>BLBF01000003.1:69373001-69405257 GCA_015471245.1 Laticauda colubrina
GCATTGATACACAGTTGCAAACACATAAATGATACATAGTTACAACAAATTATGATTATTTTTTTTGGGGGGGATCCTGCAAATCCTGGTAAGGCTCTTGGTGTAACAAAAAAATGCCAGTGGACCATGGTTTTGTAAAGAAGAGACAATAGCTTCTGTCCTTCCAGTCCCCTTTTGAAGGAAACTCTTCCTAATCTCAATGTATTGCCTGTTCTCTGTCCAGTTAACAGAGACGAGTGTGTGCTTCTCCGCTCTCGTGCTTCTGAACTATTAAAGCCCATGTCCCACTGCACCAACGGATGCAAAGAGGATGTAAAATGGACAAAAAAGCTTGTCATCCATTGGAAAATGCGATGCATCCATTGTGTACTCATTGCATACGTGTTTCATACGCACAAGAAGTTTTGAGCTGCACAAAACTTTGTGAACGGATGAACTTTCTGCTGCGTACGATGTACATCCGCGACACATATGGGCGACAAACGTTCTCGCAACTCACATCCACTGCAGCTGAAAACGGAAAGAGGGAGGAAGCGAAAGGTACATGGAACGTCCACACAGCGTTAGTAGCACGGAATTAGAAAGGATGTAAGTGGATGCATCTCGTATATAAAGCATTAAAATGGACAAAACGTTTGTATATGGGATGTATCTTGGATATTTAGGATGTCTGGAGTATGCCTAAAGTATGTGGAAGTACCTAGCAGACAACCGATATTTCCTATAAAAAGGGGGAGGAAATCACCTGGATCTCAGTATGAGTCCAGCAGCCGTGGTGTACAGTTCTCTTCACCCTTGGTCTTGCTCTTCCACATCATCAATTGATGTCCACCATGGATCATAACACAGTCCCTGTGGTAGCTGCGATCATTCAACACCAGAACCAAGCCCTGTTCAGACTGTTTCACCTTTTCTACGCAAGGAGAAGAAGAAGATGTTCAAGAGCTGTGTGGGTCAGATGATGAATTGGGAGAAGAGTGGAGTTTGGACTGTATGACAAGCTGATGATTGAGCTGAGGAATGAAGACCGTCGTGCATTCCAGCACTTCATGAGGATGCCAGCAGCCATGTTTGACAAAATTGTAGAGTGTCTGAGATGCAGGTTGACCAAGCCAAGCACCAACTTCCATCCCAACCTGGAACCTGGACTGAAGGTGGCACTGACTCTGTGGCACCTGGCCTCTGGAACCACATACAGAAACATGCACTATGCCTGGAGGGTGCCACACAACAGCATCAGCAAAGTGGTCAGAGAAGTGGTGCAAGCCATCATCGAAGAATACGTGGAGGAGCTCCTCCAGTGTCCCACCACTGAAAAAGGCTGGAGGAAAGTTGCAGAAGAGTGGTATCAGTGGTGGAACTTTCCCCACACCGTTGGAGCCATAGATGGGAAGCACGTGGCCTGCAAAGCTCCAGCCAACTCAGGGTCCTCTTTTTACAACTACAAGGGCTTCTTCAGTATCATCCTCTTTGCCATGGTTGATGCTGACTACAAGTTCATGTACATTGATGCTTCAGGCAACGGGTCAGCTTCAGATAGCCAGGTATACAACGCCAGTGACCTCAAGGATGGGCTGGAACGCAACCTCATCATGGGTTTTCAAGATCCAGACCCCCTACCCAATGACACACAAGATGTGCCCTACTTCATCGTGGGTGATGATGCCTTCTCCCTCAGAACCTACCTCATGAAGCCCTACACTTCAAGATACCTCACCTGTGAAGAGAGGATCTTCAACTACAGGCTGTCCAGGGTAAGACGGGTGGTGGAGAATGCCTTTGGCATCCTGGCCAACAGGTTCCAGGTACTTCTCAACACCATGCAGCATCACCCACAGACTGTGGGGAGCATCGTGGAAGCTTGCTGTATCCTGCACAATCTCATGCACACTCACTACCCAGTGTTGTAGAACAGGCTTGTGGACCATAAACAAGGGAATGGGGACATGGAGCCTGGTGAATGGAGGCAAGAACGAAACCTGATAGACACTGTGGATGTACAAGGCCCCAACAGAGCTTCACGTGAAGGGAAGAAGCAGTGCAACCTCCTGAAACACAGGTGCAACTCCCCAGCTGGAGCAGTGGAGTGGCAAGACAGGATGATAGATGGTTAATGGATGCTTCCTTCAGCCTGTCTCATAACACTGATGAGATTGTGCCATGTATGTTGAGTGGCCCTACAATGAATAGGGAATTAATAAAGAGCTTTGTTTATTTTGAAATGTGTTGATCAATGAATAAATTGTTATTGATAAAAAAGGGCCATATGTGTGGCAGCTGGGAGGGTGGACCATACAGTCCCATGATGCTTGCACTGGAGGTTTATCTGTCCCACAGCTATCCTTACCTATCCCACAACAATCCTTACCCATCCCACAACTATCCTTACCTATCCCACAGCTATCCTTACCTGTCACACAGCTATCCTTACCTATTCCACAACTATCCTTACCCATCCCACAACTATCCTTACCTATCCCACAGCTATCCTTACCTATCCCAAAACTATCCTTACCCATCCCACATCTATCCTTACCCTTTTCACAACTATCCTTTAATATCCCACAAGCATGCAAAGGCTTAACCATTTTTTCAAAGTCTTCACCAACACTTTATTAAGTAAATAAAATGAACCAAGTGTGTGAAGCAAAAATAACCTTTATCTTTAAGAGATAAAGGTTATCTTTGTCTTAAGATAACTGTCTTAAGAAAACTGTATCACTTTATTAAAAAAGCAAAATGAACCAAGTAAAGTGTCCTAAGCAAAGATAAAGTGAACAGGTAACAACTCAGTCTCTGGCACTATTCTCAGTCACTCTGAGGCATGTCCATGGTCTCAGCTGTTGAGCAGCCAGGGACTGTGGAGGTGGCTCTGGCTGGAGTGCTGGTCTGAGGCGCCATTGGGGTGCTTGGCCCCGAGAGTACAACAGGGGATGTTGTGTTCAGGAAGCTCTCAGAGAGCTGACTCAGTCCCATGAGGTTGAGAGGCCCTTCATCAAGGACCTGGGATGTCAGGCCCAAGACTGATGACAGATTGTCCATTAACGGGCTTGGCTGTGGGGTGGAGGAAGGAGGAGTGTAGTGGGGCTGTCTGGTCTGCAGCTGGGCGAGGTGAGGCATCTGTGGCGTGCGATGAACCTGGGCCTGGACTGGGAAGATCTGCCTCTGCTGTGGGAAGTCCTGGTACTCGTAGCCTTGGTAGGTGAGAGGCTGTTGAAAGTTTTGGAAGGGCTGTGACATTGCCTAGGGTGGAGGAGCAGACCTGGAGTGGGTCGGAGTAGGTTCAGCTCGGCCTGGAGGGTTGTGCAGAAGTGCTGTTATCTTCTGCTTCATCACCTGGTACTGAGCCTCGGGCAGGTCCATGAGGGTCTGGCTCATGTAGGTGATGAAGGGCTTCCGGTTCGAGGATGGTATGTTGCTGTGGACCAGCTGAGAGAGAAGATCTGTGCTGGTCTTGATTGTGTCCCTGATCTCCAACAGGATAGTGTGGCTCTGGCACTCCAGTCTGCCTTTCTGCCTGCTTTCTGTGGAGGTGGAGCTGGGTGTGGGTGTGGGTGTGGGTTGGTCTCTGGTAGCTGCTGCTTCTTCCTCCATTTGTGACAGGGGATCCTCCACATCCTCTGGCATGGGGAGTGCAGCTGTTGGGGGGGTCTCTGCTGTGGGGCCCTCCAAAGACACCTGCCTGGACACGATAGCTGTCTCCTGGCTGGAAGAGGACTGGCTGTCTGTGGGCTGTCTGAGGGAGAGGGTTGTCAGAGGGGCTGCTCCTCGGTGGTGGACCTCACCCTCCAGGAAGCTGCACTTGGCCATGACGTACATCTCCCGGTCAGTGAGCTTGACAGCGGCCTGGCCAGATTTCTTCAGGTGTAGCTTGCCATACCAGGTATGCATGTGCTTCCACCATCCCAGGAGTAATTCTGAAGTGTAGCCTAGGCTCTCTGCCTTGTCTCTCCAAGCTGCCTGTTTTTTCTTGGTGTCATGATCGAATCTGTGGTCCTTTCTCCAAAGATACTCGTTCTCCCTCAGCCATTCCAGCAATTCCTCCTCATGCTCCTCGGAAAGGGTGTACTGTTTCCTCTCTCCCTTCTCCTTCCCTTGCCTCTTCCTCCCTCTGGCAGGGGCTTGAGCAGCAGGGCTTTGAGGGCCTTAGGGCTGGTCCACCATAGCAGCAGCAGCAGCAGCTGCAGCAGCACCAGCAGCACCAGCAGCAGCACCAGCAGGAGAAGCACCAGCAGCTTAAGAGTCAGTGCCAGGGGGTAGGATGGTGGTTCTGTCCTTCTTGCCAGGGCTGGCAGGAGTAGGCACAGGCTTTCTCTTCTTCCTTGACTGACAAACCATGGTGTTATTCGAATATGTCTGTGGCAGCAGGTCTTTCCTCTGAATGCTCACTGCTTGCGAGCTACATCCTTTTATATCTGCGGAGCTGACACAATTCATACTCCCCGCATGCGCAGTGAATGCTTTGCTTCCACTATGCATCTGCTATGCATCCGCCCCTTTGCTTCCTATAGGCATCCGTGATGCATCCGTGTCATCTGCTATGCATCCGCCCCTTCCGCTATGCGTCCGCTTCGCAATTCTCCCCTGGAAGCCCTTTGGATGTGTCATCCGCTTCCATCCGCTGTCATCTGCTATGCTTCCTAATAACATCCGCTTAACATCCTCGCTACGTACTACCCCCATCCGTTTCTTTCCATTCTTTTCCGTTCTGTTTATGCAAATTTTTGTCACTTTTGAGAGCGGATGACAATGGATGGAGCCACCCCCGAAATTTTGCTCGCCCGCTGTGTCCTTTTTGCATACGTTTTGCATCCGTCGGCCAGTGGGACCTAGCCTTAAGAAAAGGAGAAAAGAATGACCCAACAAATGAAAAGGCAATGTCATCAGCCTGAAAGATTTGGAAAATCTTTCACCTGAAAGTGAAATGATTTGGACCAGTTTGTTGTGATATCTCAACCTTATGACCTATATAGAAAGGATAAATGAATTGCACTCCTAAGCAGACTAGCTGTCTTTGAATGCATCGCGCCTTGATACTTTGAAGAGAGAAAACAAATAATCTAATTAAAATGGCAGTAAATCATTCTGTCATCTTCCATCAAAGGCCTGAATTACAACTGTGGGAGAGGTTTGCATTCATGAGCCATACATGGTCAGCTTTCAAGGCCTACTGGAAACTTTTCTTCTCTTTGCCTGAACTATGGAAACCACTCTGAATAGGCCCATAATTTGTACTTTCCCAAATCTAGCTCCCTTACAGGAGTGAGTTTACAGTTGGCTGGAAATGTCAGTTTTCTGAACAAAAAAATGTCAGAGCATGATTTATTAACAGCAGCATGCAGAAATGCTGGAAAGGGGGGAAAGGCAGAAGACAAACAGAAAAAAAAAGGAAGAAAAATTTCACTGGATAAAGCAATGGGTGTGTGATGGAATATGATGTATATGGAAAATAATGTAATTGAAAAGTAGTAAAACTGAAATGTTTTCTTCAGGGGATCTTCTATTATTCCAAATAGCTGCATTCTTTCTAGAGTCTCCTCCAATCTTTTTAAAAAATAATACTTTGGATGAGATTAGTCACAGTACAATGAAATCTATACAGTATTCAACATGTGAGTGTTTGGAAACACTAAAGTCTGCAAGCCAGTCAAAAGGTAGTGGCTAATTTTTGCATGCATAAGAATAAAATACTTTATATGTAACAACTATAAACTAAAAAAAAAATATTTAAGAGATCAGTGTTAAGTAAAACAGGATTTTGCAAGCAGAAGTCAGTTTCAGCTGTTGATGACTTCACTTCAAAGGTCTTTGACTTCAAACTCTTTGACAGCTCCAGCACTCTATTGCAGGGATCACCAACCTTTTGGACCTCAGGGACCACCAAATTCATAATTTTAAATCACACGGACCACAAATATGAATTTTGACTGACGGCTTGCTAATGTTGGTGGGAAAGTCGGTCCCATATTCTAGAGCTGCAGTTGTCACAGAACTGGCCCTTTGGTCATCCCAGAGCAGCTACTCTTCTACCTGGGTGCACCGGCCTGCCATGGACTGGAGAAGCTGCCCTTTAGATGACCACCCATCCACCCTTTGGATGACCAAAGGGCCAATCTTGTGACTACTGCAGCTCTGGAATATGGGACCAGCCCATGGTGGGGTTGAAAATCTCTGCTGTAGGGGGTGGCATGTGTAATGTGCAAATTTGCGGGTGGTGCAGCATGCAAAAAGCAGCACAGCCCTCGCTGGCCAGGACGAGGTGATGGTGTTGTTGTGGCAAGAAGGGGGCGGAGGCACAGGCAGGCTGAAGTGGTGATGGAGATGGCTGGAATGTGTGGGAGTGTCGTACTACTTGCATTTGTGTGGCATCCGCATTCTGCCTTAGCTCAAGGAGCCCAGCCGAAGTTTCCCATGCCACTTGCACTTCGGTGCTTTGAAGGTTTGTGGTCAGCCAAAGAGTGGGGGCCAGGGGGTGGGGGTGGGCCATGTGGGCGGCACAGACTTATGTTCCTGCTCAGCCTGGATTAACTGCTTTGGGGGGGGTGTTTTGGAGGGGACATTTCTCTGTGGACCACCAAAATTTTCTCACAGATCACCAGTAGTCCCTGGCCCACCGGTTGGTGACCACTGCTCTATTGTAAGACTTACTTACTTCCTCCCTCCCTCCCTCCATCCCTTCCTTTCTTTCTTGGCAGGCAAAAGCAGCAACCAAGGATCACGGATAGGGAAGCTTTTTAAAAAAATCACTTGAATCCTACATTCAAAGCAAAAGTAATTGGAATCTCCTTGAAGCCTTCTAATTCATTAAAAGCAATCCATGGCAATGGAAATTCAGACATAACTGTCTAGATAGCAGAAAATGAATTCTGAGTGAATTCTCTTATATCCTGGCAGATAATATATTTTTATCTAACTGACTTTTCCCTTAAACAAATAAGCAAACATTGTAGGTGCTCCATCGCTGAAAGTTTTCAAGAAAAAGATTGGACAGTGTTAAAAGAAAAATTCAAGGCCAGCTTTTAGAAATGCATTCAGCTTTTAGGTAATCCATTCAGAAAGACTGGGTCAGACAGAAACTCTAGATAAGTGGTGTCTGTATGGAAAATGAATTATGGAGAAAAAAAACCAAGGCATTTTATCTATGGATAGCATTCTTTGTAAAACAAAGACCTGAGGGATAGCCTATCTGTAAATGTTTCTACCAATCTGGTACGTTATGGCCGGGTATGTGTTCTTCAGCTCCTCTTCATTAAACTTTGTCAGCTTGCAGGAGCAAGAAAGAAGCCATGCTCCCTGTACTCTGGAACAACATTCTCCTCAGAGATATGGACAGCATATTCTCTCCTGGGATTTCAGAAAACCCTTAAGGCCTGGCTTTATTCCCAAGCTTGGGTTTTATGTGTTTGTAGAGTCCCTGTTGGTGGTTTATGTTACTGTTCTGGCTGTTTTTATCACAAACTGACTGTTGTTTTATATTTTGAACTGTTTCACTGAGTCCATTGGAGGGGGCAGCCATAACAAATTTAAACCAATAAATAATAAGGGTAACTATAGGCAATGATCCCTCTAACCTAAAGCCCATGTCCCACTGCACCAACGGATGCAAAGAGGACGTAAAATGTTAAAAAAAGCTTGCCATCCGTTGTAAAATGCGATGCATCCATTGTGTACTCACTGCATACGTGTTTCATACACTCTATCCTTCCAGCATCCGTCCATTGAGATTTCATCCGCCCAAGAAGTTTTGAGCTGCACAAAACTTTGTGAACGGATGAACTTTCTGCTGTGTATGATGTAAATCCATGACATCTGAGCAACAAACGTTCTATGTCCGTTTATCATCCATTAAACATCCGCTGTATCCTCTCTGCATCCTCTGGGCATCCTCGCAACTCACATCCATTGCAGCTGAAAACGGAAAGAGGGAGGAAACAAAAGGTACACGGAATGTCTATACAGCGTTAGTAGCACGGAAATAGAAAGGATGCTCAGTGAACGGTTTGCATCCGATATACATCTGCTAGGCTTCCTATGAACATCCGTTTAACATCCCCGCTACATACTACCCATGTCCGTTCTCTTCCGTTCTTTTCCGTTCTGTTTATGCAAATTTTCGCCACTTTTTGGAGCAGATGACAATGGATGGAGCCACCCCCAAAATTTTGCTGTGTCCTTTTTGCATACGTTTTGAATCTGTCGGCTAGTGGGACCTAGCCTTAAAGGACACCTGTCGGGTCCCATAACTGCTGAGTTGTTATGTCTTGACATCTTTTAACTTCAATTTAGAGAGTTCTAACTCTGTTATCTAGAATCCAGGGTTGTTTGGTTTTGGCTTAGACTGATTTGCTCACCAGAACAGGCTCTACCTGTTATGATGTGCAAAATTAGGCCATTAAAATTTGTTCAGCTAGGATGTTAAGAAATTGTGATTCAGACACTTGGGAAATGTAATTATTATGCTAAGACAGTAAGATGGAAGTATTTCTCAATAACGCACCTCTATGTACAAGTGAAGGTATTGTTGATAAGGTTCAGTGAAACAGCATCCATGGTGGTTGTGTGAGTGGTAAAATTGGCAAGATAAACAGATGGAATGTTGCCTTTAAGGTACAAGTGTTGACACATGTTCAAAAGAGATATTCTAAATGTGCTGTTCATTGTTTTGTCCATTTTGACTTTCTCTTCATGAATGCTACTAGTTTAGCAGAATGTGGGAACAAATATTTTACTCCTGCTATCTCTAAAGGTAATCAGATGCCAAATGTCCCAGGTTAAATTTTTTTAAAAAAAGTTAATGGTATTCTGATATTAAGGCCCAGTCCCACTGGCCGATGGACACAAAATGTATGCATAAAGGACACAGTGGACGAGCAAAATTTCAGGGGTGGCTCCATCCAATTTCATCTGCTCCAGAAATGGACAAAATTGGTGAAAATTTGCAAAAACAGAACAGAAAAGAACGGACATGGGCAGTATGTAGCGGGGATGCAAGCCTAGCGGATGAAAATGGATGGAAGTGGATGACAGCTCCGAAGGGGTTACCGGGGATAATTGCAAAGCAGATGCATCGCGGAAAGAGCGGATGCCTAGCAGATGAAGCGGATGCATCATGTATGCCTAACGGAAACAAAGGAGATGCTGCATGGATGTATATCAGACACAAACCGTTCACTGCACACGAGGGGTGTATAAATTGCGTCCGCTCCACGGATATAAAGGGATGCAGCACACATGCAGTCAGCATAAAGCGGAAAGACGTGCTGGTGGCTACATCGATACATCTCTACTACATCTCGTTATTGAAGAAGGCTACATTGGTACATCTCTACTACATCTTGTATCAACACCATGGTGCGTTAGTCAGGCAGGAAAAGGAAGTCCATGCCTATTCGTTCAAGCCCTGGCAAGGTGAAGAAGTCCAGAACCAGCACCCCACCCCCTGACACTGACTCTGATAGTGAAGCTGCTGCTGCTGTGGTGGACCAGCCCCAAGGCCCTGAAGCCCCTCAAAGCCCTGCTGCTGAAGGCCCTGATGTTCAAGCCCCTGAAGGGCCTGCTGCTCAAGCCCCTGAAGGCCCTAATGCTCAAGCCCCTGAAGGCCCTGATGCTCAAGCCCATGAAGGCCCTGATGCTCAAGCCCATGAATGTCCTGATGCTCAAACCCATGAAGGCCCTGCTCAAGCCCATGAAGGCCCTAAACAAGCTCCAGTCAGAGGGAGGAAGAGGCAAGGGAAGAAGAAGGGAGAGAGGAAACAGTACACCGTTTCCGAGGAGCATGAGGATGATGTGCTGGAATGGCTGAGGGAGAACAAGTGCCTCTGGAGAAAGGGCCACAGACTGTATCGGGACACCAAGAAGAAGCAGGCAGCTTGGAGAGACAAGGCAGAGAGCCTGGGGTACACTGCATAAGTACTTCTTGGATGGTGGATGTTAGGGATAACATTGTTTACCCTAACTGGTTTAGGTGAAATAATAACTATGAATCATAGTTAGTGTATGTTAGAGTGTATGCAGCTTTAACTGTGAAATAGCAATTAAAGGAGTGGCTATGAAAACAATATAATAGTAGCAAGACTACGGCTTGCTCTCTCTCTCTCTGGCTTTGATGATCCCTGATTACTGCTTGGAATCAAGACTGCATTGCTCGAACGGGAGAGACAACAAAAGACTGATTTTGTAAGTGAACTGACATAGGATATTCTACATGGACTTTGCTAACTGAATACCCCTGAATGGACTGACTACATGATAAATGAATATTGGACTGTTATTTGACTATGCTATAAACTTATACTGGAATAAACTATATTCTTGATAGCACAAGCGTATCTGTTATTTTTACTGTATGTTAATAAACATACAAGCTTAGCTCACTCATTTATCTGTGTGCCTATCTGACTAACGCTGCACATTCTGTTTAGCTTGTCTACCTAACCCTGGTTGGGGAACCCAGGCTTAACAGTGGAAGCACATGCACTCCTGGTATGGCAAGCTAAACCTCAAGAAATTCGGGCAGGCTGCCATCAAGCTCACTGACTGGGAGAAGTATGTCATCGCCAAGTGCAGTTTCCTGGAGGGTGAGATCCACCACCGAGGAACAGCCCCTCTGAGACCCCTCTCCATCAGATAGCCCACCAGACAGCCTGGCATCTTCAAGCCAGGAGCCACCTACCCTGTCCAGACAGGTGTCTTCAGAGGGCCCCACAGCAGAGACCCTCTCAACAGCTGCACTCCCCATGGTGCCGAACTTGGAGGATCCCATGGAGGATGATGCCCTGCTGTCACAAATGGAGGAACAAGCGGCAGCCACCAGAGGCCAACTCATCCCCACCTCCACCACCAGCTCCAGAGGATGTAGGCAGAGAGGCAGACTGGAGGGCCAGGATGACAGTGTGCTGTTGGAGATCAGGGACACAATGAAGACCAGCACAGAGCTTCTCTCTCAGCTGTCAACTTGGACAGAGCATCCTCAGCCTGGAAGCCATTCATCACCTACGTGAGCCAGACCCTGAGGGACCTGCCCAAGGCCGAGTACTAGGTGATGAAGCAGAAGATCACAGCACTTCTCCACAACCCTCAAGGCCCAGCTGAAGCTCTCCCTACCCAGTCCAGGTCTGCTCCTCAGCCTGTAGTTGAAGATCCTCTCTTCATGGGTAAGGTATCTTGAAGTGTACGGCTTCATGAGGTAGGTTCTGAGGGAGAATGTGTCATCACCAATGATGAAGTAGGGCACATCTTGTGTGTCATTGGGAAGGAGGTCTGGACCTGGAAAACCCATGATCAGGTTGCGTTCCAGCCCGTCCTTGAGGTCACTTGCATTGTATATCTGGCCATCTGAAGCTGACCCGTTGCCTGAAGCATTGATGTAGATGAACTTGTAGTCAGCATCAACCATGGCAAAGAGGATGATACTGAAGAAGCCCTTGTAGTTGTAATTAGAGGACCCTGAGTTGGCTGGAGTTTGCAGGCCACGTGCTTCCCATCTATGGCTCCAACGGTGTGGGGAAAGTTCCACCTCTGATACCAATCTTCTGCAAGTTGTCTCCAGCCTTGTTCAGTGGTGGGGCACCTGAGGAGATCCTCCACATATTCTTCAACGATGGCCTCTACCACTTCTCTGATGACTTTGCTGATGGTGTTGTGTGGCACCCTCCGGGCATACTGCATGTTTCTGTACATGGTTCCAGAGGCCAGGGTGCTCCAGAGTCAGTGCCACCTTCAGTTCAGGGTCCAGGTTGGGACAGAAGTTGGTGCTAGGTTTGGTCAACCTGGGTCTCAGACGCTCTACAAGTTCGTCAAATATGGCTGTTGGCATCCTCATGAAGTGATGGAATGCACAAGGGTCTTCATTCCTCAGCTGGTCATACAGTCCAAACTCCATTCTTCTCACTATCCATCCTCGCACCCACACAGCTCTTGGACGTCTCTTTCTCCTTCTTCTCCTTCTGTCTAAAAGTTGATACAGTCTGAACAGGTTGTGGTTCTGCTGTTGAATGAGTGCAGCTATCATATGGACTCTTTGATCATCCATGGTGGAGAACAATTGATGATGTTGAAGACCAAGACCAAGGGTGAAGAGGTCTGTATACCATGGCTGCTGGACACATACTGAGATTCAGATGATTTTCTACCCCTTTTTATACAAAATATCGGTTGTCCGCTAGGTGTCCTTCTACATACTCTAGACATACTCCAGACATCCTAAATATATGAGATACATCCCAGATACAAACGCTTTGTCCGTTTTGAATACTTTATATACGAGATGCATACGCTTACATCCTTTCTATTTCCGTGCTACTAATGATGTATAGACGTTCCATGTACCTTATCTTTCCTCCCTCTTTCCATTTTCAGCTGCAGTGGATGTGAGTTGCGAGGATGTCCACAGGATGCAGAGAGGATACAGCGGACGTTTATCGGATGATTACGGACATAGAATGTTTGTTGCTTGTATATGTCGCGGATTTACATCATACACAGCAGAAAGTTCATCCGTTCACAAAGTTTTGTGCAGCTCAAAACTTTTTGCGCGGATGAAATCACAGTGGACGGATGCTCGATGGATAGAGCGTATGAAACACATATGCAATGAGTACACAATGGATGCATAGTGTTTTCCAATGGATGGCAAGCTTTTTTTAATGTTTTACATCCTCTTTGCATCCGTAAGTGCAGTGGGACCGGGCCTTTTAAGTGATAGATTGCTCGTTATGGAATTAAATTCTAAGTACTATAACATCAAGTTAATTATAATAATAGCATTATGTCAGTAGGTCGTACTAACTGTGAGAAAGATAAACTTATTTTTTTAAAGTTCTGTTTAAAAAACCCATTTAACAATACATTTTTTTTAAAAAAACTATTATTTATATTTTGGTTAGAGGGTCAAGAAAGGAGAAAGAAAAGCAGTCCAATAAGAAAATCTGTGTGCTACCAACACATCCTGTGAAATTGCTTTTTCCTGAAACAAGTCTAAACAGCTGGATAAGTATTACACATCTTAGCAGATTACTTTTGAAGGGATTACAAAAACATCTGTTCAAAATAAGTGTTGTTTTCACTAGCTGTAGAAAATGTTTACATGCATGCATTGTGAAAAAGTTATTAAAACAAAGCAGAAAAAAACTGAGCAATAAATCATGAATTATGCATTTCAAAAATAGTTTGGAAGCTTGTGAGTCTCATACCATCACATGGTCTTCCTCTTGACCTCAAAAATTGTTACCTCAACTTTAATGTGTGGATCCTTTAAAGCAGCAAATTCCTTTACTGCAGGGGTATCAAACTTATGTAGTTAGGCAGTGTCACATGATGTATTGGGACTTTTTCCCTCTTTGCTAAACCGGGTATGGACGTGACCAGCTTGTGACACATCCAGCCCATGAGCCAGGAGTTTGACAGCCCTGCTTTAGGGAATAGGGGAGAGAGAGAGAGATTCCATTTATGTTGTTAAAAAAGGGCAACAAAACAATAAATATTAACTAACGCTAATTTTAAGGAAGTAATTTTTCTGACTCCTGTATCAAAATTAGTTGGAAGACTTAACTTAGATAATAGCAGCAGTTAATGTTTCTCTTCCAATGCCCCATATGTTTTGGGTCTGCCTTAAGGCCTTTGCAGTCAACCAATGTCCACCAAAAGATTCAAAAGTTTCTCTATATGTGTAGATCTATATAAAAAATAAGTTATTCCATTCTCAATCATGTACAAGGCAAATTTGTAAATATAAAGGGATTTGTAAAAAGAGAAGCAGCTCAGATTAGAAAACTCATGCAGGAGAGATAATTGTGGAGGTAACCAAGGCATGTTCTTGTTTACTCATTGGTCCAAAAGTCAGATAAGACATGCTGGGGAAGTTTCATGCTATGAAAGAAAGACTATTTTCCTGAGCTATAGGAAAAAGGAAGAGAAGGAAGCAAGTTTCTAAAGCTCCTGTAGGCCAGACAAGGAATAATGGATGGAAACTGAACAAGGAGAGATTTAAAGGCCCTGTCACATAGGCCGCCGATGTAAAAAGGACACAGCGGATGAGAAAATGTTCCATCTGTTGTTATCCACTCTCAAAAGTGCCCCAAATTTGTATAAACAGAGCGGACAACAATGGAAGGGAACGTACAGGGAGAGAACGTAGCGAGGATGTTAAGCGGATGCTCAACGGAAGCCTAGTGGATGGAAGCGGATGGCACGTCCGCAGGGCTTCCGGGGAAACACAGCGAAGCGGACGCGCAGTGGAAGGAACGGATGCAGAGCGGATGCCTAGCGGATGCCTAGCGGATGCCTAGCGGATGCCTAGCGAATGCAAACCGTTCACTGCGCAGGCGGGGAGGATGCATTGTGTCAGCCCCGCGGATATAAAGGATGCAGCTCGCAAGCAGGTCACCATTCAGAGGAAAGACCTGCTGCCAGACACATCTCCAGCCAACAACCATGGTGAAGAAGAGGAAGCCTGTGCCTACTCCTGCCAGCCCTGGCAAGAAGGACAGGACCACCATCCCACCCCCTGGCGCTGACTCTGCTTCTGCTGGGGCTTCTGCTGCTGGTGCTGACTCTGCTGGTGCTGGGGCTTCTGCTGGTGCTGCTCCTGGTGCTGGTGCTTCTGCTGGTGCTTACTCTGCTGGTGCTGCTCCTGGTGCTGGTTCTGCTGGTGCTGCTTTTGCTGCTGGTGCTAGTGCTGGTGCTGCTGGTGGTGGTGTGGTGGACCAGCCCCTAGAACCTCAAAGCCCTACTGATGAGGGCCCAGAAGGCCCTGCCAGAGGGAGGAAGAGTCAATTGCACGATAGGGAGAGGAGACAGTACTCCATCGAAGAGGAACATGAGGATGAGGTGCTCGAATGGCTGAGGGAGAACGAATACCTCTGGTGGAAGTGCCACAGGCTCTATCGAGACACCAAGAGGAAGCAGGCGGCTTGGAGAGACAAGGCGGAGAGCCTGGGCTACACTTCAGATGTCCTCCTGGGGTGGTGGAAGCACATGCACACCTGGTACAGGAAGCTGCACCTCAAGAAGTCTGGCCAGGCCACGGCCAAGCTCACCGACCGGGAGACCTACGTGATGGCCAAGTGCAGCTTCTTGGAGGGTGAGGTCCGCCACCGAGGAGCAGCCCCTCTGTCAACCCTCTCTCTCAGGCAGCCCACAGAGAGCCAGTCCTCTTCTGGGCAAGAGTCAGCTCCTGTGTCCAGGCAGGTATCTGTGGAGCGCCCCACGACGGAGACCCCCCTGACAGCTGCACTCCCCATGGCGGAGTGCGTGGAAGACCCCCTGACGCAGTTGGAGCAAGGAGAGGCTGCTGCCACCAGAGACCAACCCACCCCCACCCCCAGCTCTACCTCCACAGAAAGCAGACAGAGAGCCAGACCAGAGGGACAGAGCCACACTGTCCTGCTGGAGATCAGGGACACCATCAAAAGCAGCGTAGATCTTCTCTCCCAGCTGGTACAGTCCGACATACCATCCTCTAACAGAAAGCCCTTCCTCAGCTACGTCAACCAGACCCTCATGGACATGTCTGAATCACAGAACCAGGTGATCAAGGAGAGGATCACAGGTCTTCTGCACAACCCTCCAGGCCCAGCTGAACCTGCTCCGACCCAGTCCAGGTCTGCTCCTCCACCCCAGGTGATGTCACAGGCTTTGGAAGGCTTTCCACAGGCCCTCACCTACCAAGGCTATGGCTACCAGGAGTTCCAGCAGCACAGGCAGCCCTTCCCAATCCAGTCACAGGTTCATCGTATGCCACCGGTGCCATCGATGCCAGAGATGCCACCGACACCACAGATGCCACCAATGCCACAGATGCCACCGATGCCTCACCTCGGTCACCTGCAGACCAGACAGCCCCACTACACTCCTCCTTCCTCCACCCCACAGCCAATCCTGGCCTCAGAACATCTGTCATCGGTCTTGGGACTGACACCCCATGTCATGGAGCAAGGGCCTCTCAACCTCACGGGACTGAGTCAACTCTCTGAGAGCTTCCAGAACATCCCCTGTTGTCCTCTCAGGGCATGGCACCCCAATGGTGCCTCAGACCAGCACTCCAGCAGCAGCCACCTCCACAGCACCTGGACCCTTCACCCCTGAGACTATGGGCACCTCAGAGTGACTGAGAAGAGTGCCAGAGACTGGGTTGCTACCTGTTGACTTTATCTTTGCTTGGGACACTTTACTTGGGTCATTTTGCTTTTACAGTTTGTTATTAAATGCCCTGTTCATTGTAGGGCCACTCAACATACATGGCACAATCTCATCAGTGTGATGAGACAGGCTGAAGGAAGCATCCATTAAGCATCTACCATCCTGTCTTGCCACTCCACTGCTCCAGCTGGGGAGTTGCACCAGTGTTTCAGGAGGTTGCGCTGCTTCTTCCCTTCACGTGAAGCTCTTTTGGGGCCTTGCACATCCACAGTATCTATCAGGTTTCGCCCTTGCCTCCATTTCCCAGGCTCCATGTCCCCATTGCCTTGCTGGTGGTCCATGAGCCTGTTCTGCAACACTGGGTAGCGAGTGTGCATGAGATTGTGCAGGATGCAGCAAGCTTCCATGATGTTCCTTATGGTCTCTGGGCGATGCTGCATGATGGTGAGAAGTACCTGGAACCTGTTGGCCAGGATGCCAAAGGCGTTCTCCACCACCCGTCTTGCCCTGGACAAGGTGGTGGCATTCTCCACCACCCGTCTTGCCCTGTAGTTGAAGATCCTCTCTTCACGGGTGAGGCATCTGGAAATGTAGGGCTTCATGAGGTAGGTTCTGAGTGAGAAGGCATCATCCCCCACGATGAAGTAGGGCACATCTTGTGTGTCATTGGGCAGGGGGGTCCGGATCTGGGAATCCCATGATGAGGTTGCGTTCCAGCCCATCCTTGAGGTGACTGGCGTTGTATACCTGGGCATCTGAAGCTGACCCGTTGCCTGAAGCATCGATGTACATGAACTTGTAGTCAGCATCGACCATGGTGAAGAGGATGATGCTGAAGAAGCCCTTGTAGTTGTGATAAGTGGACCCTGACTTGGCTGGAGCTTTGCAGGCCACGTGCTTCCCATCTATGGCTCCAACGGTGTGGGGGAAGTTCCACTTCTGATACCACTGTTCTGCAACTTTCTTCCAGCCTTCTTCAGTGGAGGGACACTGGAGGAGCTCCTCCAGGTATTCTTCGATGATGGCCTGCACCACTTCTCTGACCACAATGCTGATGGTGTTGTGTGGCACCCTCCAGGCATACTACATGTTTCTGTATGTGGTCCCGGAGGCCAGGTGGCGCAGAGTCAATGCCACCTTCAGCTCAGGGTCCAGGCTGTGCCAGAAGTTGGTGTTTGCCTTGGTCAACCTGGGTCTCAACTGCTCCACAACTTCGTCAAACATGGCTGGCAGCATCCTCATGAAATTCTGGAATGCACGAGGGTCTTCGTTCCTCAGCTTCACCATCAGCTTGTTATACAGTCCATACTCGGCTCTTCTCGTGATCCATCTTCGGACCCAGACACTTATTGGACGCCTCCTTTTCTTCCTGTAGAACAGGTGAAAGAGCCTGTAGAGGGCTTTGCACTGTTGTACAACGATGGCGGCTACCAAAAGGAGTGTATGACAATCCATGGTGGAGATGACTGAATGCTGTGGAAGAGCAAGAGCAATGCTGTGGAAGTGGTCTGCACCGCAGGGCTGCTGGACTGAAAGTGAGATCCAGGTGATTTCTCCCCCTTTTAATAGGAAATATCGTTTTTCCACTAGGTGTCCTTCTGCATCCTCTAGACATCCTGCAGACATCCTAAATATCTGAGATACATCCCTTATACGAATGTTTTTTCTGTTTTAATGCTTTATATGCGAGCTGCATCTGCTTTCATCCTTTCTACGTCCGTGCTACTAACGCTGCGTGTCTGTTCCACATCCATTTTGCTTCCTCCCTGTGTCCGTTTTCCACTGGAGCAGATGTGAGTTGCGCGGATGCGCAGCAGATGCCTAGCGGATATAGCGGATGCATAACAGATGACGACGGACATATAACGGATGTTTCTCGTATGCGTAGCGGATGTAGAACGGACGCATTGGATACTTTATCTGCTCAAAAAGTTTTGTGCAGCTCAAAACTTTTTGAGCGGATGAAATCTCAGTAGACAGATGCTGGACGGATAGAGATTATGAAAAACGGACGCAGTGAGTACAGAACGGATGCATCGCGTTAACCAACAGATGGCAAGTGTTTCTCTCCGTTTTACATCCTCTTTCCATCTGCTGGTGCTGTGTGACATGGGCTTAAGCTGGAAATAAGGAGAAACTTTCTGATATTGAGAGCAATCAACCAATGAAACAGCTTGTTTTTGGAAGTTGTGGGAACACCATCGCTTGAGACTTTCAAGGAGAGATTGGACTGCCATTTGTCAGAAATTATATTGGGTCTCCCACTTGGGTGGGGGGTTGGACTAGATGACCTACAAGGTCCCTTCCAACTCTGATTATCTGTTATCTGTTAAGTACTCTAATTGTCCTGTCGGAAAATCCTGTAGTAAGCAGAGTAAACAGGAAAAACTAAGATCATTTCTTCCCTTGCTCTTTTTACCATTTTCTAGAGTCAGCCAATCATTGCTGTGGCCAAATATAATAATGAGGCCAGGCTTTATATCTGTCATTGATAGCTGGGTGATGGTAGGAACACATTGTTCAGTCACTTCTAGGTAAACTGTCAGAATACCAATCTCCCAGTTGAGGGAAGATAGAAGAATGCAAACAACATTGCATTATAAATTTTTAATGTAAGCCTTCGAGAGCCACCTGTGTATGAGTTGGTCACCCATATAAATTTGTTAAACAAGCAAACAAATAACAAATAAAGCCCTTCCTTGCTTTTTATACTGCTAAGGCTCCTTAATGCAGAGGGAATGGATACTTCCACCAGATGCTAATAGCCCATGTAAAGCCTGTTAATCACAGTGGATTTGATGAGCTACTCTGTAAGGAGCAGTGTAATCAAAAGCATCCATGGCCAGAAGACATTTTGTGGTTTGTGTTTGTATCTATTATCAGTCATGGCAATATAGTAATTTCTGAATGAGTGTTTTGCATTTATTTGAGCAATGGTAAGCATCTTGAATGTCTCCAAAGACAATTTGGAGGGCCTTCATCGTAATGAATGGAGAGTTCAGTTTTATTTCATATTAAACATTTATACATCGCTGTTCAGCCAATACATCCTAGAGCAGCAGACAGCAAAAGCATCATAAAACAATGAAAACCATTACAATAACAATAAATTAAAATAGACAGCAGCAAAAATATAAAAGAGGCTGATACATTTTTCAAATTAAAATGCTGATGAAAATAGAAATTAGTCCAGTTTAAAGAGGAGCTTGATAGATGTATTAGAATATTTGCTGATATCTAAATCAAACCCTTTTGCTGCACTTGTGTTGGCATAACAATGGGGAAAGAAGTTATGGGATGAATTAGATCAGTGCAAGTCACAAGATAAGTGACAGCTTGAACTATCTTGCCTTCTTCCTCATCATTCAGATGTGCTGTGTGTCAACCCTGAAGTGAACCTGACTGAGGCCATCTTGGAGGCTTCAGGGTTGCCACACAACAGAGAGAGGCGGGAAATAGCTAGATGGGGTTTTGTAGCCAAAACAATAATGTTTTCTGTGGGAACCAAGGACATTCTCACAGATGGCTGGCCAGAGGAGGAATGAAGTAACCAAGCAACTGGCCAGCACTTGGATTGGACAACATGACCAGTGACTTGGAGGGGGGGAGGGGAAACTTTCACTTTTAATTAGTTGAAAGCCACAGGAACTTTTAGAGTCAACTTTCATCAGTTGTGCCAATATGATGTATCCAATAACACTTTTCTTTGAGGAATTTGGCTGCCTTGGAATTCTACTTTCTGTGGGTGCATGACTTGAAACCCTGACACAGTGTGGTACACACCTCTGTCACACAGTAAATACACCCTCAGCAAAATGCCTGGATAGAACCTAAACCAATTCATTAAAATTAACACAAAGCTCTAGGTTTTGTGAAATTGCAGACTATTTTCCATAACAGAATACATTTTTGTACATTATGTTTATGAATAGATGCAATTTTATGTGATTTTTTTTCCTTAATACACGGAGGGAAACTTTGGCTTTCTTAGTTTTAATTAACAGATTCATCGCAGAATTTGGAGAACAATTGATTTCATACCACATATTGGCCTGAATATGCCAAATTAAGATTGACAAAAATGCATTTCTCCATCCTCCTCCATCCTGCATATTATTTCTTTTCACTATACTTGATGACTTTACAATGTATCGTTTGCAGCTGACTCCACTGATTCAACTGACAGCTTCATTTGAAGTGTTACCTAAATAATAGCTGGGTTTTTTATGTGGGATGGATTAGGCACAGATTTTACTTATGTTTACACATTTACGCTTTTACTCAATGTTGAGAGACCAAGTATTAGGTACTGTCCAGGAAAAGAAATAACTGCACTCTCCACACATTAAAAACAGGAGCTATGTTGATCACAAGGGGGGGAAAACCAATTTAGTGCAGGGCAATACTTTATTTCTGAAACATTGGAAGCATTAAAGAGTTATTTGGAAAGCTTTTATTTATTATCTGATCCTGAGGTGGCTTAATGAAGATACTACTATCAGTTGGATTATGCACAAAGAAAGTGTTTTTTTCATGCAAATAGTTTAGTAGCAATAGAAAGTTGGACAAGGAGAATTCCTGTCCATTGTAAGAGTGTGCCAATGACCAGAGTTTGGAAAGGAGTTTCCAAAAAAAGCAATGTCCACTTTAGTTTGATGTGAGAGTTTTGAGTTCAGCATCTCAGGAATTACAAGGAATGGAGCACAAAAAGCAATGGTGTTTTATGCTGTTACTTCAGTCTAATAAGTCAAGAACCACACTGCCATTGTAAGTAGTTCTTTTTTCTTAACATAGATGACAGTTCAGCCAGATGCATACTGAATGACTGGAAAAACTATCATGGGAGGAATATATTAGAACAGGGGTGTCAAACTCACAGCCACAGGCCAGATGCATCCTGCACTAGCCATGCCCACTCCTCATTTAGCAAAGGGGAAAAAGTTGTGATGCATCACGTGACAATGATGTGATGACATGAATTTCATGCCTCTGTGTTAGAAAGTGATAGCTGTGAAGAAAATGTTAATTTTTTATAGTTTATGATATAGAATACAAGACAAAATAGTAGTAAAAATAGGGGAGAGTGAAGGGGGAGAGTAAAGTGTAGAAAAGATGGAAAAAGAAAGAAAAGGCATTGACTTCTGACTCTCTTTAATGCAGTAGAATAAGATAATAACATCAAACCCCAACTTTTTATTTTTACATAATAGTATAAACTAGCTATTTCTGTAAAAACAATCCTATCTAACTGGTAAAACCCAAAATGAAAGTTTCATTTTTTTTCCACCTCAAGCACAAAGTCCAGAAGCAGTTTCCAAGCAGAAACAAAAATGTTTTTTTTTAATTTAACAAAATAAAAAACATAAAAAATTAATTTAACAAAAAAATCAACGCAGTCAGTTTAGCCATCTCAATAACCCCATCAACTTTTGCAGTCATTTATCCACTGTGGGAATCAAAGTGTTCTTCCATTTTTGTGCATAAAGTTTTCAAGAAAACTTTAATGAAGATGGAACATTTCTCAGATCCAATGACATTTAAAGATATTGTCTTTGGCAGTGTTTCTCAAACTTGGCAATTTTAACATATGTGGATTTCTAGCTCCAGAATTCTTCAGCCATCATGCATGGACTTCAAGTCCCAGATTTCCTCAGTCAGCATGTTGAATTTTGGGATTGGAAATCCATACATTTTAAATTTGCTAGGTTTGAAAAAACACTGATCAATGGTAACCCATAATCAGGAGAGATCTGGCAGCATAAAATGCTGTATACATATTTGATAAACCGTTAAAGGCAAGACCTGTAGCAATCCATGATGAATTTGGATCATTTTCCAGTGTGATAGGTGATCCTTCTTTCTACAGTTTCAAGGTTGTAATACAGTCTTCCACCAACATTCAAAAGCAGTTATCCTTGCTAGATTTGGAAGTCAGGAAAATGACTTATGATTCAGAAGTGCAATTTACCTGTCTGTATGTTAAATAATTCTGCCAAGGGAAAAGCAAGCTTTCTTTTCTTCTTTTCTTTTTGCATCCCAGTGGATTGTGGGAACAAATTATTACACTGCAAAAATTGATGGCGACATTCCCCTGTCAGAGCCAGCAAAATGCAAAGTCATTTAGAGGACATACATATTAACCCTGGGGAAAATGGAGAAATAAGGTGTGGAAATAAAATGTGGCATATTTTTGTATTTTGATTTGGTACTAGCTTTTTTGAAACAATTTTTTTCCTCTCCAGGGATGCCTCATAAATGCACAATTTTGGCTGTTCTCATAAAACCTCAGGCTCTACAAAATGAATCTTATTGCTAAATATTATAGCCAGTCACAAGAAAGAAAAGGCAAGTTTTGCATTAAACTTGTTTCATTTGCTTTTAGGTTGGCAAAATAGTTTGAGGGGTGAGATTGAAGGTCTTAATCCAAAACAGTTAAATTCTCAGTCAGCAGTGTTGTCTACTGATCATTTCCCTTCCCAAACATAGGTAAAGAAAAAGGATCAAAGGAAACTTTCAATTTGCATTTTCTCTGGTTTACTAATCTTTTTAGCCTTAACTCTCCAGATAAAATGGCAGATTTTGAGCCAAAATCCTTTTAAGGATACACATGCCACTGAAGTGGAACAGAAGTATATATATATTTGGAAATATATTTTTGGAAAGTGCTTCAAGCTCAATTCTGCCGTGTCATTGTAAAGTTCTTTGACATTTAATTTATGATAATATATTTAACAGAAAGACCTGCTGAATTGGATAGAAATCTGTTGCTACCTCCCACAAGGAAGCAGATCAGAAAGGCTGTGGGGTTCATCTTTAATTTTTCATGGGGCAAAAGCAAGAGAACTCATCCTGTCGAAAGAATTGATAAATAAGGAAGGTATTTTCCCCCAAATTCTTAAGTAAGCAGGATAAGAAATAAGACTTTTCTTTATAAAATTTTGCTGCTGAAATAGTTATGTACCTAGTTTACAGAAGTAAAAGAAAGACAAGAGGATTGAACAGTTCTGGTACATTTTTCCATTCTTTAACTTTTTCTTCTCTGTACTTCAAAGTAAATCAAAGGAACTGATCACCACTGGGGTATAGGCAGACCTTCATTTTCCCTCATTTTCTTAAAGCCCATGTCCCACTGCACCAATGGATGCAAAGAGGATGTAAAACAGACAAAAAAGCTTGCCATCCATTGGAAAAGGCGATGCATCCATTGTGTACTCACTGTGTATGTGATTCATACGCTCTATCCATCAAACATCCGTCTACTGCTATTTCATCCCCTCAAAAAGTCTTGAGCTGCACAAAACTTTTTGAGAGGATGAACTTTCCGCTGCGTACGATCTACATCCATGACACATACAGGAAAACAAACATTCTACGTCCGTTGTCATCCGTTAAACATCCGCTGTATCCTCTCGGCATCCTCTGGGCATCCCCGCAACTCACATCTGCTGCAGTTGAAAGCGGAAAGACGGAGGAAGCGAAAGGTACACGGAATGTCCAAACAGCATCAGAAATAGAAAGGATGTAAGTGGGTGCATCTTGTATATAAAGCATTAAAATGGACAAAACGTTTGTATATGGGACGTATCTCAGATATTTAGGATGTCTGGAGTATGCCTAGGGTATGTGGAAGGACACCTAGTGGAAAACCGACATTTCCTATAAACAGGGGGAGGAAATCACCTGGATCTCACTATCAATCCAGCAGCCGTGGTGTACAGACCTCTTCAGCCTTGCTCTTGCTCTACCACATCATCCATTGATCTCCACAACGGATCATCACACGCTCCTTTTGGTAGCTGCGATCATTCAACACCAGAACCAAGCCCTGTTCAGACTGTTTCACCTTTTCTATACAAGGAGAAGGAGACGTCCAAGAGCTGTCTGGGTCCGAAGATGGATTGGGAGAAGAGTGGAGTTTGGACTGTACGAAAAGCTGATGGAGGAGTTGAGGAATGAAGACCCTTGTGCATTCCATCACTTCATGAGGATGCCAGCAGCCAAGTTTGACGAAATTGTGGAGCGTCTGAGTCCCAGGTTGACCATGCCGAGCACCAACTTACGTCCCACCCTGGGCCCTGGACTGAAGGTGGCACTGACTCTGCGCCACCTGGCCTCTGGAACCATGTAGAGAAACATGCAGTGCCACACAACGCCATCAGCAAAGTGATCAGAGAAGTGGTGCAGGCCATCATTGAAGAATACGTGGAGGAGCTCCTCCAGTGACCCACCACTGAAGAAGGCTGGAGGAAAGTTGCAGAACAGTGGTATCAGAAGTGGAACTTCCCCCACACCGTTGGAGCCATAGATGGGAAACACGTGGCCTGCAAAGCTCCACCCAACTCAGGGTCCTCTTATCACAACTACAAGGGCTTCTTCAGTATCATCCTCTTTGCCATGGTTGATGCTGACTACAAGTTCACGTACATCGATGCTTCAGACAATGGATCAGCTTCAGATAGCCAGGTATACAACGCCAGCGACCTCAAGGATGGGCTGGAATGCAACCTCATCATGGGTTTTGCAGATCCAAACCCCCTTACACAATGACACGCAAGATGTGCCCTACTTCATCATGGGTGATGACGCCTTCTCCCTCAGAACCTAACTCATGAAGCCCTACAGTTCCAGATACCTCACCCGTGAAGAGAGGATCTTCAACTACAGGCTGTCCAGGGCAAGACGGGTGGTGGAGAACACCTTTGGCATCCTGGTCAACAGGTTCCAGGTACTTCTCACCACCATGCAGCATCACCCACAGACAGTGAGGGACATCATGGAAGCTTGCTGCATCCTTCACAATCTCATGCGCACCCGCTACCCAGTGTTGCAGAACAGGCTCGTGGACCTCCAACAAGGCAATGGGGACATGGAGCCTGGGAAATGGAGGCAAGGGCGAAACCTGATAGACACTGAGGATGTGCAAGGCCCCAACAGAGCCTCACGTGAAGGGAAGAAGCAGCGCAACCTCCTGAAACATAGGTGCAACTCCCCAGCTGGAGCAGTGGAGTGGCAAGACAGGATGGTAGCTGCTTAATGGATGCTTCCTTGAGTCTGTCTCATCACACTGATGAGATTGTGCCATGTATGTTGAGTGGCCTTACAATGAATAGGGCATTAATAAAGAGTTTTGTTTATTTTGAAATGGGTTGATCAATGAATAAATTGTTATTGATAATAAAGGGCCATATGTGTGGCAGCTGGGAGGTTGGACCATACAAACCCACTATGCTTGCGCTGGAGGTTTATCTATCCCACAACTATCCTTAACCATCCCACAACTATCCTTACCCATCCCACAGCTATCCTTACCCATCCCACAACTATCCTTACCTATCCCACAAGTATGCAAAGGCTTAACCCTTTTTTCAAAGTTTTCACCAACACTTTATTAAGTAAAAAAAATGAACCAAGTGTGTGAAGCAAAGATAACCTTTATCAACAACTGTCTTAAGTAAACTGTATGACTTTATTAAAAAAGCAAAATGACCCAAGTAAAGTGTCTTTAAGCAAAGATAAGGTGAACAGGTAACAAATCAGTCTCTGGCACTATTCTCAGTCACTCTGAGGCATGTCCATGGTCTCAGCTGTCGAGCGGCCAGGGACTTTGGAGGTGGCTCTGCTGGAGTGCTGGTCTGAGGCGCCATTGGGGTGCCTGGCCCCGAGAGTACAACAGGGGATGATGTGTTCGGGAAGCTATCAGAGAGCTGACTCAGTCCCGTGAGGTTGAGAGGCCCTTCCTCAAGGACCTGGGATGTCAGGCACAGTACTGAAGACAGATTTTCCATTGAGGGGCTTGGCTGTGGGGTGGTGGAAGGAGGAGTGTCGTGGGACTGTCTGGTCTGCAGCTGGGTCAGGTGAGGCATCTGTGACATGCGATGTACCTGGGCCTTGACTGGGAAGGGATGCCTCTGGTGTGGGAAGTCCTGGTACTTGTAGCCTTGGTAGGGGAGGGGCTGTTGAAAGCCGTGGAAGGGCTGTGACATCGCCTGGGGTGGAGGAGCAGACCTGGAGTGGGTCGGAGCAGGTTCAGCTGGGCCTGGAGAGTGGTGTAGCAGTGCTGTGATTTTCTCTTTCATCACCTGGTACTGGGCCTCGGGCAGGTCCATGAGGGTCTGGCTCACATATGTGATGAAGGGCTTGCGGTTAGAGGATAGCATATCACTGTGGACCAGCTGAGAGAGGAGATCTGTGCTGGTCTTGATGGTGTCCCTGATCTCCAGCAGGACAGTGTGGCTCTGGCCCTCCAGTCTGCCTCTCTGCCTGCTTTCTGTGGAGGTGGAGCTGGGTGTGGGTTGGTCTCTGGCTGCTGCTTCTTCTTGCTCCATTTGAGACAGGGGATCCTCCACGTCCTCTGGCATGGGGAGTGCAGCTGTTGGGGGGGGGTCTCTGCAATGGGGGCCTCCAAAGACACCTGCCTGTCTCCTGCTACCTGTCTCATGGTAGCTGTCTCCTGGCTGGAAGAGGAGTGGCTCTCTGTGGGCTGTCTGAGGGAGAGGGTTGACAGAGGGGCTGCTCCTCAGTGGCATATCTCACCCTCCAGGAAGCTGCACTTGGCCATGACGTACATCTCCCAGTCAGTGAGCTTGACAGCGGCCTGGCCAGATTTCTTCAGGTGTAGCTTGCCATGCCAGGTGTGCATATGCTTCCACCACCCCAAGAGGACATCTGAAGTGTAGCCCAGGCTCTCTGCCTTGTCTCTCCACGCTGCCTGCTTCCTCTTGGTGTCGCGATAGAGCCTGTGGCCCTTTCTCCACAGGTACTCGTTCTCCCTCAGCCATTCCAGCACCTCCTCCTCATGGTCTTCAGAAATGGAGTACTGTTTCCTGTCTCCCTTCTCCTTGCCTTGCCTCTTCCTCCCTCTGGCAGGGGCTTCAGGGCCTTCAACCGCAGGGCTTTGAGGGCCTTGGGGCTGGTCCATCACAGCAGCAGCTCCAGCAGCAGCAGCAGCAGCAGCACCAGCAGGAGAAGCACCAGCAGCACCAGCAGCACCAGCAGGAGAAGCACCAGCAGCACCAGCAGGAGAAGCACCACCAGCAGCAGGAGAATCACCAGCAGCACCATCAAGAAAAGCATCACCAGCAGCATCACCAGCAGCACCACCACCAGCAGCAGAAGCACCAGCAGCTTCAGAGTCAGCCCCAGGGGGTTGGATGGTGGTTCTGTCCTTCTTGTCAGGGCTGGCAGGAGTAGGCACAGGCTTTCTCTTCTTCCCTGACTGTCGAACCATGGTGTTCTTTCAAGATGTCTGTGGCAGCAGGTCTTTCCTATGAATGCTGACTGCTTGCGAGCTGCATCCTTTTATATCCGCGGAGCTGATGCAATTCATCCTCCCTGCATGTGCAGTGAACACTTTGCATCCGCTACGCATCCGCTCCTTCCACTACGCATCCACTTCGCTATTCTCCCCCGGAAGTCCTGCGGATGTGTCATCCGCTTCCATCCGCTAGGCTTCCTACAAACATCTGCTTATCATCCTTGCTATGTATTACCCCTGTCCGTTCCTTTCTGTTGTTTTCCATTCTGTTTATGCAAATTTGGGGCACTTTTGAGAGCGGATAACAATGGATGGAGCCACCCCTGAAATTTTGCTCGTCCGCTGTGTCCTTTTTGCATACGTTTTGCATCCGTCGGCCAGTGTGACCTAGCCTTAAATGATAAATCTTGATTTCAATACTCATGAACAAGACAGCAGTTCTGGCCATGTGTTTAATGGGATTTAGAAGCATTTCTTGTATTTATTCTTCATTTTAATGACTCGAAGGTATACTTGGTACTAGAAAGGTTATAAAGGGAAAAACATGGTTTGAGGCCAGTTAAATCTAAGCAAGCTTCATGTAAGAGATGAATGTCTGCATTGGAAGCCTCTTCCAAAGTATATTCAGCCTGGGATGCATGCCTGCTACTCTTTGCTGTTTCCACAAACAGGACTACCACTTGTTGCTCTTCATGCCTAAGTTAGACATGACATGGAAATTTCAATGAAATACACACCAAAGTCTTTTTTCCATGGAGTTGTTCATTTGCTTGTAAACTCTGGGACAATTGACATAATAATTAGCTCATTGGCTTGGCTGAAGCATTATGTCTGTATAAATTCTGCATAAACCAATGTATTTTAGAATAATATTTGGATGTGCTTATAGCTATATCTTTATAAGGATATATATTTTATCCTTGACTATTATCCCATTCATATGTTCCTTTTATGGATTTTTTTCTTCCTTTTCTCCTATCACTTTAGTATTATTACTAAACAATGCTTATATTCCATTGATACACATTTGACCAGATCTGCATTCATTTATCACTGGACAATGCAAATGTTATTCTATGAATGTTTGATATTTCCAGCTCCATATAGGAACATATTTAATCCAAAGATAAATTTGGATACTTCAGTTACAATCTGGAAAAAAGCTTTTGTGGTGTTAAGTCTGAATATAGATTTGTATCTTTGCTCTTGATAGAAATATGTTCTAAGTTCAGCAGAATGTTGGTACATCTGATTTTTAACTGAAAAAACCACAAATGTATTGCTAACTAGTCACCAAGTGGCTTCAGCTTCCAAGCCTCCAACTGATACACAGAAATGAATGGCAAAAGCATCTAAAAATTGGATGCAATAACCCAAATTTGGCCAAATAAGTAATGTGTGCTCCACAATATTAGCTTGTGATTGGCTAATTTAACAAATAAGGCTAAAATATGCTGTGAATTAGAAAACTAAATAAACTTTTCTTTTACATAGTTCTTACCTTGTATATAGTTTGTCATACTTTTTCAAACAGCAAACCAGTCTATCATAATATAAATTCTCAGGAAAATTATTTTATTTCAACTCAGGGCCTTCTAAAATAAAGAAATGGGACTAGTTACAAATCCTACTAGTCTTATGTTGCTGATGCTGATCTTAGCCAATATTTTCACCATTAGAGTAAATATCAAGAATGTGAAGACTTCCACAGATGTCATAAGTGAAACATTGGAAACAGGAAAAAGGAGGTGACTGGCTATCAGAAAAAAGCCATGCATTAATTTCTATGGCAAATAAAAATACAGATCATAATAGAAAATTTGGAAATATTTCAGGCCAGGAGCAAACAAAGGTTAGGATTTGAGATATTCCTTCCCTGCACAGCAAGTTAAATAATGGAAAGCTTGCCAAAGATCTAGGAACTGAAGTGAGCAGGTATGTGTAATATCATAGAAAATTTTATTGCTTAAAATAGGAAAAGCCCATTTGCTACAAAAACAATGCAGTAGCTTCAGAAAGCAAAACAAACAGCAAGAAAAACAGTTCAAAAAAATACAAGAGATAGATCGAGGATTCCTAATTTTCTTTGCCATTAAAACTTGCCATTAAAACATTATAATCATAATGTATATACTTATCCTAAAAATCCAAAGACTAGAATGAATACAAATGAACAATGAAAACAATGAAACAGAGCTTTATTTTAAGGCCCTGTCACACTGCCCAACGGATGCAAAACGGACACAACGAACGAGCAAAATGTTCCATCCGTTGTTATCCGCTCTCAAAAGGGGCAAAAATTTGCATAACCAGAGCGGATAACACGGACGCGGGGAGGACGCAGAGCGGATGGAAAGTGGATGCGGAATGGAAGCCCAGCGGATGGAAGCGGATGGGAGTGGATGGCACATCTGCTAGGCTTCCGGGGGGCCACAGCAAAGCGGATGCGGAACGGATACAGCGGATGCAGTGGATGCACAGCGGATGAGGCGGATGCACAGCGGAAGCCTAGCGGATGCACAGCGGAAGCCTAACGGATGCCGCGCGTTAATTGTGCATGCGGGAGGAATGCATTGCGTAAGCCACGCGGATATAAAGGGAAGCAGCTTGCACGTGGCCAGCATTCGGAGGAAAGACCTGCTGCAGGATACATCGAGTCCTTGCCTGCCCTGCCTGCATGCCTGCCTGCCAGCCTTGCTGCCAGCCTTCCTGCCAGACTGCCTCAAAGCCTCCTGGCCAGCCTCCCTGCCAGCCTTGCTCTCTGCCTGCCTGCCAGCCTTGCTGCCAGCCTGCCTTCCAGCCTCCCTGCCAGCCAGTCTGCCTGCCAGCCTTGGTGCCTGCCTGCCTGCCAGGCTTCCTGCCAGGCTACCTGCCAGGCTTCCTGCCAGGCTTCCTGCCAGCCTTCCTGCCAACCTTGGTGCCTGCCAGCCTTCCTGCAAGCCTTCCTGCCAGCCAGCAACCCCACAACCATGGGGAAGAAGCGAAAATCTCAGCAACCTGCCGCCATCCCTGGCAAGAGGGACAGGGGGCGGGAGGGTGGCCCTGTCCCTCTTGCCAGTGGGGCTTCTGCTGCTCGGGCTCACTCTTCTGGTGCTGGAGCTTCTGCTGAAGCTGCTCGTGGTGGAGCTGCTTCTGCTGCTGCGTACTCTGCTGAAGCTGCTCCTGGCGGTGGTGCTTCTGCTGCTGTGTACTCTGCTGAAGCTGCTCCTGGCGGTGGTGCTTCTGCTGCTGTGTACTCTGCTGAAGCTGCTCCTGGTCCTGCTGGTCCTGCTGGTCCTGCTGGTCCTGCTTGTCCTGCTCATGCTCCTGGACTTGCTCGTACTGCTCGTGCTCCTGGACTTGCTCGTCCTGCTCGTGTTCCTGGTCCTGCTCGTGCTCCTGGTCCTGCTGGTGCTGCTGCTGGTGCTGCTGCTGGGGCTGCTGGGGCTGCTGGGGCTCCTGGTGCTTACTCTGCTGCTGCTGATCCTGGTCTTGCTGATCCTGCTGCTGCTGATGATGATGACGATGATGATGATGATCCTGCTGCTGCTGCCGCTGCTGCTGCTGATGATTATGATCCTGCTGGTGCTGCTGCTGGTGGTGGTGTAGAGGAGCAGCCTCTACCACCTGGGAGCCCCTCTGATGAGGGCCCATCTGGTCCTGCCAAAGGGAGGAAGAAGCATATGCGGGGACGGGAGAGGAGGCAATACTTCATTGAGGAGGAACACGAGGATGAGGTGCTGGAGTGGCTGAGAGAGAATGACTATCTGTGGCGGAAGGGACACCGGCTGTACAGGGTGTACAAGGAAGCAGGCTGCTTGGAGAGACAGGGCGGAGAGTATGGGTTACACTTCGGAGGTGCTCCTCGGCTGGTGGAAGCACATGCACTCCTGGTACGGGAAACTGCACCTGAAGAAATCTGGCCAGGCCACGGTTAAGCTGACGGACAGAGAGACCTACGTCATGGCCAGGTGCAGCTTCCTGGAGGGTGAGATCTGCCACCGAGGAGCACCAGGAGCCCCTCTCAGAACCCTCTCTCTCCGGCAGCCTGCTGAGACCCAGTCCTCTTCCGGCCGAGAGTCAGTCCCTGTCTCCAGGCAGGTTTCTGTGGAGCGTGCCATGGCGGAGAACCTGCGGACAGGGGTTGTAACCGTGGTGGAGTGCGTAGAGGACTCCCTGGTGCAGTGGGAGAGAGGAGTCATCGAGTCCACCACAGTCGTAGCCGCATCCACCCCCCCCCCAGCTCCGCCTCCACAGAAAGGCAGAGAGCCAGACAGCAGGAGGGGAAGAGCCACACTGTCCTGGTGGAGATCAGGGACACCATCCGGAGCAGCATAGATCTCCTCTCTCAGCTGGTCAACACTGACTCCTCATCCTCCAACCGCAAGCCCTTCCTCACTTATGTCAACCAGACCCTCAAGAACATGGAGGAACCCCAGTACCAGGTGGTGAAGGACCGGATCACCGAGCTGCTTCACAACCCTCCAGATCCAGAGGAACCTGCTCTCACCCAGTCCAGGTCTGATCCTCCACCTCCACCACAGGTGATGTCCCTCCCATTCCAAGGCTTCCCACAGCCCCTCACCTACCAGGGCTACGGCTACCAGGAGGTCCAGCAGCACAGGCAGCAGCCCTTCCCAGTCCAGGCACAGAGTCATCGGATGACACCGTTGCCACCGGTTCCACTGATAACAACGATGCCACCCACGACAATGATGCCACCCACGACAATGATACCACCAACGACAGCGATGCCACCCACGCCAGTCCTCACCCAGCTGCAGACCGGACAGCCCCACTACACTACTCCTTCCTCCACCCCACAGGCAAGCCCGGCCTCAGTACATCTCTCATCAGTACTGGGGCTGACACCCCATGGCATGGAG
>BLBF01000003.1:69433110-69481456 GCA_015471245.1 Laticauda colubrina
AGAAGAGAAGAGAAGAGAAGAGAAGAGAAGAGAAGAGAAGAGAAGAGTTGTTATGAATCTTGGTGGTCTTCTAATCTAACCCCCTGTGCAGGCAAGAAATCTTACACCATTGTAATCTTACACAAATGGTTGTCCAATATCTTCTTAAAAACTTTCAGCGTTGGTTCATTCACAACTTCTGGAGGTAAGTTGTTCCACTGATTAACTGGAATCCACAGCAGGATCTACAATTGGAAATGCCTGAACTGTCAGCAACATGTTTTGCTTAATGATCACTTTGCTTAGTGGTGGAAGTTCCTGCCCCAATTAGGGTTATCAGTTGTAACCCAAGGACCATCTAGACTCCGCATTAGCCAAGCAAGTAGGGTACATGAGACAGTCTTGTGAAGTTATCTAGGAATTTTTTTTCCAACGATGTGGGCTCTGAGAAAATGAATAGGGTCATAAGCAGCATGAACTTTGTCACCACTGGGGTTGACCCATGCCTTATTGGACAACAACGAGAGAAATGATAGGATTTGAGTGTTTAATACTTCTCTGAAGGAGAGAGTTGTAGTTTTTGCTATCAGGAAGCAGCAGTAGAATCCCATCTGAGCTTCATCTCTTCATCTTACAGTGTTAGATAATTATAATTAGATAATTATAATTATAGTGTTAGATAATCCTTCCCTTTTTTAATAAGAGTGTCTTGACTATTTTGATAGAGATCCCTGGTTGTGGAATGGAAACTGCTATTCTTTGTTGCTCTTATGGTTTATAAAGATGGGATGGGACAATGGAACTCTTCTGGTGCTTTTAGATATCTCAAATGAATTCTATACCATCAACCACAGGATTCTCTTGGATCACTTACAAGGGTTAGGAATTAGGGGTAATGGTTTTGTTCTGTCCTGAGTGGATGGTTCCAATCATTAATGATGGGGGAAGATTGCGTCCCAATCAACACACTATTAATATCACCATCAGCCTTCCTCAACCAACTTAGGGAACATCACACATTTTTACTTTATTTGAGCAGGGGACCATTTGCTCAGCACTGTATTTATTCCCACTCAAGTTTTACTATCCTCATATGCTGCCTTTATTACATTTAGCAACCAATTTCCCATTCCATATTTGGACAAAATGATATAAAGGTCTGGTTTTTCCCATCAGAAGCTCAGTAGAAAACTTTTTGTCAGAAATATGCTTTTCAAGTGAAAGAGAAAAGTAAAATAAAAAGAAATGATGTTTATTACAATTTGTCTGAAGAATAAAATTTGAGGCATGCTTGGATAGACCTTTGAAGGAAAAAAAACTTATTTGGAACAGAAAAGTGATGTGTATGCTTGTCTCTTCCACCCACCTTCTTACTCCCACCACTTCAGCAAAAAGTACAGTGATATTTGGAAGAATGCTTTTGCTATAAAGTTTTTCTGCAATAAGTGTGGAGTATGTGTTGTAACTCTGCATTAACACAAAGTAGTGAAGAAGATGAAAAAGAATACCAAGACATTCAAGTATTTTGCTTTTTGTTGCAATGTTTAACATACAATATTTCCACATTTCAAATATAGCACATTTTAATTATTTAGGTAATCTAACAGAATCTATAATGTATTTGTGCTTATATGGATTTAAATCTAATGGTACAATTCCTGGCAGGAGCTGTTCTGCCAGTGGCACAAATACTTAATTCCCATCTCAGAAAGTGGCAGAGAGGTGAGATGAAGAAACAGAGGACAAAAGGGCTGATGTTCTGCAGAATGACAAGGAAAGGCACAGAATGAGGAGTCAAGAAGAGATGGAGTTGGAAAGGAAAGATAAACTGGAGAATATGTGGTAAATACTCATTGCTCTTAGAGCTCCTTAACATGGCAATACCTGCCTTCAACAACAGGATTTCAACAGAGAAAGAGCAAGGTCAAATGTATGGCTTGCATAGCTTAACATTTCCCTGGCCAAAGTCTACCCTAACTGTTGTGCCTTCTTATTCTTTCCAGAAGCCACCAATTTCTGCTATATGAAGCGAGAGTTGGGGATAGGCAATCTGTAATTTTTCTCCATTGATAAAATGACACTTTCTTCTTTCATTTTAAAGAAATTAAAGTGGCCTTTGGACAGAGTTTGTTCTGACATTTTTGGCAATTTGCTAGATTTTTGGTTTTCAAAAATCAAATGAAAGTGAATGATCTTCAGATCATCTAAATCCTATTACAGCTGAGTAGAGAACAACATGTATGAATGAAATATTGATTTAATTATTAAAGTGCAGAGTAGTTATCTATACATATCAGAAAGCAATTCCCTTTAACTTACTCAGAAGTGCTTAACTTTTCTGGTAATAGGATTAGAATTGTATGGAAATGTCTCTTTTATGTAACAGTGCAAAATCAGATAAATATTTGGTTATAACTTTACCATGCATCTAATTTTGTTAAGCTAGATATTTCCAGTATTGCCTTCTGGCTGAAAAGCCAAAACCTCAGCATTTCTGTGGACATAAAAATATCTCAGTTGATCAAGTGGAGAAGCCGAAACATCCCATTGCATTGCAAATGTAATAAAATAATATTCTTCATTTTTAAACTTGATTTACTATACACAGTTATGAACAACTTTTTTTGTTTTTGTTTTTGTTTTGCAACAAAACAACAGTGGAAACATGCACCCCTGCAATGAAAACTACTGACAGTAGCAGCGACAAAGCACAAAGACATTAACTTGTTAGGCTTCAAATGTCCAATGCAGGAAGTTTTAAGAATGTTGGTTACCAAAGGCACATCCAAGCAGCTTGTTTAGCATGCTGCCTCCTACCTCTGACATGGCACATAAATTTGCTCTGCCTTCATAGACAAGTCTTTAATCTGCCTCATTATCGAAGAGGATCAGTACTGCCATTCTAGGAGATTGACAACTTATGGTAATGTGATTATTGGATTTCTCTGCTAGCAAAAAATACATTAGCTATAAACTTCCTATTTGGTGGAGAAGCACTGGGCTGAGGATATAGGCAATGTTTGACAGATAGCAAGAATGCAGTCAGAACCTGATATTGAGAGTCTGTGAGAGCTGATGGTTAGGGTTTTGTTTTATGGTTTATGGTTTTATAGTTATAGTGTTTTATTCTTGTTGTGGGCTGCCCAGAGTTTAAGATAAACACCCATAAAAATCTTTTAATTAAATAAATAAATAAAAATAAGCCACATCCGATTAGAGTTGCTATGTGAGAATGACCTTGAGAGACAGAAGGAAGAGAAGAGCCAAGACAATGAGCTGATTAAAAAAAATCTGAATCCAAAGAAAGGGTGGTGGTAGAAAGCATCTGAGAAGGGATCCTCTCTAGTTTTTAAGAAAGTAAAAGTAAGGGACAGGAATGGTGCTCCTAGTGCTTCTTGTCTGGATTACCTTGAATGGCTAACATATCTGATCTGCCCAAATGCCTGCTGACATGTTTTGCAAAAAGTTCTGAGGGAGAGATTGAAACAATTTCTCCTCCCAGATTCCCCCATGATGTGACATGTCATGCCTTATCCCCAGCAAGTAATCTGCTTATGATTCATTATCTAGTGGCAGCAACTGGAGTGGGCCATGTCACACAACATCAACCCCCCCCAAAGGCTAATAGTAGCTAATTAGATCCAACTGCCTATTACATCATCAACTTAGCCTCCATCAAAATGCCATGATGTGAATAGCAAATCTCAGATTAGGAGAAGGAAAACTTCAGCTTCAGTTCAAAAAAATATGGTGTTAGTAGGCTGTAGCTGTGGCTGTGGGCTGAGTATAAGAAGTTTGCGTCATGTAAAAGTTTCCCTCAAAAACTGGTTGTGAGACATTCTTGAGCTGAACTTAGGGGTAGAAGTAAATATGCCGAGGGTGCAGAATTTTGGCAAAATAAGCACTTGCAAGTTTATTTTGGAGACCAAGAAAGGTAAATTATTCCTATTTGTATCAAAATGTTTGATACTGCAGATCTAGATGAAGCAAGAAATCCCTCAGCTGAGAATTTTGGAAGAGGTCAGTTCCTCCAGCTTGCGATCAAATAAACTCACAGTAGCATCCATGTCCCATTCAATTCTTTAGTACTAACACAAATGAATGTACTCAAAATGTATTCATCATTTTGTTCATTGTGTACTTTAAAAAAAGAGAAGGAAGGCAATTTAAAGTAGACACACTTCAGAAAATAAAAAAAGAGCTCAGGTTCTTCAGATCTTAGCCCTTGTATTTTAAGAGAGGAGTTGACAAAATGACATTGTTGCCATTAATATGAAATAAACAGCATCATCTCCAAAGCAACATGGCCAAAACCTAATGTGGGTTGAAGGTAATGAAAGTTAAAATAAGAAGACAGGTAAAGAAAGGAAGAGAAAAAGCATGCACAGGAAAGAAGCAAAACCTAATTATAGTATTCAATTAAGAGGCAGGGGAGGGTCCGTTACCCAATTTAACTGGCAAAAAGTTGACACATGGATTGTCACTTCTTTTCATTGCTCTGAGGGACATTTTATGTAAATTCAAGAAAACAATTTCCCCATTCTCTTTGAAAGCTCCAGGAGGGCCAATTTCATTTCAGGAGCAGTGGGGGATGATAATCATCCTGAAGTAGCTCCTATTCTGAAAGACGAAGATAAGGCCTGCACAGCAAACTAACTATACTGATTTTTTTGTGTCCCCCCCCCCCCAGTTGATAGCTTTGGGAATGACAAAAATCAGGCAATACAAAAGGACCATAAACACTATAATCTCTGCTGAACACCTCTTAGTTCAGTGTTTATTCCCCCCTCACCCCTCTCTTTTTTTGCAGACAATAGAAGAACCTGAAAGCACCAAATTCACAACCCGTTAATGGTAGTTATAAAGGCATAAGGGAAAAATTAAAATTAATGGTCTTAGCAGCAGTGAAAGCACGGTTGATTTATAGGCAAGGCTGCTAGAGAACTTATGAGCTGCACAAAAATAGTGCTTCAGAGCCACAGAATGAAAACCAGAACCAGAAAAAAAAATCATATTTTTAAATAAAAAAATTCAAATCACAGAAATCTTTGGGATGGAGGAGGGGCAGAAGTCTGCTTTTAGTGATAGATTTCATCACTGAAAGCATCTAGCTGGCATTCTGACTCACACCCATTAACAATAATTCAGAATCTGCTACAGCCCAATTCTTTGAGGGTCAAGGCCACCATCTGTGAACATGAATCCTACTCTAGAAAAAGGGAGATATGCCCAATAAGAGAGTTTTGTTTAAAAAAAAAAAAAAGGAGCTGAATGACATATTTCTAGGTTTGACTTTGGGGTGGCTAGAATGACTTCAATTATAGGTCACTAACCAGTGCAGTGAATCTAAGTATTAGTGTGATTTTCTTAGGAAAATTATTTCTGTTGAATGTTGTCATTCTCCAAGTGTTGCTGAAGAAACTCCTGCCTCTAAAAACAGTGCTGGTGGTGATGATGGACTTTTAACTTCCATTCTAAAATATCCTGCTGATGAATTCTGACAGGCCTACATTTGGGCTTGAGGAAAGTTGGCAATTCCTAAAGGATAGCAGAAAAGGGTGCAAGTACACACTGTACATCTTTCATTCATTTTGCCTAACTTGTGTTTCTTTAAGTGGTCTGCTGTTGTCTTTTGATGTGGCAGTGCCAAAAAAGAATTATGCTATAATAGGGAGCCATAGCACCATAACGTCTTGAGCCAAGTCAGGTTAGAAGCTTCACTTTTGAAGGCTGAGATTCTTAATGGATTATGCCCTACCTGATTAGAATGGAATATGTTCTGTATAAAATAGTTTACTCCAAATCCTCTAATATGATTGGCTAAGGAAGCTGGCATAGGGATTGGTTCACTAGGAACCAATCCAAAAGAGCTGCCAAAAGGTGGCTAAATCAAACAAATGTCATTGGCTACAAGCCGGCAGGCAAGCCGTATGTAAAGGCTGCCACGGCTAGAGCCAAACTGTTCCGTTTAACTTAAATTGTTGAAATAAAGACTTTTACCGTTGGTACCCGGTCTACCTCGCGTTTTTCTGGATGGAGCACTGGCGATGAAGGTGGGATTGCCCTAAAATGTGAGATTGTGCACGCAGCAAATTGAAACCCAGGCTGGAAGCGATGGCCGGAAATAATGCACCGCCCGTACCCTTCAACCCCAATGAAGAGGATTGGGAATCCTATGTAGACCGTTTCCAAATGTACTTGGAAAGTAACGAGATGGAAGAGATCTCAGACCAGCGTAAGAGGGCTGTCTTCTTAACGCATTGCGGACCAACGATATTCAAAATGGCCAAGGCATCGGCGAAGCCCAGAGATGTAAAGCAAATGACCTGGCTCGAACTCCAGCGAATGTTGAAGGCTCATTACGCACCAGTGGTGTCAAATCTCATCAAACGGCATGAATTCTACCGAAGGGACCAAAAAGAAGGTGAGACCATCGCTGATTTTGTGGCAGCCCTCCGACAACTGGGGGGAGCATGTGAGTTCCTGAACTTAGATGAAGCCATGCGAGATCGAGTAGTATTGGGTTTAAAAGACTCTAATTTACAAAGTAAATTGCTAAATAAACCCAACATAACCATGGCTGAAGCAATCGCAGAAGCCACAGCTGCAGAAGCCGCGAAAAAGTCAGCGGCCACAATGAAACTAATGAATGCAAACAATGACAAAATGAGCCTAACCAGAGGGAAGAAGCAATTTCCCCCCACCACACACCATGAAGATTTTGACGAGACATCAGAATCCAGAGAGGAAGACGATGAGGTCCACCGCCTATACACCAACAGAAAAAGCGCGAAAAAAGAAACTGGAGGGAATGCACCGGTTGCGGACGAAACCACCCTCGAGCCGATTGCAGATTCCTTGATGCCATCTGCAGAGCTTGTAAGAAAAGGGGACACATCGAGAAGGTCTGTAGGAATCGAAAAAATTACAGCCCTAACAGATGCAGTAATTCTCCCCCACAAGCTGAATTGAAACAAGCCGAGAGAAAGTGGGAGTGCAACAAACGAGCCAGTAACCGAGAAAAGACCCATCAAACTGTCACTATCGGAAGCGCTCAGACGGAAAGTGGAAAAAAAGTTAAAATCATCGTAAACATCGAAGGCAGCCCCTGTGAGAAGGAGGTCGATTCAGGGTCTTTCCTGTCAATGGTGTCATGGGACACAATCAGACAACTGGTCCCAAATATTAAGCTAAAAGAGCTCCAGAAACAAACAAAAATTAACTCTGAAGGACTACCAAGGGAATCGAATCTCTGTGGTAGGTCTAGGACATTTCCGAGTCGCTTACAAGCAGCATGTTGAAGTCCTGCCTCTGACAATAGTCGACCGAGACAGACCCAGCCTCCTGGGCATTGAATGGTTCGCACCATTGGGCATCGGAATGACCGGAGTAGACCGAGTGGCCGCAACCGACTGGGAAGAAAACCTAATCTATGAGTTCCAGGACATTTTCGATGGCTCCCTAGGCAGGTATCGGGGGACCCCAATTTCCTTTAGCTTAGACCCCCAGGTGGTCCCTGGAAGATTAAAGGCCAGATGAGTTCCTTTTGCATTAAAGGCAAAAATAGAGGAACAATTGAACAAATTAATTGACCAAGGGGTTTTGGAACCTGTTGACCATGCTAAATAAGAGACACCAATAGTAACACCAGTTAAACCTGACGGGTTGGTATGCATCTGTAGAGACTACAAGGCTACCCTGAACCATGCGCTGCAACAAAGCGCATACCTGTTGCCAGTCGTACAACATTTGCTACACTAACTCGGGGGAGGAAATTTTTTTGCTAAACTAGATCTAGCACAAGCTTACCAACAGCTTCCAGTAGACCCCTTAACGGCCGAGGCACAGACAATAGTGACTCACAAAGGGACATTCAAGTGTAACAGACTCCAGTTTGGAGTGAATGTGGCCCCAGGCATTTTCCAAAGCCTCATGGAACACCTATTAAATGGAATGAAAGGGGTCGTACCATATTTTGATGATGTCCTGATTTCGGCTAAAGATACGACCCAACCAGAAAATAGACTAAGAAATGTACTAACAAAATTCAGAGAATCCGGTCTGAAAGTTAAGAAAGAAAAATGCTGCTTAATGACTGATCATGTCGAATTTCTGGGCTACTTAATTGACGGAGAGGGTATATACCCTACTGAAAAAAAAGTCAAAGCCATTAAAGACGCACCACAGCCAAAAAACAAAATGGAATTGCAGGCATTTTTGGGTCTAATAAATTTCTATAACATATTCCTCCCCCACAAAGCAACAATAGCGGAACCATTACACCGTTTGCTGGATAAGAAAACTAATTGGACTTGGGGTCATAGAGAGCAAAAACCATTCCAGAAAATAAAAAAATTATTAACATCAAACACCATTCTTATCCAGTTTAGTAACACACTTCCATTGACGGTAACCTGCGACGCCTCACCGTTTGGAGTCGGTGCCATCGTGAGCCACCAATTCCTAGATGGGAGAGAGGCACCCGTCGCTTATTACTCAAAGACTCTGTCTAAAACAGAACGTAACTATAGTCAACTAGACAGAGAAGCCCTGGCAATCGTCGCCGGAGTGAACCGTTTCCACGAATACCTTTATGGAAGAACATTTTTGATCGTAACGGACCATAAACCGTTACTAGGAATTCTGGCGGGAAACAAGCCTACACTGAACATTTTATCCCCGCTGATGACTACATGGTCAGAATTCCTAGCAGCATACTCTTACACATTGACGCATCGACCTGGGAAGCAAATCTCCCATGCAGACGCATTAAGCAGAGCACCGTTGCCAATGACGGAGGAAGACCCAGCGCCAGCAATGACCACCCTGCAAATAGAAACATTCCCCAAACTACCAATATCTGCAAACGATGTCTCCAGAGCCACCGCAAAGGACCCAGTGACTGCCCGCATATTAAACTGGGTAGGTAAAGGCTGGCCGGAAAACCAAAAAACTGAAAACTTTCAACCTTTCCGGACCAGACAAACCAAACTTTCAATTCAAAAAGGTTGTTTATTGTGGGGTGATCGGGTAGTAATCCCTCCTAAATTACAAACTAGAGTGTTGGGTATGCTTCATGAAGGCCACCCTGGTATTGTAAAAATGAAAAGCCTAGCTAGAAGCTATGTCTGGTGGCCTGGTATCGATAAAGACATCGAATACTGGGTTGCTACTTGTACTAAATGTCAGAAAGCCAGGCCTTCCCCAGCACAAGCACCCATAAGGGACTGGGAGATCCCACGAGGCCCCTGGTCTCAGATCCACATTGATTTCGCGGACCCTACTAGGGGACATACCTTTTTAATTGTCGTAGATGCATACTCAAATTGGCTGGAAGTTGTAGTAATGTCATCTACAACAACCGAGGTGGTCTTTAAACAACTTAACAAACTCTTCACAACCCATGGATTGCCGGATGTCCTAGTGTCCAACAATGGGCCACAATTAACAGCCATCCAATTTGAACAATACCTAGCCTCCCTAGGTATACGCCATGCACTAACCGCGCCAGCTCACCCAGCTGCAAATGGTAGGGCGGAGAGAATGGTCAGGTTTACCAAAGAGGGTTTAGAGAGAATGGACCTTGGGGATGTCCAGGATAAAATTAACCACCTGCTCACCCTCCAACATATCACACCCAGCACTGTAACCAACAAAAGCCCAGGAGAATTATTAATGGGAAGAAAACTTAGTTTGCAATTAGACAGGTTGCATCCAAATTACACCTTGGAAAGACCCCCCGACTCCTCCAGCCATTTCTGAACATTTGAAATCGGTGACCTAGTCTACGCAAAAAATTTCACCGGGGACCCCTTATGGCTTCCAGGCACAATCACACAAATCACAGGCCCCCGGTCCTACTGACTAACCGTAGACAATGGCAGGGAATGGAAGCAGCACATAGACCAGCTTCGTTCCCGAAACATTGAAAGAAATACAAACTCACAACCACAAATAATAAAAAATGACGAAAATAAAACCAAAGAGGGGGAGGGAAATACAAGAAAATAATAAAGAACTTTTTAAAATAAACCCAGAACATCTAAACAACCAAAAAGAGCAAAAAGGAAGCTTACGGTTCGATGAGACTTGTGGGAAAAATCCAGACGAAGGGGCCAGCCTAGCCAGCTCAACCTGCCCGGAGAAACCAGGAGGGAGCGGCGAAACCACCGGCCTGAGAAACTCAAGTGGTAGCAAAATGGCCGACTCACCCTTCCAGGCGGTTCCATGGAGAAGAGCCGGAGAGACATCAAACCCATCCGAACCGGTTGAAGTCTCCAGCGAAAATGAACCGCGCAAGTCCAGTAGAATCAAAAGAAGCCCCACCTACCTGCGTGACTACGTCACCACGTAGGACTAAACCAAGGGGGGAGGGGTGTTCTGTATAAAATAGTTTACTCCAAATCCTCTAATATGATTGGCTAAGGAAGCCGGCATAGGGATTGGTTCACTAGGAACCAATCCAAAAGAGCCGCCAAAAGGCGGCTAAATCAAACAAATGTCATTGGCTACAAGCTGGCAGGCAAGCCGTATATAAAGGCTGCCGCGGCTAGAGCCAAACTGTTCTGTTTAACTTAAACTGTTGAAATAAAGACTTTTACTGTTGGAACCTGGTTTACCTCGCGTTTCTCCGGACGGAACAGAATAGAACAGAATGGAACGGAACGGAACGGAATGGCATAACAGAGTTGGAAGAACCTTCTTGTCCAACCTGACTGAAAGGAGTAGAAAATGTGAGAAAACTGGATCAAATACACTTACTTTCATTCTGTACTATGTTGTGATCTCTGCCAGCAAGCCACAATATCAGTTATCCATTTTTGGCTTATCTTGAGGTTTGAACCTACCCATTATGGCATATTATCTGCAAATCACAATGGTTTAAAAATCTACTTTTAGCATAACGTGTGAATCCAGCTTATGTCTAGCTAGCATGGCATTCTGCTTCCAGAAACAGACTCCCAAAGCAGATTTAATCAAATACAGTGTTTGTCTTGAGTTTTTGCAAATTAGAAATTCACTGCTCTGGAAAACATAGACTTGGTTACTTGGGTTTTAGAAAAACGAAAACAGAACTGGGTGGAGAAAACATGTTTTTACGAAATCAGTTTGGAGCAGACTTGTGTTCTTTTCTAAATTCCAGCCAGCAAAACATGAAAATAGGTTTTATAATTTTTTATTGGGAGAAAAATACAAAATATAAAAATAGGCTTTATAATTTTTTATTGGGAGAAAAATGACTGTTTTATTTTAAGTGGACTGAAAGAACACCAGAAATAATGGCTCTTTTATGATGATGTGAACTGGACAGACATGAATGGCAATATAATTTCCCCGTGGGCCTTGAAAACTAAATGCAGCTCTAGAGAAGAAGAAAGGACTTCTTTCCATTACACTATTCCAAGAGTGGCAGTGGCAACCACAAATTCCCTTTTCTAATAAATTCTCAGGGCCCTGCTTTAATAAACATCACATGTCTGGCAGATTTGATTTCCTTAAAGATCTTTTCCCTCCCTTCCTACTACCCCAGTTTTTCCTGAACGTAATAGCCAAGAAAAACTGGGTCAGGCATGAATCTGTAGGTAATGAATCCCAACGCTGTGTTCCTATCATGTTTGAGACCTGGATTTTAAGGAGCTTGTTTTTGTTCTTTTAAAAGCCTCCTGCCATTGCTTTTCAATTTTTTCAAAAGAATTCAGAGACTTTGAAATGGCACTGGCACTTTCCTAGTGAAGAAAATGGATAATTCAAGAGGTCACCATAGGAGATTACTAGGCTGAGCCTAAGGGAAAGTTCAAACATGAGACCCTGCATGCCCACAAGAGATCTAAGTCCAGCCCACCTTCTTATCTCTCCTTCATTTCCCTTGGTACTTTGTAGTTCAATTCTTGTAGAGAGCTTAAGGCTGCAATAAATCTTTATACTCATTTGAACTGCCTAAATCTCCAGATTTCCCTGGCACTTGACAGTTACCACCTAGCTGTGTCTGTGTGGCTATAATATGGTATACACACAGTGGGTGGAAATGATCAGCACTGTATTTTACTGGTTTTCTTCTTCAATGATAGATTTTAGGTGGTGTTGATGGTTTGGTTGGTTAGTTCAGTTGGTTCCACCTTCAGCTTCTAAATTGTGGAGTCCTACAGGTTTAATATTATCTCTATTCCTACTGCTGGGTGAGGTAATCTGTATCCATGGTGTGACGTATAAACAGGATGCTGATGGTACCCAGATGTATATCTTTGCCCCTGGTGAAGTAAGCAATGCTGCCAAACATCTTGTCTTGGTGCCTGGAGGTTCTAGGGCAGTGGTGTGAAACTCATATCATCACAGCAGCATCATGTGACTTATTGTAACTTTCCCCCCCTTCGCTAAGCCAAGTGTGGGCATGCGTGTGATGTATCTGGCCCATGGGCTGTGAGTTTGACAGCCCTGTTCTATGGTTTAGATTAGGAATAATAGGCGACAGCTCAACCTGGCAAGACTAAATGGCTTTGGGATTTGGGGCCATCTTTGTTTTTGAATGAGGTCACATTTCACCAGAAAAGACCTGGTGCACAATCTGGGGGTTCTTCTGGATGCACAATTCTTGCTCAAAGAATAGGAAGTTGTCATGGCTTGATGAGTCTTTGCAGTTTTAAGTTGTGCATCAATTGTATCCATTCCTGGATCAGGGGGCTCTTTGCTCAGTCACTCATGCCCTGGTTTCCTCTAGGTTTAGATTACTACAATGTGCTCTACATGGGGCTATCCTTTTAGAGCAGAGGTCTTCAAACTGGGCAACTTTAAGACTTGTAGACTTCAATTCTCAGAATTCCTCAGCCAGCTTTGGAAATATACTATAGTGCAGCCTCCTTACTTTGGCTGAAAGAGTGGTAAACTTGTCGAATAAAAGAATCCTATTCCTAGAAGGCCACGACTTACAGAGGGGGTGGCATGCATTTTTATGGGACACTGGAAAAATCAAACAGAATTATTTCCACGGACATATAATTAGAAACTCCTTATTGTCTAATTGGAATAAAAAAAAAACATTATCAAAAAATCTCAATCTGGATCTCAACGATGGAGGCGATGATACATCCAAATAATTTAGATCTTAACAAAATGATAAAATACAAAGACCTTCTTGAGGTGCAAGGAACTTTAAAATCATGGCAAGATCTCCAAGAACAAGGGCTACAAGTAGACTGGTGGGCTTACCTGCAAATTCAAAATAGATACAGTCAGGGTAAGAAAAATTTTGGAATTTATGCTAAGACACAACAATTAGATAAAATCCTATTAGGTCCAGATTAAAAAAAAATAACAAAATTTTATAATTATTTATTAGAGATAGAATTAGAAGAGGAAGTAGTCAAAGGCAACATGATAGCTTGGAGTAGAAACATAGGACGTAGCATTACATTATTAGAATGGGAAAAGGTCTCGACCAAGAATAATAAAATTACAAAATCAGCAACATATAAAGAAAATGCCTATAAAATGTTTTATAGATGGCACCTCTTGCCCTCGAGAATAGCAAAGATGTCTCCTAGCATGAATCAGAATTGCTGGAAATGTAAAAAGAAACATGGAACATTTTTTCACATGTGATGGTCCTGTACTGAAGCCCAAAGATACTGGCATAGAATAAAAAAATGGTTAGAGGAAATAAAGGTGGAGCAAATTGAATTAAATTAAACTGAATTAAAACCAGAATTCTTCTTATTGGGGTTGTTTAATAGACAATTTTTTAAAAAAGCCAAATACTGCACATTCTCACTGCAGCCAGAATAACCTTTGCACAGTGTTGGAAACAAGCCGACATCCCAACAGAGCAAATGGTCATTTGGAAAATAATAACCTGTGCAGAGATGGATAAATTAACCTTAGCACTCAAGGAAAAAGAAACATCAGAATATTATAGAAGCTGGAATTTTGGTATGACTGGATAGAACAAAAATAGAAAATATATTAGTAAATACTGTAAAATGTAAAACAGGTAGTATATTCGCAATAAGATGTATGTGTAAATATTTCACCAATATTGATAACAAATAAGGAATCATAGATTGTTGATAATAGAATTGCTAGTTTTTAATTGTTTACTTTTTCTTTTCCTTTTTTTTCTGTGTGTTGTGTATGTGTTTGTTTGACATTTTAGTTGTATAATCAATAAAGTTTATTTGTTTTTTAAAAGAACTCAATGGCTGAGTTTATACCACATGCCAAGCTAAAATGTGGTCATTTAATTTGTAGCTCAGACTATTGTGCAAAAAGATCTAGAATGCTTTGCTTATTTATAGTTCAGCACATTGTAATAACTGCAGGCAGCTTCATTAAGTCCATTCACCATCATTTAGGGATCTGAGTTTATTTTTTAGAAGACAAAGTAATAATGTGCCTTCTATTTAGGTTGATGCAAAGCATGGACAGCAGCAGGATCTATGTCTTAATATATGCTAAACTGAATTTATTTATTTTTAAAAGGAGTAGGGGTAAAAAAAATCCTCAACAGATTAGAGATGACATTTAATAAGTAATTCTACCCATTCCCCTTATTTTCTTTGCAAATTCACATCCAACTTGTACATGACTAGAACTGCTTACATTCTCTTGTATTTTTCTGATGTGGGGGTGTCCATAAATATTGTCAGAAAGGGTAAGATGTTTTCATGTACAAATATAAAAATGGAAGGACCTTCGATCATATTGTTGTGGCCAAAATTTTTGATTTTTTAAAAAAACCATATCCTGAGAACATATCTGCTCCATTTCAGTCTGTGCTCTGGATGACTTTTATTTGAATAATCTCAACAGGTATGAGAATTCTAACCTGAAATTTAGAGAATAGCAATGCCTGTGTTTGAGTCAACTAACACCTAGTTAATCATCATAAAGTTATTGCTCTGTTGTTTGACTGGAATTAGTTTCCCCCTATAAACCAAGACAGCACTGATTCAAATAAATCACAGCCAATTGTGTGTGCATGTGCATGTTTGAATGTGTAAATTGATGCTGTTAGTATAAACAACCACATTTCCCAGTGGGATCAACAGATTGGAAATCCTACTTATCTTTGCATTATGATTATTTACCTATTGTAGCACAGGTAGTCATCAATTTATGATCATAATTGAGTCCAAAATTTCTGTTGCTCAGCAAGACAGTTGTTAATAGAATATAGAATAGAATTCTCTATTGGCCAAGTGTGATTGGACACACAAGGAATTTGTCTTGATGCAAATGCTCTCAGTATACATAAAAGAAAAGATATATTCGTCAAGAGTCAAGAATCATAAGGTACAACACTTAATGATAGTCATGGGATACAATAAGCAATCAAATCATAAAGTGAATTTTGCCCTACTTTATGATCTTTCTTTACACATTTGTTAAGTGAATCACTTCAGTTGTTATGTTAGTAACACAGTTGTTAAGTGAATATGGCTTCCCCGTTGACTTTGGTTGTCATAAGATGGCAAAAGGTGATCACATGAACCCAGAACACTGCAAGCATCATAAATATGAGTCAGTTGCCAAGTGTCTGAATCTTGATCACGTAACAATGGGGACATTTCAACATTCATAAGTGTGAAAAAAATTATGACACATTTTTCAGTACAGTTGTATCTTTAAATGGTCACTAAATGAACTGTTGTAAGTCGAGGACTATCTGCATACTAACTATGCTGCACTACTCTGATAAAAGTAGCTGAACCAAGTCAATTGTGGTTTGTTCAATCAATCATAGTTAAAAATTTAATGTGATCTTTAACTTAATGTGTTATCTGATCCCATTTATAACCTGAGTCCATGGTCAAGCAATTTCATGACTCATTGCTCCCTTGAATCTTTCCTTTGCATGTAACTTTCTCATTAAAGGTCATAGACCAAGAACTTATCAAAAGCTTTTTGACAGCTGAGTCAAAAGGTCCTACAACCTTTCTGGCATTGTTCTTCCTTGGTGCTTGTTTTGTGTTGTCATTTCACCTCTTGATCATGAAAATGAACTCCAGTATTAGGAAGAGTGTCATTTGTGTGTATTTTTCAAGATTATGAAAAACCATGTAAAGCTACATATTATTTTAAAATTGCAATGAATAGGATAATTGGAAATGGTAATGAAGAATGATAGCAATTGCAAAATAAGCAGAATTTTACCATATAAAGAAGAGTTGGGTGAACTCCATAATGAAAAATAATAATAATAACATTCTACAAGGATGCATAACTTGCAATCTCTTTGATCTTGGATGTCACAATATTTAAATGTTTAATACTATGGGGGGAGATTAATTATATGGGGGATAATTATATTAATTGAATTTAAGTTTAATTTTGACTTATTCATTTTGTTAAGTTTGGCTTTTGACCTGGCACAAGCCATTTTTTGAAACATGGTACTTGTTGGAGTATGTATAACAGTTTATTTGATTGTGGAGCCCTTGGTGGTCTTTGAGCTTAGTCATTTACTTGCAGATATTTCATTGCCCAATTAGGTAATGTCATCAATGTATTGGATCCCTTGTAAAATTGAGTGAATGTGATTTGAAGATCACAAGATAAAAGCCCTATCTGGAAATAACCCAAATGTAGTAGTACTGACCATGTAAGTCCAGCAGAATCAAATTCAAATGATATTTCCTAGAATATCCATTTGCTGCTTTCCTCTTATCATTCTCTTACCTAGTCTTTGCTCCTTTTACTGGTCCTATAAATTCCAGAACCAAAGAAAGTTGCATTCTGGCTGCTTCTATATATTGCAGTAAATCATAGTTTACAGGCCACAATGTTTGACTTTAAAGCCCATGTCACACTGAACCAACGGATGCAAAGAGGATGTAAAACGGACAAAAAACCTTGCCATCCGTTGGTGAACGCGATGTATCCATTCTGTACTCACTGCCTCCGTTTTTCATCCTCTCTATCCATCCAGCATCCGTTTATGGACGTTTCATCCGCTCCAAAAGTTTTGGGCTGCCTAAAACTTTTGTGCGGAAAATGTATCCAGTTCGTCCGTTCTGCATCCGCTATGCATCCTCTACACATCCGTTACGCATCCGCTACGCATCCGCTATATCCGCTAGGCATTCGCTGCGAATCCGCGGAACTCGCATCCGCCCGGACGCAGGGAGGAAGCAGAACGGATGCGGAACAGATGCAGAACGGAGCAGAACGGATGCAGCACGAAAACAAAGCGTTTAAAGCGGAAAAAACGTTCCCAGAGGGGATCTATCTCGGATATTAAGGATGTCTAGAGGATGCCTAGAGGATGCCTAGAGGATGCAAAGGGACACCTACACTGCCTATAAAAAGGGGGAACAACTCGTCTGCACCTCACTTTCAGACCAGCAGCCCACCTGTGCAGACCTCTGCAGCCTTCATCTGACATTTCCTCTTCCACAGCATCCAGTCATGTCCACCGTGGATCGTACCACAGTCCTTTTGGCAGCCACCATCCTTCTGCAACAGTATGAAGCCATCTACAGGCTCTGTGAACTCTACTATGGGAAGAAAAAGAGGCGGCCAAGAAGCGTCTAGGTCTGAAAATGGATCAGGAGAAGAGCAGAGTATGGACTGTACAACAAGCTGATGGTGGAGCTCAGGAACGAAGACACTCGGGCGTTCCAGAACTTCATGAGGATGCCTCCAGCCATGTTTGATGAAGTTGTGCGGCGCCTGACACCCAGGATGACCAAGGCAAACACCAACTTCCGGCCCATCCTGGAACCTGGGCTCAAGGTGGCACTCACTCTGCGCCACCTGGCCTCAGGGACCACTTACAAAAGCATGCAGTACGGCTGGAGGGTGCCACACAACACCATCAGCATTGTGGTCAGAGAAGTGGTGCAGGCCATCATCGAAGAATACAAGGAGGAGCTCCTTCAGTGCCCCTCCACTGAAGAAGGATGGAAGAAAGTTGCAGAGCAGTGATATCAGAGGTGGAACTTCCCACACACCGTTGGAGCCATCGATGGCAAGCACGTGGCCTGCAAAGCTCCAGCCAAGTCAGGGTCCAGTTATTTCAACTACAAGGGCTTCTTCAGCATCATCCTCTTCGCCATGGTCGATGCTGACTACAAGTTCATGTACATTGATGCTTCAGGCTACGGCTCATCTTCAGATGCCCAGGTATACAACGCCAGTCACCTCAAGGAGGGGCTGGAACGTAACCTCATCATGAGATTCCCAGATCCAGACCCCCTGCCCAACGACACACAAGATGTGCCCTACTTCATCTCGGGAGATGACACCTTCTCCCTCAGAACCTACCTCATGAACCCTACACTTCCTGATGCCTCACCCGTGAAGAGAGGATATTCAACTACAGGCTGTCCAGGGCAAGGCATGTGGTGGAGCACGCCTTTGGCATCCTGGCCAACAGATACTTCCAGATACTTCTCACCACCATGCAGCATTGCCCAGAGACTGTGAGGAGGATCGTGGAAGCTTGCTGCATCCTGCACAATCTCATGCGCACCCGCTACCCAGTCTTGCAGAACAGGCTCGTGGACCGTCAACAAGGCAATGGGGACATGGAGCCTGGGGAATGGAGGCAAGGGTGAAACCTGATCGACACTCAGGATGTGCAAGGCCACAACAGAGCTTCACGGTAAGGGAAGAAGCAGCACAACCTCCTGAAACACTGGTTCAACTCCCCAGCTGGAGCGGTGGAGTGGCAAGACAGGATGGTAGATGCTTAATGGATGCTTCCTTCAGCCTGTCTCATCACACGGATGAGATTGGGCCATGTATGTTGGGTGGGCCTACAATGAACAGGGCGTTTAATAAAGAGTTGTGTTTATGTTGACATGTGTGGATGATTGATTACATTATTATTGATAATAAAGGGCCATAGGTGTGGCACCTGGGAGGGTGGACCATACAGTCCCACTATGCTTGCACTGGAGGTTTATCTATCCCACAGCTATTAGCCATCCCAAAGGTATCCCTGCTCATTCCACAGGTATCCCTTCCCACCCCACTGCTATCTTAACCCATCCCACAAGCATGCAAAGGCTTAAGCCAATTCTAAAAGTTTCCACCAAGACTTTGTTAAAAAAAAAGCAATGAAGTAAGTGTGTGAATCAAAGATAAACTTTATTGAACAACAAGCTGTAAAAAAAAATTGACCCAAGTCAAGTGTACAAATAAAGTCCACAGGTAGCCAGCTAGCCGGTCTCTGGCACTCTTATTGGTCACTCGGAGGTGTGCCCAGTCTCAGGGGTGAAGGGTCCAGGTGCTGTGGAGGTGGGTGGTGCTGAAGTGCTGGTCTGTATCATCATTGGGGTGCCTGGCCCCGAGAGGACAACAGGGGACGGTGTGTTGAGGAAGCTCTCAGACAGCTGGCTCAGACCCATGATGCTGAGAGGTCCTTCCTCCATGCCATGGGGTGTCAGCCCCAGTACTGATGACAGATGTACTGAGGCCGGGCTTGTCTGTGGGGTGGAGGAAGGAGTAGTGTAGTGGGGCTGTCTGGTCTGCAGCTGGGTGAGGACTGCCGTGGGTGGCATCGCTGTCATCGGTGACATCATTGTCGTGGGTGGCATCGGTGGCATCAGTGGAACCGGTGGCAATGGTGTCGTCCGATGACTCTGTACCTGGATTGGGAAGGGCTGCTGCCTGTGCTGCTGGACCTCCTGGTAGCTGTAGCCCTGGTAGGTGAGGGACTGTGGGAAGCCTTGGAATGGGAGGGACATCACCTGTGGTGGAGGTGGTGGAGCAGACCTGGATTGGGTGGGAGCAGGTTCCTGTGGATCAGGAGGGTTGTGAAGCAGCTCGGTGATCCGGTCCTTAAACCACCTGGTACTGGGGTTCCTCCATGTTCTTGAGGGTCTGGTTGACATAGGTGAGGAAGGGCTTGCGGTTGGAGGAGTCGGAGTCGGTGTGGACCAGCTGAGAGAAGAGATCTATGCTGGTGCAGATGGTGTCCCTGATCTCCAGCAGGACATTGTGGCTCTGCCCCTCCAGCTGTCCGGCTCTCTGCCTTTCTGCGGAGGCAGAGCTGGGGTGGTGGTGGATGCGGCTAGGACTGTGGTGGACTCAATGTCTCCTTTCTCCAGGGAGTCCTCTACGCACTCCACCACACTTACCACACCTGTCCACGGGTTCTCTGCTGTGGCACGCTCCACAGAAACCTGCCTGGAGACAGGGACTGACTCTTGGCCGGAAGAGGACTGGGTGGCAGCAGGCTGCCAGAGAGAGAGGGTAGTGAGAGGGGCTGCTGGTGCTCCTCAGTGGCAGATCTCACCCTCCAGGAAGCTGCACCTGGCCATGACGTAGGTCTCTCTGTCTGTCAGCTTCACAGTGGCCTGGCCAGATTTCTTCAGGTGTAGCTTCCCGTACCAGGTGTGCATGTGCTTCCACCAGCCGAGGAGCACCTCCGAAGTGTAACCCATACTCTCTACTTCCGCTTGGTGTCCCTGTACAGCCGGTGTACCTTCCACCACAGATAGTCATTCTCTCTCAGCCACTCCAGCACCTCATCCTTGTGCGTCTCTGCAATGGAGTATTGCCTCCTCTCCCGTTGTTGCATACGCCTCTTCCTCCCTTTGACAGGACCAGATGGGCCCACATCAGAGGGGCTCCCAGGTAGTAGGGGCTGCTCCTCCACATCACCAGTAGCAGCAGCACTAGCAGGATCATCATCATCATCATCATCATCATCATCATCATCATCATCACCAGCAGGATCATAATCAGCATCATCATCCTCACCAGCAGGATCATAATCAGCATCAGCAGCAGCAGCAGCAGCAGCAGCTGAAGCAGCAGGAACACCAGGACCAGGATCAGCAACAGTAGAGTAAGCACCAGCAGGGCCAGCAAGTCCAGGAGCACGAGCAGGAGCAGGACCAGGAGCAGGACCAGGAGCACAAGCAGGACGAGCAAGACCAGGAGCACGAGCAGGACGAACAAGTCCAGGAGCATGAGCAGGTCGAGCAGGACCAGGAGCAGCTTCAACAGAGTAAGCAACAGCAGAAGCCCCAGCACCAGCAGAAGCACCACCGCCTGGAGCAGCTTCAGCAGAAGCCCCAGCACCAGCAGAGTCAGGGGCAGGGGGCGGGAGGTTGGCCCTGTCCCTCTTGTCAGGGATGGCGGCAGGTTGCTGAGGCTTTCTCTTCCTCCCCATGGTTGTGGGGTTGCTGGTTGGCAGGGAGGCTGGCAGGCACCAAGGCTGGCAGGAAGCCTGGCAGGAAGCCTGGAAGGAAGCCTGGAAGGAAGCCTGGCAGAAAACCTGGCAGGAAGGCAGGCAGGCACCAAGGCTGGCTGGAAGGCAGGCTGGCAGGAACTCAAAGCAAGGAACTCGAAGTGTCCAGCAGCAGGTCTTTCCTCGGAATGCTGGCCACGTGCGAGCTGCTTCCCTTTATATCCGGGGGGCTTAACGTAATACTTCCCACCTGCATGCACAATTAACGCGCGACATCCGTTCCGCTTCCGCTGTGCATCCGCTAGGCTTCCGCTCTGCATCTGCTTCATCTGCTGTGCATCCGCTTCATCCGCTCTGCATCCACTCTGCATCCGCTGTATCCATTCCGCGTCCGCTTTGCTGAGGCCCCCCGGAAGCCCTGCGGTTGCGCCATCCGCTCCCATCCACTTCCATCCGCTGGGCTTCCATTCCGCATCCGCTTTGCATCCGCCCTGCGTCCTCCCCGCGTCCGTGTTATCTGCTCCAGTTATGCAAATTTTTGCCCCTTTTGAGCGCGGATAACAACGGATGAAACATTTTTCTCATCCGTTGTGTCCGTTTTGCATCCGTTGGCCAGTGTGACATGGGCTTAAACAATGCATTAAACCAGCACTAAACTGCCTTATGACAATGTGTGAACCTAGTGGTTGCATTTATGCAACCCATGAAGCTATTGTAAAAAGAGAACAATCACACACACAATAATTTCTCTCTGTAACAAAGTTTATTTCAGACTAGGAATGGGACTCTTATTTAAAATTGGAATGACTACTGTTTTTGATTTTTAGAAAATGGAATTTGGAACAAGGCTTTTGGAATCGGAAGTAAAAAAATACACAGCAAGGGGTCAAGAAAAGGAGCAATATGGTTGGTGTGCTTGATCATTAATCCTTTGGAGTGGTTTAAGATATCATGATCATATAGGCAAAGATGTAAGGCATTGCAATGCAGTGCTATCTTTTGAGTTGTTTACTCAAACTATCAAGTCAGGCCCTCCTTCTGAGCATTTAGTCACAGCATGGTCACCCTTTTGGAAACTTAATCAGGAAACAAATTAAGAAATAAATCTGAGCACATATGCATCTAATGTCCTTGGATTGGAAATTGCTCCCAAATGGTAGTAGAACATTTTAATTTATTAAATTTATAGGCTGTCCACCTCACTGTTGGAGCAACTCTGTTGTGGCTTATAATGACACATGAATGGGGGAAACAGCTTTCATTCAGTGTGGTTTTTCCTTGTTACTGTTCATCGTAGATTCCTTGATTTTATAGTGATTAATGCAGTAGGAAATTATTCTTTTTCTTCTGATCCAATCCGTTTCCTCCAGAAGCAAATGTGCTCTATGGCCTCCATTTCTCACCCTCTTTCATTCTTGGGTGATTGGCAGTGAATTCCGGCCTTAGGAAGGAGAAGAGGCAGGGGCTGGAGTTTCTCTTTCCACTGTTCCTCTTGTACAGCTGACTGTGCTCTCTAGTGCCTGAAATGCCATTTTGCTGGACCTCATTTCTGCTAGCCTGACAGATTGGGTTTGGGTGTAAGTTTGCACTTAGGCAGCCTGGCTTGGCTCCTGCAGCAGATGCATTGACATGTGATGGAATGATGTAATGACCTGGTTTGGATTGTCTCCAAAAATCTCAGCGGAAAGAGAACTGCTGTGTCTCTGGAAAGTAATGTTCCGTGTCTCTGCTCCCTGACATTTATCAGTGTTGCTTTATAGCAAGAAGGTAACAAAATTAGCTCATTCCCCTTCCTCCTAGCGGCATTGTTCTCTAATAGGAGCAGCACAAGCTAATAATAGGCTGTGTGTATGTTTCAGTCTGTGCAAGAAATTAGGGGGTAATTGAAAAGATACCCATTATCATGCTAGAGTCTTTAAGATATCATAGCATTTCTTACAGTACTGGAAGCTCAACTCTGAAAGCAAGATGCTTTATTTTTAAAACTGTATCGTAATTGTGTATCTTACTCCCAAGGCAGGAGGTTGAAGGTTGAACAGGGCAACAGGAAACAGGCCTTACGATGATTCCAAGTCAGTCCTGCTGACAATCAAATCCTGAAAAAGATGACTGACAGTCACTTTGACTGAAACATGGGAGTTGAACCTATTGCAAGTCATCCAACATATTCCAGTCTGCCTTCTCCTTGGAAACAAGCCATTTAGCAGGCTACCGTAATGGGGAAGTAAACTGTCTGGGATAAAAGAGGAGAACCAGCAGACAAATATTAATTTTTCTTCTATTTGGGAGCAAGGCGACTGCCTAGCAGGAACACAGAGTATCAGCTGACTTTGATTTTTAGTTGAGAGGAATGTCTCTGTAATTATAGATCCTGCTGGTTCTGTTTGCACAATACACTTATCCTGAATTGACTCAGTTACGTGGATTCACATTGTTCTGTCTGGAAAGAAGCGCATGAGACCAGGTTCCAAATAACAACTATTTTATTTAAACTCGCAAGGCAAAAGATACGGAAAATAGCCCAAGCCGTGGCAGCCCTTTATGTAGTAGCTTGCTTGCGGCTTGTGGCCAATGACGCACATTTAGCTATTCCCGCCATTTGGCGGCTTCCCAGATTGGTTCTTAATCAACCAATCCTTAAGTGGCCTTTTCAGCCAATCAGAACGAGGGACTTGGAACCTACCAAGTTCCATACAGAACACACATAGTACACTGAACCATTCTTTAGCTTAGACTTGGGCATTTTACAGCCCCCAGGCCATATACCGCCCTCCTGAAATCAATTGGAAATTAGAAATCAAATGTCAGTAAGTATATAGCATGCATGCAATTGAGCTGAATTAAGTCCAGCTTATTGGTTTTGTTCTGTCTCACTTGGGCATGATAGTTTGGCCCTCCACAACAGTTCCAGTTTCTCATAAGGCCCCTTGGGGAAATTAATTGCCCACCCCTAGAGTACTGCATCCAGTTTTGTTCACCACATTATCAAAAAGATGTTGAGACTCTAGAAAAAGTACAGAGAAGAGCAACCAATGATGAGGGGATTGGTGGCTAAAACATACAATGAACGGTTACAGAAATTGGGCTTGGCTAGTCAAGTAAAGAGAAGGACCAGGGGAGACATGATAGTGGTCTTCCAATATTTGAGGGGCTGCCACAGCGAGGAAGGGGTCCAGCTATTTTTGAAAGTGACTCTAGGCCAGACAAGGAATAATGGATGGAAACTAAACAAAGGGAGATTTAACCTGGAAATAAGAGAAACTTTCTGACAGTGAGAACAATCAATCAATGGAACAGCTTGCTCTTGGAAGTTGTGGGAGTGCCATCACTTGAGACTTTCAAGAAGAGATTGGACTGCCATTTGTCAGAAATGGTATAGGGTCTCCCGCTTGGGTGGGTGGGTTCAACTAGATGACCTACAAGGTCCTTCCAACTCTGATTATCTGTTAAATCTGTTAAACCCCTATTTTAACCATTTTGGCTGGATTCTCACAAACCACTGAATCACAGAATAGATTATGCACCTTTAGCCTAGGATTCCCATTGTATAGGATTGCAACCTGAAGCCACATAATGTTAACTCACTATATATAGGAGAGATATGCTCTTATCATGTAATTATATTTCAACATTTTTCAGATTAAGGAAACAAAACAAGGAATGATCTGTGGGAAGATAACAAGGTGGCAAAATGACATCCCAACCTATGTCTTTTTTTTTATTGTGTTGAGCCTTGCCTTTATTCATACACCTTGATTTTTCATAAGAATGTTATGTTGTGAATGGGCTATTTCAATGTCAGCTAAAAATGCTCATTTTCTGCATAAAGTAAAATTTTATAAATAGAAGGGGAAATTGAACCCATAATATGTGTCTCCTTTGCATTTTTGTAATTAGACACTACACGTATTTAACATAAATTTAGCATTATATTTGGGTCACCTTTCTGCAGCCAATTAAAAAAAAACTTACCAAAATATGCTTTCTTAAAAGAATGGACAGACTTGAGGAAAAAAATGGTAATTAGCCAACATAATTTGGGGAAACTGCCCCAGGAAGATACCAAGATGTGTGCCTCTCCCTAAGGAGAGACCCAAAACATCAAAATGATATTTGCAGTCATACATTGTTGACATACATAAAGAAGATGGTCAAATACATTGTGATTGCCATTTTGACATTTTTGACCCTTTCTGCTATGGAGCTGCACCTGCTTTAAACTTTTTTGTACCCTTTCTGACATGAAAGCAAAACTCAGTTCTTTCTCTGATGAAAGAGCTTCAGATTTGGTTTAATAAAAACTTGGCCTCTTTTATCAGTGGGACTCCATCAAGTGTTTTGTAAAACAACATTTCAGATAATTTGTGCTGCAGTTTTATTTTTCGAACACTGCCATCTGCCATCTAACTCATTTTATCATCTTGCAACATACTTGGAATACTTAAGGCAATGAGCCAGTTTTACAAGATGACACATGCATTTTTCAGGGAAATTGTCACAGATTTTGCAAATATGTCATGTGCCTTTAACTAAATATTTGATAAATATGTGCAAAACCAGAATGTTTTATCAGAAATCAACAAATTTGACATTCTTTGTTACAAGAAGTTACAAAAACCAGGAAGAACATTCTTTGTTGTGCTTTTTTGATGACATTTTTGATGTTAGGTATCCGTTTTAAGTCTTGAGATATTATAGAATTCAGAAACTTAAAGGTCTCTACTGTTGATACTCTGTATTGTAAGAGGTGGTATGGTAGAATAGGAGGGCTACTCCTAAAATCTACTATTATTTCTACAATTTTGAGTGTGTTCAGTTCAAGCTTGTTCTGGCTCTCTGTTCAGCTGATGAAGTTCTTTGGGAAAGACTAGTTTCATCAGGTCCCAGCTGAGTCAATGATTAGCATGGTTTCTACTCCTAAATCTACCTTTGCCAGGGATGCTGCTGCCATAGTACAAGAGTTATAACACATAATTCTTATATAAATAGAAGAATGATGGTTCACAAATCCAGTAGAATCCACCTCCCCTACATACAACACTGTTTTTCTTTCCCTCAGCTACCTACTTTACATGTTGTTGTCTTTTTACAAATTCACCTGTGTGCGATTTCGTTTCTTTTCCCTGGCATTTTTAAAATAATATTCCAGCAGTGCATCATTTGAATTATGCAGACAATAACACTGCAGTAGTGTCTTTTTCTGTCTAATTTTTCTTTTCTGCTTCTTGTGGTAGAATCATTTTTATAACAATGAACCAAGGGGATCTGGGAAATATAATTTTTCTAAAATTACTTATGTTTGTCAGGTGCACTGGGAAAATTATATTTTTCAGTATACCTGCTGCTTAGTTAACTATTAACAAAGGATTTCAAGTGCCAAGATAAAGAAAGGATTCTCCTTCTCCATTTGCTACTGGTATCTCAGTATTCAACTCTTGGATACTTTAAGAAAAAAAATTCTTTTCATATTTCAAATGCCTCTGAGGAGAATAGACTTGGTTTTTTTTCCTTAGTAAAGCCACTGTATTTATACATATATTTTAGGCTTTTTTCCCTTATATCTTGAATTGTCCCAAAAGTGCTTTTTTAAAAAAAGCAACTGGACTTTCTGGTTTTTGCTTGAAGACATTTAGCTTCTTATCCAAGAAGATTCTTCAGTTCTGAGTGAAAGTGGAGAATGGAAGAATTTATATTCCTTGCAGTCATTAGGTCATTAGCAGTCTTTACTGAGAGTCCTTGAGACTATTTGGAGATTTATCAGTGCCTTCAGGGTCACCTGAATAGTGAAAATGGGTATAGAATCTTCTTTGAATTGCTGAAAGGACTGTGTTGTAAACAGGAGATAAATGGTGTCACATCCCTCCCCTCAGTTGAGAGAGGGCTGCTCAATTAGAATTAGAATTCTTTTATTGGCCAATGTGATTCGACACACAAGAAATTTGTCTTAGTGCAAATGCTCTCAGGATAAATGAAAGAAATGCTGATACAAGAGTCAAGAGTTAAGAATCATAAGGTAGAACACTTAATAATAGTCATAGAATACAGTAAGCAATCAAATCATACTAGGAAACAGTATAAATCATAAGGATACAAGCAACAAAGTTACAGTCATACAGTCACAAATGGGAGGGGATGGGTGATAAGGAGTGACGAGAAGATTAATAGTAATAGTAATGCAGACTTTGTAAATAGTTGGACAGTGTTGAGGGAATTATTTATTCAGCAGAGTGATGGCATTCAGGAAAAAAAACTGTCCTTGTGTCTAGTTGTTCTGGTGTGCAATGCTCTATAGCGTCATTTTGAGGGTAGGAGTTGAAACAGTTTATGTTCGGGATGTGAGGGGTCTGTAAATATTTTCACAGCCCTCTTTTTAACTTGTGAAGTATACAGGTCCTCGACTGAAGGCAGGTTGGCAGTAATTGTTTTTTCTGCAGTCCTAATTATCCTCTGAAGTCTGTGTCTGTCTTGTTGGGTTGCAGAACCAAACCAGACAGTTATAGAGATACAGATGACAGATTCAGTAATTCCTCTGTAGAACTGGATCAGCAACTTCTTGGGCAGTTTGAGCTTTCTGAGTTGGAACAGAAAGAACATTCTTTGTTGTGCTTTTGATGACATTTCTGATGTTAGGTGTCCATTTTAGATCATGTGATATCATAGAACCTAGAAATTTGAAGGTCTCTACTGTTGATACTGTGTTGTCTTAGTATTGTAAGAGGTGATAGTATGGGAGGGTTTCTTCTAAAGTCTACCACCATTTCTACAGTTTTGAGTGTATTCAGTTCCAGATTGTTCCAGTTACACCACAAGGCAAGTTATACAACCTCCTGTCTGTATGCAGATTCTTCATTGTCTCAAATGAGACCAATCACTGTTGTGTCATCTTCAGTAGTTTAACAGATGGATCGTTTGAGATGCAGTCATTGGTGTATAGGCAGAAGAGAACTGGAGAAAGTACACAGCCTTTGGGGCAGGGTTGTGCTAATTGTACAGGTATCAGACGTGATTCTGCCTAGCTTCACCTGCTACTTCCTGTCTGTTAGGAAGCTTATGATCCACTTACAAGTGTGTTCAGATACTGCTAGCTGGTTTAATTTAGTTAGAAGAATGTCTGAAATGATGGAATGTCTGGAATGAATCTTAATATAGATGGCCTCTTTAATCCCTCTTTCAAAGCAGTGGCCCTCTCTGTCCAGAATGTGGACTTCGCTGTCTTTAAAAGAGTGGTCTTTGTCTTTCAAATGCAACATTTTGTCCTGATGGGTTTGTTACCAAAATTGAATCCAGTTACCAATATTGTGCCATGCATTTGTGAAGTGGTTGTTTTGTTTTTCCAGTGTACATATTTGCACATGTCTCACTGCATTGTATTGCATATATCACATTGCTCAGTTTGTGCCTGGGTGTTTTATCCTCAGGGTAGATCAGCTTCTGCTTTACTGTTATTTTTGGGTTTAAAGTGTATATGCCTATTATGTTGGTTGAAAATCCTCCTGAGCTTTTCAGATATCCCTGCAACATATGGAATGACAACATTGCTTTGTTTGTTGTTCCCTTCTTCGTCTATAATGGAGGAGCTCCTGCTGAGACTATTTTTGAATTTGATGAAGGCCCAGTTGGGATAGCTACAAGTTTTGAGGGTCTCCTTGACATTGTTTTGGTTCTTTTTCTTTTCCAACTTTGCTAGTAGGCAACCCTGGTGTGCTAAGTTCTGATCACTCCCATTTTTGCTTCAGTGGGTGATGAGAATCAAAATGTAAATACTGGTCACTGTGTGTGGTTTTTTCTGAGAACTTCAATGTAAAGGCTTCGTTCTTCATTAATGTGTACTACACAGTCCAGGAAGGCCAGACTATTTTCCTTAACATCTTCCTGAATGAACTTAATGTATTTGTCCACAGAATTGATGTGTTTGGTGAAAGCTTCCAATTATTCCTGTGTTTTAATCTTGACTCAAGTATCATCTACATGTCTATATTGCCAAGTGGGTGGAAATCTATGAAGGAGTTTAGGGTTTTGGTTTCTCCCTCTTCCATGTAGAGACTGGCCACAATGGGGCATGGCACAGCCATATTTTTGTCTGTAGAAACTTTCATTGTAGTTAAAATAGGTGATGGTCAGGCTCAGATCTCGAAAGGCATATATGTGTTCTGGGCTGAGATTGGTTCTGTCATCTAATGTACTATTTTGTAGCAGCTGTTTCTTCACTACCATGACAGCTTCAGTTGTTGGAATGCAGGTGAAGTGTGAAGTCATATCATAAGAAACCAGTCTCATCCAGATCAAGGGTTAGTTTCAAAACCTTGCCAACAAAGTCCTGTGAATTGTTGATGTGATGAGTAGTGTTGACAACCTGAGGAGCTAATAGGGTTGTTAGGTGTTTGCAATGTAGGTAATGGAGTTGATGCTGTTGAAATTTGGTCTGAGTGGATTTCCCTCTTTATGGATTTTGGGGAGTCCATATATGCATGGAATGGCTTCCCCAGGATAAAGATGGTATGTGGTGGTATAGTGGCTTGGCGATGGCATTCTCCTTCAGTAGTTGTTGCAGGAAATCAAGGATCTTTTTCCTGTAACTGCTGGTAGGATCTCTCTTCAGAGTCTCATACATAACACTGTCCTTCAGAAAAGTGTTCACCTTGGCATTGTAGTCATCTGTGTCCAGGATAATAGCAATAGCACTTAGACTTATATACCTATTTCACAGTGCTTTACAGCCTCTCCACGCACTAATTTTACAGAGTCAGCATATTAACCCCAACAATCTGGGCCCTCATTTTACCCACCTCAGAAGGATGGAAGGCTGAGTCAACCTAGAGCTGGTCAAGATCGAACCCCTGGCAATTGGCAGAATTAGCTTGCAATACTGCATTCTAATGACTGCACCATCATGGCTAATAACATTTGTGTTATCATATCAAATGAACACAGATGATTCCAATGCCTTGCCCAAGGAATACATAGAGAGCTGCCAACAATGTCAATGAAGAACAGGAGATATTTAAAGAGATTGTGTGCAGGGAAAGTACCAGATATGTAGGAGAGCTCCTAGCTTGCACTTATGAATCAACAGAAAGAGCAACCATTAGCAATATTTGGATGGGAAAAGCAGAAAAGTGCATGAGTGTATGCAGGTGAGAAGATCGAGAATGCTTGTAGAAGCTCAGGGATGAAGGATGTACGTGCATTAGGAAACATGCATGCACTAAATACTATGCAGATACAAAGGAAGCATAAGCGAAAGAATTTTTAGCGAACAGCACTGATATTTGGTGAGAAACTGAACATAAGAAATACTATTACTTCTCATGCTTCATTACCAGCACAGTATATAAGATTTAGAATCTGATGTGATATTATTATCCAGGGAAGATTCTTGTAAAGAATGTTTCTGGCAGATAAATTATACCAGTGTTTTTGTTCTTTTGAAATTGCAGCCTTCTAATCAAAAAGGCTAAAAATGTACACTTCCTATCATGAAGAAGTGTTAACTCTAAAAGCTCTGAAAATGGGCAAGGAGGTTTACGAACATGAATGGATTTTATGAGACTGAATGTGGATTTTCCCCCTCAGAAATATAATTTTCTGTAGAGGACAGAAAGGCCTGGAGGAATGTTGTCCATGGGGTTGTGATGGATTAGACATCACTTCACGATTAACAACAACAATAACAAGTTAACCAACCTCCAGAAGTGCTAGAGAGTCAAATGATAATGACTCAATATTAGCCTTTCCTTTTCTGAAAATGAAACAGAGAGGAAAAAGAGAGGATTCACACAAGTCATGTTGGCTCTTGTTATCACATCATGATGTTGAAATTTGATCTTGCATCATTTACTGAAATCTTTTTTTTTTGTATTTTAAATAATGCAAAAAATAAATACTCAGTCTCTCTGCCTAGTAGGTGGCAATCATGTGTGGAATGAAAAGCTAAGCAGTGCCAGACTTGTTTATTATTTGGAGAGGAAATAACTAGAAAACTTCCAGGTGTGAGCAGTGAACTAGACTATAGTAAACCTTTCAGAATTGCTACTGGTCTGTATCCAAGAACAACATGCTGTTCTGTCCAATGTCCTTTATCTTGATTTGCTTGCTGATCCGCTTGATGACTTGAGACAAAGGAAACTGGACACAGCAGCTTTGGGACTGTGATGGTCTTGACTGTAGAATATGTAACCTATAATAGGCATATATTCACCTCCATTATTTTACTTTTCTTTTGTAGAAAATATAAAACCACTTAATGTCTATGAAGATTCTCAGTCATCCAGGTCAGAAAACCAAAAAGTCCAGTTGCCTCTTGAAAAAGCACCTTTGGGAAAAACCACTTCATATTATAGCTTGTTTTAGGACAAGTTTCCATTAGATTATAAGTAATATAAAAACTCACTAGTAATAATTTACAGGGAATTTTGGATTTCTTCAGGTTTCTCAATATTATCTAATTAATGTGGGACTGAAGCATACTTAAATATAACAATATTGCCCCCTCCCAAATTAATATTCGAATTGCTAGAGCTCCCTGTTAGAACCCAGGACAGCAAATAGAAAGTCAGGAAGTCATGATGAGTCATCTGAAGGAGCAAATGAATGTAAGAATAATTATGCCAGGGAAAGAGATTAAGTCCTACCAATATCCAAGCACAAGTGGATTCTTTTTGAATGCAAAGGACAAGGCTATTCTGAGGATATATTTTGGACCACTGTCTTACTCCTATAAATAAAACATTATAGGACTAAGTATAATTTTCATTATTCCATGATTTATTCATTTACCCCATATTATAGGTATGTTAAACTTTGTTTTTGATTCTCTTTGTTACCATCCTGTTGATACAACTAATTGATGCAACTTTGAGTTCCGATTATTGTAATCCAGATTTGGTAGTCCTCTGAGAAACTCCAACTTGAAAGCAGATTGAAATGGCTATACAGAGTCATACTGATGGTGATAATGATGCAGTAATTAAAGGTGAAATCCTCTGTACTTCACTTTATATACTCTTTTTTAGAAAGTTGCTACAGAGATAGACAAAATATAGCATTAATTCTACAGTGGCAAACACCTGAGATACTTTTACATATTCTGCAATATAATCCTGCTCTCCGGGATACTGTAGCATATTTGCAAGTAGATGTATAGTTTAATTGAGGCTGGCAAAAAAAGCCTAATCAGTGATCTATCTACCTGGAAATATGCTGTAATAACCTAAGGCAGCTGGAATATCTTGTAGAATATTTACATATGTTTAAAAATCCAGATCATGTTTATGAGTGAATTCATACTGCATTCTAGCGAGAGGAAAGCACTTGACATATACTTTTTTTTTTTAACTTCATAATGCAGCTTTTTTTTCATACTCATTTCATAATGCAGCAGCCACGGCCTCCTACCCTTCATTTTAAAAAGTGTTGGCTTTGGCATGGAAATAAAGTAGCATGCATTAAAAAGTGAAGAGTTTAGAAGGTTACATTCAAGTGCTGTCAGTTCACTTCCTGGAGCCAGCTGAGACTCAAAACAACAGGATAGAAATGTACAAATGGTCCCTTTGTCACTCTTGGCAGGATGCCAAACCTGAAACAAGGGAAGCTCAATATATCAGAAGATTAGCTTCACATACCAAAATTGAGTCCAGTTACCAAATATCTCCCAGATTCTAGGGAAACAAAAACTATGCTTAATTTTCCACAGACAAAAGTAGAAAAACCAACTGGTAAAGTCTGATCCAGTTTAAAGCTTTCTCTGGTATGATAATTATACACTTTAACAAGAGAATTTGATGTGCTTTTTAAAAGGTGGCTTTTTCTAAACCTTCCTTTCTCCTCCATCCCACAGAGCTTCAATATCTAGTTGGCTTTGGTGGGAGCCCAATTGGATGAGGCCTGGTTAGCACTCGAGTGAGTGACAATCAGGAAATACCACAATGGCAGGATAGACAGACATAGAAGAAATAAGGAAAACACTGGCAAACCATTGATATAGAATTGTCCAGAAAATGTCATTGGTAATTCCATGAGAGCATAACGAGTTGAGGTCCCTTTTTCTTACTGTACAAAGTATGTTCTCTGCCTTCTTGTATTGTCATATCAATATTTAAGGTACTTGGAAAATTGTTTTCAATTACTTATTCAGACCTGTGAAGAAAAAGAAATCGGACTGACTTAGGTGTATAAAATACTGCTCAGTGCTCCTATCCATTATTCAGCCCACTGGGAGCTCATTAGAAGCATCTGCTTCCAAAGAGAGTACCTTCTATTCGGTAATTTTATAAATCAAGAAAGCTTTGCTTGGGGCATCCTGAATCTTCCTAGCCTAAAATTAAAATCTAAAGGATTTTTATTCACTCCCCTGGAAATTAGGGGATAGTCAGCTAATCTGAGTAAATCAGTAGAAAGTGTTACTAAAGTTAAGATTTTCAGGCACATCAAAAGACAAGTCATGCTGAAGAAGCATTAACCTGACTTCCACAAGAGTCAGCCCTGTTTTACTAATCTGTCAAAATACTTTTGAGACATTAGAAAATCATGTGGAAAAATGTTTCTGATAGCCTTTCAATGAAGAGTCAGAATGAAGTCATGGCAAAATATGAAACAGAGTTTTTTTGGGAGAACGGACATTAATTAATTAATGCATAATTAATGAAAAGGTAATTTTATGAGCCATGGTGGCGCAGTAGTTAGAGTGCAGTACTGCAGGCCACTTCTGCTGACTGCCAACTGACTGCAATTTGGCAGTTCAAATCTCACCAGGCTCAAGGTTGACGCAACCTTCCATCCTTCCAAGATGGGTAAAATGAGGACCCAGGTTGTTGGTGGCAATATGCTGGCTCTGTAAATCCCTTAGAGTGGGCTATAGAGCACTATGAAGCAGGACATAAGTCTAAGTGCAATTGGTATTGCTATTATATTGCATCAATAGAAATAGATCAAGAGAAGACATTAATCCTCTCTGTTCTTTGTTGGTTAGATAGCATTTAAAATATTGTGTCCAATTCTGGGCATTACATTGTACAAAGCATACTGACGAAATGAAACATGTCCTAAGGAGAGATTCAAGATTGGAAGGGGTTGGAAGGAAAAACTTATGAAAAACATTGGAAGAGATGGACATAAGATTATTGGGCAGACCTTTCGCCACATGTGAACATGTATCATATAGAACACAAAACAGATTGTTCAGAGATGTTTCAGGTGACATGACAAAAATTGATTTAAATAACAACGATACAGGTAGTCCTTGACTTACAACAGTTCATTTACTGTTCAAAATTTTAGTGGCACTGTATAAAATGATTTGTAACCATTTTTTACAGTTACAACCTTTGCAACATCCCCATGATCATGTGATCAAAATTCAGATGCTTGGCAACTGGTTCATACTTACGACCGTTACAGCATCCCAGGGTCATGTCATCACATTTTACAAAATTCTCATGAGCAAAGTCAATGGGGAAGCCAGATTCATTTAACAACCATATTACTAACTTATCAGTTGCAATGATTCACTTAACAATAGTGGCATAAGTGTCGTAAAATGTGCAAAACTTACTTAACAAATTCTCTCACTTAACAACATAAATTTTGGGCTCAGTTGTGCTTGTATGTCGAGGACTACTTGTTCAGCCTTCACCTGAATATTGTAGAAAATTCCAAATAATTGATTTTCAACAATAGAACAAGCTACATTAGGTGCCTGCACTGAAGGTGCATAATGGGCTGGATGACCAGCCATCTAAGATACCTGACAGTAGATTTCTGCACTGGAGTTGGACATTTAAAGAAATGGAAATTCAAGAACTCATAATCTTCATGTGAAATTTATATACAGTATAGGTCAGGAAGTCATAGTATGGACAGAACATGATGAAAAAGATTGGGTCCAAATTGTCAAATGCAGGAAACAAGACTGTTTCAGGGGTGGGATTCTACTAGTTCACACCTGTTCACTAGAACCAGTTGTTAACATTCTAAGCAGTTTGGAGAAGCGGTTGTTAGAAGAAATTACTGGCCTAATCCTGTAAGGAAGGCAGGAAGGAAACATTCTGGTGTTGTTTACAGAAACTGCCTCTCTGTTAACCCTTCTTGGCAGGACTAAACTTCATTTCTCAGAAACGTCTCTGGAGTTTTTTCCGCTCATTTGCTGGTACTTTGCTTGTGTGGAGTGACCATTCAAAGTTACAGTGGCACTGAAAAAAGTGACTTATGACCATTTTTCACACTTCTGTCTGTTGCAGCATCCCCACAGTCACGAGAAGCCAGGGGAGGAGATGTGTGCCTTGATGTGAGTGATGTTGAGTTGCCACGCCCAGCCAGTCACAAAACCACCAAGTCATGCCCACCACCTAAGCCATGCCCACGGAATTGGTTAAAAAATTTGAATCCCACCCCTGGGCTGTTTCCTCTTACTTATTGATATTCTGAATCAATTACAGGAAGTTGGATTGGGAAAAGATGGCATGGTGAGAAAATTAGAGGAAGAAACATCAATAAACTGCACTACACTGATGACATTACTCCGTGAGCTGAAAATGCAAAAAAAATCTGCAAGCTCTAGTAATAAGTCAAAGAGTACAGTGAAAAAAAAAAGGACTAGAATTAAATACAAAAAAGACTAAACTAATGACTAGAGTCACAAGAATCAGCATTAATACTGGCAATGAAGATAATGAAACTGTAGGCAGCTTCTGCCTTTTAAGATCAACTGTTAACAGTAAAAGGAGCAACTAGTCAAAAGTCTGCTGCAGGGAGAGCAGCCACAAAAGATTAGGAAAAGATATTCAGATTCCTTATTATGTGGATTTACCTCTTCCAACTTGTTGGCCAGTGTGCCTTTCTCAAGATGTGCTCTCATAGTTTGGTCAGTACTTTACAGATTCTTCTTATCCTGCTTGCTCTATTTCTATTTCCATCAATTCCACTGGCCTTCCATCTTGGTAATGGCTGATCAAACTTCATGTTCTAGCATTAGAGGCTGAAGTAAATGGGGAATAACATCTAAGGTATCTTGGATATTAATATCTGTACTACAGATTTCAGCATATGCGTTCCATTTTTGTTTATCTTCCTTGAATCATTTATTGGTATTTCTATTTTGGTTCATCTCACAGCCAGCTGGATGTTTTAGACTGGATTTGGCATTTTTATTTACCTTCCTTACCAAGGACCTGAGATACACAGATGTTGATATTTGATGGTACTAAAGCAGGGGTGGGATTCTACCAGTTCGCACCTATTTGCTAGAACCGGTTGTTAACATTCTCAGCAGTTCAGGGAACTGACTGCTGGAAGAAATTACTGGCCTAATCCTGTAAGGAAGGCAGGAAGGAAACATTCTGGTGTTGCTTACAGAAACTGCCTCTCATTAACCCTAATTACATTCTTGGCAGGACTAGACTTCCTGTCTCAGGAACCTGTCTGGAGTTTTCTTTCCCTCTTTTGCTGGTACTTTGCTTGTGTGGAGTGACCATTTAAAGTTACAATGGCACTGAAAAAAGTGACATGACCATTTTTCACACTTACGACTGTTGCAGCATCCGCACAGTCACAAGATGCCAGGGGAGGAGATGCATGCCTCGATGTGAGTGATATTGAGTTGGCCACACCCAGCCAATAACATGACCACCAAGCCATGTCCACCCAGTCACATGACCACCAAGCCATGCCCACCAACTAAGCCACACCCACAGAACCAGTTGTTAAAAAATTTGAATCCCACCCCTGTGCTAAAGGTATCACTCACAAGATATAAACTGTTCCAAGAAAATCTATCTTTTGCAATGGACCAATGTCATTGCTGATGGTGTTCCAGTGGTGCTCCGGTTATTTTGGAATTGTACCCAAGATGCCTGTTATTACTGGTACTACCTTTGTTTTCTTTTGTCACAGTCATTCTTTTTCTATTCACAAGTCTTTGTATTCTCTAGTTCTTTCTCTTCTCTTCTGCTCTCTTCAGGTACTGCCACATCCACTATCTGGACATTTTTGTCTTACTTTCCCCATCATTATATGGCAATTTTATTTTATACAGTTCAGGGCACTGCATACAATGTACCCACCTTCTATTCTCTATATGTCAAGAACCTTCTGTCTCTTGTTATAAAATACAATATTGGTTTATCATTGTTTTCTGATGCCTTTGGTGTTCCCATTCAAGTCACCAATACGTTCAACATCTTCCATATCACTGTGGCCTAACTCAGCAGACTGCTTGCTCTAGCTTAGGGATGTCAAAGGCTTGCAGGCCTGTGGGGTGCTTAGATCTGGCCCATGGGGCTGCCCTGGAAACAACAAGAGACTGGCCTGCAGTGCCTTTGCCAGCAAGTTGAGGAGGACCATGTGCGGCCACCCAAAGCTCCATTTTTGCTGGCAGAGGGCTAGCAAAACAAACTAAAAGCAAAACAAAATAAAAGGAAAAATGTTTCCTTTTTTGCATTTGAGCATCCAAGAAGGGACAGGAAAGGAAAAAGGGAAAGAAAAAGAAGGAAAGATGGGAAGAGAGCAAGGGAGAGGAAATAAGGAAAGAGGAGAAGAAAGAAGAAAGGAGAGTGAAGAGGGAAGGAAAAAGAAGCGAAGGAAGGAAGGAGATTACGATGAGTGGAAGGGAGAATCTGAGAGAAGTTCTGTCTTAGCACTTGGCCATCACAGGTGCCCCCGACACGAGTGATGTTGAGCTGGCCATGCCCACCCCATTCCCCTGAGGTCAAACACAACCCTGATGCAGCCCTCAATGAAATTGAGTTTTACATCCCTGCTCTAGCTGGACAGCTGGGATAACCTTCATAACTTGGGTAAGCTTGCTTGGAGGCTAAACTCGTGGTGTACAGTCTACCGTACTTCACTTAATCCTCTCAAAATCATAGTCCACCGCCCTCCTCTGCCAGCATGAAGTAGCACAGCAGGACTTGAGGAGGTTTTGTGATTTAGTAGATGCATACATCAACCAATGTGGCTTATTCAATACAGGTAGTTCTCAACTTAAAACAGTTCATTTAGCGACTGTTCAAAGTTACCACAGTACTAAAAAAAAAGTGACTTATGATTGTTTTCCACACATATGACCATTGCAACATCCCTATGGTCATGTGATCAAAATTCAGACACTTGGCAATTGACTCCTATTTATGACGGTTGCAGTATGTGATCCCCTTTTGTGACCTTCTGACAAGCGAAGTCAATGGGGAAGCCAGATTCACTAAACAACCATGTGACTAACTTAACCTTTCATGTCAAGAAAAGTCATAAATCGGACAAAATTCACTTAACGAATGTCTCATTTAGCAACAAAAATTTTGGGCTCAGTTGTGGTCAAGGACTACATCAGAGGTAATATTCAGCAGGTTCTGACCAGTTCTGGAGAACCAGTAGCGGAAATTTTGAGTAATTCAAAGAACCAACAAATACCTCCTCTGTCTGGAGATTTTACAGCATCCTTCCCCTGCCACGGTCACCAAGCCACGCCCACAGAACCAATAGTAAAAAAATTTGAATCTCACCACTGGACTACATGTACATTTTGATTAAAAGAAGCCACAATCCAGTGGAGTTGTAAACCAATCACACTCTCCATCTGCAAAATCTGAGCTCACTTAAAAGCTATTGTTTATAACATAAATTTTAGGACTTCAGTGACTTTGTGATGTCTTTGGTGCTATTTCCTCCTGAGGGTAATATTCTAATTGTTGCCACAATAAATTGCTTTAGTAGAGAATACATGAATTGCCTCATGAAGCAAGATCAATGATCCTTCTATCACTTGCTCTCCAATAGCAGCCAATACTGAAGCAACAATCTTCCTTAATGAACCTATTTTGCCAGTGCTGTGCCAAGTGGTTGTTCAATTTTCACATCAACTGATTCAACCCCCCCACCCCAGAATACAAGAAGTGTATGTTATTCCATCAATTGCTCATCCTATTTAATTCATAATCACAGAATCTTATTCAAACCCTGTGACTCTAAAAACTATCCATATTCAGAATAAAAATGAGGAAATTAATCCAGTATATTCAAGTGAGGCAGGAAACAAACTATCAAATGAACAGTATGAAAATGTTCCTCCCATATAGGGGATATGTAAAATACCCTGAGAAACCCACAAAGTATAGAGTACAATTAAAACCCAAAGGGAAAAAACAATATGAAGTGAACAGAAATTATTTCTGTTGAAAGACAGCAAGACCAAGAGCTCAAAATATATTTCACATACCTATATACCAGTGACATGCAGATAAATTCTGCATTACTTTCGCACCAATCTTCATTCAATGTGATGAAAGACAACTTGTTTGAAACATTTCTTCAAAGAACGAGAGATTTGGGTGACATTTTTATGAATACTAGAAAGCACTACTGTATTTCATTATGAGATAGTTTAGAGGGGTCACTGTGTCTTTCATTGTACATTTTTCCCCTTCAGCTTTCTGTAATTTCCCTGAATTTTCTTGTTAAATTAATCAATTCAGTTTAATTCACTATGGAAAACATAACATATACTCTGAAGGAATTCTTCTCTTGACTTTTTCAGGTTGCCAGGTATAGCCAGCCAGAGAAGCTTTGGGGAGAGGGAAAGATTGGCAAAGAAAACCAGTTGTAATGGGCAATAGGAATAACCTTGAGGAATAGGAAGAAGAGTTGAACCAAGGCCACAAAAAAAGAAATATTGGTCCAGGGAAGAAATGTAATTTGAGAAAGCATGTCAGATAGGATTCTCCTTAGTTTTCAAGAGAAAAACCACCTCACTGTTTTTGATAATAGTGAATCTAATTATTCCTGCAAATAGTACATTTAATTTAGGGAGAGCTTCCTTAGACCTTTCCAAGTCCTCACATTCTATATCTGCCTTAATGAAACCTTTTGTATTCTCCCTGCATTTTAATTGGCAAACACTGGGGACCTATCAAGGCAGCCTAAAATTTTAGTGCTTATTATAATTAACTGATGACGCTAGTGATGCACGAGCATGCATGTTTCATTAGTTTGGTTAAGCTCGCGAACACACATACACTTCTCATCCAGATTCATTTGTACTGTATTCTTCATCTTCCTGGAGAAAAAAAAATGGGATGTGATTATTGCTATAGGAATAAGCACATGCAACTTTACTTTGCATCATTTGCCACGCTCAGGATTTATGTCACTTGGGGTTTCTGACTTGGCAAGAGCCTTTCTCAAATAGGTATGCATTAAGTGAGCCAGGAAAGACAGGTGGTAAAAATGGAAAAGAGACAGAGTTATCTGTGGAGAGTTATCCCATGAGGAGCTAGTCCCTAAGCAAGTCAGACAGAGACACTTCTTTCATGAAGGACCAGCTTTCTCCAGGTGGCAAATTGTTGAAAACATCTGGTTTAGAACCTAAACTTGAAAAATGCATTATAGTTTAGCAATGTGTGTAAGAAGGCATTAACCTATGCAGGGTTGTGTTCCAACTAACACGAAAGCCTGAGGTGACTGAATACCATATTCGGAGTGGAAATGCCCCGTTTGTCCTTAATATTCAAGAACTGTAACAGAAGCAAAAGGTCTGACTGATTTTTGAAGAAAGACAAATCTCAGGAGATTATAGAAAATGCTTTACACTGGGCAAAAGCTCAAGTTCATATAGTCCAAAGCATTTCCTGTAATTTCTAGAGACATTTCTAAAAAAATTAGCTATGTTAGGCATATACCACTTGGGAAAACAATTACAGTACCTGCAGACTAATGGTAGGTCATGAGTGTGTTGAAGCCTTCTCTCCCACTTCTTTGTTTATTAAAAAAAATTCTATCTATTTTGATGAAATTTGCTTCAAAGTAACTGAATGTGGGATAAAAGCTTCAGCAGTCAGTTATGTATCTGTGTTCGTATCTCCTGACATTTAATTCAGGAATTTCTTTGCATTAACATCTTGGTTTCCAGACTGCTATTGAATAAAGGTTCAGGTAGTCACCCAAGAAAATTTGTGGTACTGGGAAAGGAGATCTCATTTATGTATTTATTTATTTACTTAAAAAAACAGAATTCCTTTGCTATCTTGGTTTTTTAATTCTAATATTTTCCAAGCCTCACCAGAAATCATTGTATCAATAATTTCTCCATATATTTTCCAAGAATAACAACCAGGTGTTGGCACAATGACTTTCAGGTAATGCTGTGTGAAGCCCTGAATATAAATATTTGTGTGTTTTGAGGATTGGTTTGCTACTGTCTTAATTTCTTCAGAACAGATCTGAAAATGAATTTGGAAAATATATCACATTGTCTATGTTCAATGAAGAAAAATGCTATGGCCACTGATTGCTTTTCTCTTTATTTAAATTATTTGGATTATACATTTCAATTGCCTCTCTCATTATTCTGGGGTAATACTTGTTACATCATACCAGGATGCTGATGTTCTCTAGCTCTATTTTGTGATTTGAATAATATTTTAAGATTGGTGTTCATCCAAGTCTGATTGCCTCTTACAATTATACCTAGTGTTTTGGAAATTTAACAGATGTTCCTGATCTGTTAAGTTGGGTTAATTACAGTATTTTCCTTGATATCAGTTCCTGATATCAGTTCCTCATATCATTCCTGCAGATCAAAGTTTGCAAAACTATATTACTGTAAGTAGGCACTTGGGGCACGTATACATATATACATACGTGCTGTGTGCATGCACAGATACATACGCATACTAGTGTATAGTGTATATTATCATACCAATCTTAGTCACATGATCGTGTATATATGTATATGTACATACACAAACACATATAATACACGAACATGGGACTGTGAGATTGGTATGATAGTTGTAACTTTGAAGACAGGTGGTAAGTCACTTCTTCCATTTTATAACTTTAAACTGTCATTAAACAAGTTGTCGTAAATCAGGATGTGTAGTTAGACCTGGAATAATATGGATAACAGTAGTGGTTTCTGTTCTCTCCCCAATTGTTTCTGCTTGTCCTACCTTATCTGGCAAGAGGAACATGCTCCAGGTTGGCTCAGGAGGGCCCTTTCTGCTGGAGCACCTATCCTAGAAAACATAATTCCACATGTAATTAGGTCAATCCTAACTTTGCTGGCTTTTTGCAAGGTCCTAAAAACTTGGCTTTGCACTCTAGTCTGGAGCCCCATATCAGACATATGGGGCTGATGGAGCCCTTGTAATCCTTCTGCCACTTTGGAGTTTTACGTAATTTTGATTTTAGTTCCAGGGGTTGAGAGAACATATTCATATTTCCATGCTGCATAGAGGCTCACTGGAACCCTATACATTTCAGACAAATGGTTCTTCAATCTCTTCTTTAAAACTTCCAGTATTGGAGCACCCACAATTTCTGGAGGCAAGTTGTTCCATTGATTAATTGTTTTAATTTTCAGGAAATTTCTCCTTAGTTATAGGTTGGTTCTCTCCTTGATTAGTTTCCATCCATTGCTTCTTGTCCTGCCTTCAGGTGGTTTGGAGAATAGGATGGCCATCTCTTTTTCATGGCAGCTGCTTAGATATTGGAATACTGCAATCATGTCAATTTTGATTTTATGGACCACGGATAAAGTCTTGGAGGACCCTCAGGTGTCTTATGATCACACCTTAAGAAACATTTTCTTAGTTCGTATATTATGGTGAAATTTATTTTACAAATGACATGCAAATCCTTGCCAGTAGTAAACATAAATTCAGTTCCTATGGGGATTCCTATTCAGATGGCAAATGTTGCCAAGATTAAAAAAAACCAAAAACTCTGTAATTGGAACCAGTGATAGAACTATTCGAATCAAATAACACAGGACCATTTTAATATTTAAACAAAAGCCAGTGCAGGTCCCAGTAAAAAACGGGCAATTCTTTTGAAGTGTGCTCCAGCATTTGATCACTGACACACAAGTTAAAGGTTCCCACAAGAAACAGTCAATGTAAAGCAAGGAAGGAGAGAAGAAAAATAAAAATTCGAATGAGTTAAAATCAACTTCCAAATTCACAGTCCAGACTCCAAATTCAACTTGATTTTGGAGAACTACAAAATTCCTGCAGCTGGATAGCATCTCCAGATAAGTGGAAATTATGATTCAGGCACATTGTTGTCATTGTGGGTTGGTAATTGCCAACCTATAATTAAAATTTATGCCATGATGAATGATTCAGAGAAGCAGTCAAGTACATGTACATGTATTCAAAAGTGTCCAGATAGCCATTGAATATTATTCAAATATTGTGAGCCACTTATATTGGGCAGAATGTTAGCGTAATAAAAGGTTCATTCAAGCAAATTGGTTTTGCTCTTGTTGAAGAGATCACTTATACTCTATCATCTATCTGACTGACTGACTGACTGACTGACTGACTGACTATCTATCTATCTATCTATCTATCTATCTATCTATCTATTCTATATGTAAATTGGGTGACTCCAAATTTGCAAACCTGATTGGTCAAATAAACTAAGCATTGGATTGGTTCACTAGGAACCAATCCAAAGAGCTGCTGAAAGGCGGCAAATTTAAGCAACTGCCATTGGCTACAAGCAGGCAAGCCAGCCTATATGAAAGGCTGGCCTCGGCTTCAGCCAAGTGTTCCTATTTACTGACTAGTTAAAGAATAAAGTATTTGTTGTTGGAACCCGGTCTACCTCGTGTGATTTCTGAACAAAACACTGGTGACGAGGGTGGGATCGTCCTAAACAAAAAAACCTGCACGCGGTGATAAGAAGTCCAGGTGACAACCAAGATGCCTGGAAACAACGCACTGCCTGCACCCTTCAATCCCAACAAAGAGGATTGGGATTCCTATGAAGATCGCTTCCAGATGTATTTGGAGAGCAATGAAATGGAAGACATTTCAGAGCAACGCAAGAGAGCTGTGTTCCTGACTCACTGTGGGCCAACGGTTTTCAAGATGGCAAAGGCCCTTGCGAAGCCCCGAGATGTTAAACAACTAACGTGGCCAGAATTGCAAAGAATCCTCAAAGCACACTACGCTCCAATGGTATCAAACTTAATAAAGCGACACAAATTTTACAGCAGAGACCAGAGAGAGGGAGAGACCGTCGCCGATTTCATTGCTGCCCTTAGACAATTAAGGGGTGAGTGTGATTTCCTGAACATTGACGAAGCGATGAGGGATCGCGTGGTGTTGGGTCTGAGAGACTCGACCGCACAGAGTAAATTATTCAACAAGCCCAACATCACCGTGACCGAAGCCATTGTGGAAGCCACAGCCGCTGAAGCCGCAAAAAAATCGGCCGTCACAATGAAAAAGATGAACATACACAGCGAAGAAACAAACCCAACCAAAGACAGAAAGCAGCCTGCCACCGCAACCCACTACGAAGAGTCTGGCGAAACATTCGAATCGAGCGAAGAAGACGACGAGATCCACTGTTTGCTCACGAACAGAAAAGAGCATGAAAGAAGGAATTGGCGGGAGTGTGCTGGCTGCGGAGGAAACCATTCCCAAGCCGAATGCAGATTTCTCGATGCCATCTGCAGGCATTGCAAGAAACGAGGGCACATTGAGAAAGTCTGCAGGAACAAAAAAAGCTACAGCCCAACGAGACGCAGAAATTCCCCAACACGAGCTGAGCCTAAATGAGCTGAGAGAAAGTGGCAACAAGAGAAGCGAGCCAATACACACCAAACTGTCACTATAAAGAGCGCTCAGACGGGAAGCGGGAAGAAAGTTAAAGTCATTGTAAAAATCGAAGGAAAACACTGCAAGATGGAAGTGGACTCGGGGTCCTTTCTCTCTATGGTATCGTGAGACACAATAAAACAGCTAGTCCCAGATATCAAAACCAAAGAACTAAAAAAGCAGCACCTAACTCTCAAGGACTACCAGGGAAACCAAATCCCTGTAGTCGGCATGGGACATTTCAAAATTACCTACAAAGAACACGTCAAAGTGCTACCGCTGACCATAGTCAACAGAGACAGACCAAGTCTCCTGGGCATCGAATGGTTCGCACCATTGGGCATCGGGATGACCGGGATCGATCGAGTGACTGCAACCGGCTGGGAAGAAGACCTCATCAGGGAATTCCAGGACGTTTTTGACGGCTCACTGGGCAAGTATCGGGGAAAGCCCATTTCTTTCAGTCTAAACCCCCAAATAGCCCCGTGAAGAATAAAAGCCAGGCGAGTTCCTTTTGCACTAAAGGCAAAAATAGAGGAACAGCTGGACAAATTAATAGCCCAAGGGGTGTTAGAACCTGTGGACCATGCCAAGTGGGAAACACCTATAGTCACACCGGTCAAACCCGACGGATCCGTTAGAATCTGTGGTGACTATAAGTCTACCCTGAACCATGCATTACAACCAAGCGCATACCCGGTGCTAGTAGTCCAGCATTTGCTTCACTCCCTGGGAAAAGGAAAAGTTTTTGCTAAACTTGACTTAGCACAAGCCTATCAACAGCTCCCAGTGGACCCAGAAACTGCTGAAGCACAGACTATAGTCACACATAAGGGTGCATTCAAATGTCACCGACTCCAATTTGGAGTGAGTGTGGCCCCAGGCGTTTTCCAGAGTCTAATGGAACGCCTCCTAAATGGCATACAAGGAGTCGTACCATATTTTGACGACGTCCTGATCTCAGCCAAAGATGAAACCCAATTAAAAAACAGACTCAAAGAAGTACTAAGTTCAGAGAATCTGGCCTCAAAGTGAAAAGAGAAAAGTGTTGCCTAATTAAGAATAGCGTCGAATTCCTGGGCTATTTAATAGACGGAGAGGGTATACACCCTACAGACAAAAAGATTAAAGCGATTAAAAACGCACCAGAACCAAAAAACAAGACCGAATTACAAGCCTTTTTAGGACTAATTAACTTCTATAATGTATTCCTGCCAAATAAGGCCACTATAGCAGAACCATTGCACCGTCTTTTAGACAAAAAAGCAATTTGGACTTGGGGTTACAGCGAAAAGCAAGCCTTCCAAAAAATTAAAAGCTTGCTAACATCATCAAATGTTCTCATTCAATTTAGCAACACACTGCCCTTAAGAGTGACCTGCGACGCCTCCCCATTCGGAGTAGGTGCCATCCTAAGCCACCAACTACCTGATGGCAGAGAAGCGCCCATCGCATATTATTCAAGGACTTTATCTAAAACCGAGCGGAATTACAGCCAATTGGACAGAGAGGCACTAGCAATTGCCGCAGGAGTAAAACGTTTCCACGAGTACCTATACGGGCGGACTTTTCAAATTATAACAGACCACAAACCGCTAATAGGAATTTTGGCGGGAAACAAACCTACACCAAATATCCTCTCCCCAAGAATGACTAGATGGTCAGAGTTCCTAGCAGCCTACTCATACACTCTGAAACACCAACCGGAGAAACAGATTTCACATGTGGACGCTTTAAGCAGAGCACCTTTGCCAGCGACTGAAGAAGACCCGGCACCAGCGAAGACAGCACTACAAATAGAGACTTGCCCCGATCTACCCATATCAGCATATGATGTCGCCAGAGCCACCGCAAAAGACTCTTTGACTGCCCATGTTCTTAACTGGGTAGGTAAAGGCTGGTCGGAAAATCAAAAAAACTGAAAACTTTAAACCTTTCCGGACCAGACAAACCGAACTTTCTATTCAAAAAGGTTGTTTACTGTGGGGTGATCGGGTGGTTATTCCTAACAAACTACAACCTAGGGTACTTAGTATGCTACACGAAGGTCACCCGGGGATTGTAAAAATGAAAAGCCTTGCTAGAAGTTATGTCTGGTGGCCGGGTATTGATAGGGACATAGAATACTGGGTAACCTCATGTAACAAATGTCAAGCAATTAGACCATCCCCACCCAAAGCATCCATTAGAGATTGGGAAATCCCACGGGGCCCCTGCTCACGAATCCACATCGATTTCGCTGGTCCAACTAAAGGACATACCTTTCTGATTGTTGTGGACGCCTATTCTAACTGGTTAGAAGTAAAAATTATGCCATCAACAACAACTGAATTAGTAATAAAACAACTGGACAGCCTTTTTGCCACCCATGGCATTCCGGACATCCTCATGTCCGATAATGGACCACAACTAACCAGCCTACACTTTGAACAATACCTAGCCTCCCTAGGTATTAGACATGCCATAACCGCGCCGGCCCATCCGGTAGGACAGAGAGAATGGTCCGATTTACAAAGTAAGGGTTAGAAAAAATGGACACTGGAGATGTACAGCAAAAAATTAACCGATTGCTCACACTCCAGCACATAACACCCAGTACCACAACCAACAAGTCCCCAGCAGAGCTACTCATGGGGAGAAAACTAAGGTCACACCTTGATAGATTGCACCCAGAATTCACGCCAGAAACCCCCCCCCCCGACTGCTCTACATGGTTTAGAAAATTTGGAATTGGCGATTTAGTCTACGCCAAAAACTTCATTGGGGACCCAGTATGGCTACCAGGACAAATTACCCAAATAACAGGCCCCAAATCCTACCGGTTAACAGTAGATGATGGCAGGGAATGGAAGCGGCACATAGACCAGCTTCGAACCACAGACATACAACCATTCGTCGAAAAAACCGACGAATTGCCAACTAAGGTGGGGGGGGGGGGAAACGCGAGAATTAAATAAAGAACCGTTAAAAAATAAAACCAATGAAACATATGAACAAAAAGAGCAAATAAAAGACTCACTGTTTGGAGAGACTTGCGTGAAGAGCCCATCGGAAAGGGCCAGCCAGGCCAGCTCGACCTGCCCGGAGGAAACGGGAGGGAGCAGCAAAACCGCCAGCCTAAGAAACTCAGGTGGTGGTAAAATGGCTGACTCACCCTTCCAGACGGTCCCAGGGAGAAGAACGGACGACACAGCAGCCCCATCCGAACCGGTCGAAGTCTTCACTAAGAATGAACTGCGCAAGTCAAGTCGAGTCCGGAAAAGCCCCACCTACCTGCGAGACTACGTCACCACGTAGGACTGAACTAAGAGGAGAGGGGTGTTCTATATGTAAATTGGGTGACTCCAAATCTGCAAACCTGATTGGTCAAATAAACTAAGCATTGGATTGGCTCACTAGGAACCAATCCAAAGAGCTGCTGAAAGGCAGCAAATTTAAGCAACTGCCATTGGCTACAAACAGGCAAGCCAGCCTGTATAAAAGGCTGGCCTGGGCTTCAGCCAAGTGTTCCTATTTACTGACTAGTTAAAGAATAAAGTATTTGTTGTTGGAACCCGGTCTACCTCGTGTGATTTCTGAACAAAACACTATCTATCTATCTATCTATCTATCTATCTATCTATCTATCTATCTA
>BLBF01000003.1:69505740-69558062 GCA_015471245.1 Laticauda colubrina
ATGTATGTATGTATGTATGTATGTATGTATGTATGTATGTATGTATGCGCAGTTCAGCTTCCTTCGGGTATTATCCCACATCATTGCAGTGCTTTTAAAGTTGTAGCAACGTTTCAGCAGAATCTCATCTGCCATCATCAGGCTTCTGTATTGAGTTCGTTTTGAAGCCTGATGCTGGCAGATGAGATTCTGCTGAAACGTTGCTACAACTTTAAAAGTACCACAATGACGTGGGATAATACCCGAAGGAAGCTGAACTGCATTCATGTAAGTATCCCAAATATAAAACAGCCTTGAACGAGATTGATGCCTGCCTCAGTAATATGTAAATTCCTTCATTAAGGGATATATAGCTTCCCAAATACCAATGAGTCTATATGTTTTCATAAATTTTACAGTTTTTCACATACTTGAAAACTACTTCAAATAGTTGTCTTATATTTTTTATCAAAAACCATATACATTAGGGCTGTCAAACTCCCAACTGCGGGCTGGATGCATCACGCACTGGCGAAACCCATGCCCAGTTTAGTGAAGGGGGAAAAAGTCCAGATATGTCACGTGACGCCACCATGACGAGGTGAGTTTGACACCCCTGATATACATGCATTGCCATTGATATATTTTTTTAGAATCTAATTTTTCCTGCCAAATTTACTCAATCTTTAATGATTTTCAGCATGCATTCAATTTAATTCTGGTTTGGTGCATTTACAGAAATCAGTGTTACAATTTTATTCTAAAAATTCTTATTCTGAATTTTATTCAATAAAAATAAATTCCTCCTTTCTATCTTTCAGAATTTTCTCTCTCTTTGTTTATGTTAGTCTTGAATAAAACAGTCAGTATTCTTGACTTACCTGTGCTTTCTACAAAAAATTATCTTCCAAACTATTTGCTCTCGATCCTTTCTAACTTACATATTTCCTGTAATATAATTATAGTGGGGTTGAAAGATCTGAAATAAATGTTGTCTCTTTTATGCAAACCACTGGTTCAAACAAGCAATCATCTGCTCTTCATCCAGTTCATATTATGTTTTGTTCCTGTGTTGCTTTCCAAAAATATTTTATTTTTCATTTATTTCTTAGATTTTATCTAGATTTTTTTAAATTCAGCCTTAATTATGTTTATAGATAACTCAAGGCAGTGAACATACCTGAAAGTCCTTCCTCCTCAATAATAATCTTGTGAGGTGGGTTGGGCTGACAGACAGTGATTGGCCCAAAGTCATCCAGGTGACTTTTATGCCTAAAGCTGGACTAGAATTCACAGTCACCTAGTTTCTAGTCCAGCACCTTAACCATTACACCACTTTTACACTTTTAATAAAATGTGTTAACTGGAAAAAGCACTACCCGATCCTTTGAGATCTGGCTTTTATGCCTAAAGTGGAACTAGAACTCACAGTCACTTTTATTTTAGCTAAATCTATCATATAATCAAACTGGTTTCCAATGGAAAATATAGGGATTATTTTCTGACTAACTAAACTTCTTCAAAACACTATTTGTTCTCTACTATTTGTTCTTCCCTATCTTCAAAACCCAAATTTCTACCCTGCTCCACCGTTTCCTTATGCAATATGTAAACAACTACTTTTAAATTTTATTTTTAATTCTTTATTTAAGTAGCTACTAATAGGACTTCCCAACTCAAACATTGTGAATCTGGGCAGCATACAATAGATCCAATACAAAACAAAATATAACATTTCAATTTAAATCCATTCAACCAATAACGGATAATCAGAGATCCATAGTTGTATCTACTTCTGGATGGGAACTCCAATCATCCTGGCATTAAAGACCAAGAAAAAAATTAAGGCCCACAATGTTGGAGCCAATCATATTCTGGGGCTGGGGAGGTTATTCCAGATTGTTTTTGTTAAAGGAATTCTCTATTTTGTCTAAAAGGGGAGATTCTATCTTGAGTCTCTCCACTCCCTAGCCAATTGTGCTTCTATATTACTTCCTACAATATACCCAGCTCTTCTCTTTATTTTTTTTCTCACATTTCCCAGCTAACATTGAACACTTATTCTGAACACTTCTGAATCTTCTTATATATCCCCAGCCACAAAATGTTCTTTTATCTTATTATCTTTTGGAAAGTTACTAAATATAGGATGCTGGAAGTCCAAGGTTGTGTTTTATTAGTCATTCAAGCAATATTCTGATTTCTTTAAAAAAAAATTCTTTGGTAAGAAGTTTAAATGCTTTTCTTCCCTGTAATTTAACGGGGCTAATATATTTAAAAACAGCACTGTATCTCTGTTCCACTTTATCTCTTCCAGGTCATAAGCTCTTTGCGCTTTCTTGTTTCTCAAATGGGATTCACACATCTGATTATGTCATCTCTCTGGGTTTGCATTTGGGTGAACCTATAGGCAAGTTGCACAGCTTTATCTGAAGGCTGAAAGTCTAGCAAAGGGCATTAATCTTCGAGATAAGTTATCCAGTTAAGTATTTTCTGAATTTTCTCTGATGCCTTTAAATCTCAAATTATTTCTTTTATTCAGTCCTGAACATCTATCAAATCTAATTTAATGTCTGTTATTTTGAAGGGAAGTTTTCCAATATCAAGCTCATTTTTCATAGCAGTGTCAAATACTTTACCAGTCATCTGATTGACCTTTGATATTTGATAAGACATTGATTTCAGTTGTTTATTAATTTGTTCAACCATACCCACCAAATCCTTTCACATCTCTTTAGCCGACTTTTAGCTTTTCTTAAGTTACTTAAGCTTATCTTTTATTGAATCAAAATCCAAACCCTTTCCAGGACTGGGTATAATTTTTGAGCATCCTCTTGAGACAGGAAGTGCTGTTCCTGCTGTATTGGTTTGTCTATATAAGCTTTAATTCCGCTGCCTCTTTGTGAAATTCCTTTTTAAGATACCTTTTTTATTTAGCCTTATCACTGAGCAGGATTCCAGCCAGATCTGAATGCTAAAATTATAAAAGGAGCTGGGTCAGGAAGAGAGCAAATGTCACAGTTTGCCATTTTTACAAGTAGCTATCAGTTCTCTTTGATACCCCACCCCACAAATAATTGTAGTAATATGACTTGGCCTTCTTTTGAACTTTTTCATCAGCCCCATCCTTTTGAAGAACTTTCTCACTTTGTAGTCCTATGTTGAATCCTGCTGGTGTTTCCCACTTGCATGTGTGCTACATGAAATACTGTAACATTATGGTTCCTATTTCTGTTGGCTCCATATCACTTCCATATCACACTGATAGGGTTAAATATAGTGTAGAGGATTAAATGTAGGGTTGCCTTTCATCTTCTTGGCTTCAACCTTAATTGTGCTCTGGCTTAGTCATTTAAGTGTGTGAATGCTTGGCTTCTTTATTGTGGCTTGAGAAAAATTGTGCTTGGACTATGTGAAGACCTCAATTATTATAAGAGCTTCCTATACATCTACCCAGGGTGAAATTCAAAATTTTTCCCTACTGGCTCTGTGGGCATGGCTTGGTGGGACTTAAGTCCCTGTCCCACTGCACTTACGGATGCAAAGAGGATGTAAAACGTTAAAAAAAGCTTGCAATCCGTTGGAAAATGCTATGCATCCGTTGTGTACTCATTGCATACGTGTTTCATACGCTCTATCCATCGAGCATCCATCCACTGCGATTTCATCTGTGCAAGAAGTTTTGAGCTGTACAAAACTTTGTGAACGGCTGAACTTTCTGCTGTGTACGATATAAATCTGCGACATAGGAGCAACAAGCATTCTATGTCCATTTATCATCCATTAAATGTCCATTGTATCCTCTCTGCATCCTCTGGCCATCCCCTCAACTCACATCCACTGCAGCTGAAAACGGAAAAAGGGAGGAAACAAAAGGTACACAGAACGTCTACATAGCGTTAGTAGTACGGAAATAGAAAGGATGCGCAGTGAACGGTTTGCACCCGATATACATCTGCGCGGCATCCCCTTTCTTTCCTTTAGGCGTACGTGATGCATCCGCTTCATTCGCTATGCATCCACTTTGAAATTCTCCCCCGGAACCCCTTTGGAAGTGTCATCCACTTCCATCCGCTTTCATCTGCTAGGCTTCCTATGAACATCTGTTTAACATCCCCGCTACATACTACCCACGTCCGTTCTTTTCCGTTCTGTTTATGCAAATTTTCACCACTTTTTGGAGTGGATGACAATGGATGGAGCCACCCCCGAAATTTTCTCGTCTGCTGTGTCCTTTAAGCATACATTTTGCGTCCGTTGGCCAGTGGGACCGGGCCTTTAGTTTCTAAAAGGAAGAAGGGCAGGGTGTGTGGAACTCATTCTCTAAAAGGAAGAAGGTGGGTGGGCATGGGCAGGGCCAATTGATTCAAATTGTCCCTACCACCTCTCTAAATTGATTCAAATCATCCCTACCACCTCTCCCAAGGTGATACAAGGTGGTTGAATTTCACCACTGCATGACCTGCATTGACAGGAAGGTGTTTGACTTAGCTTAATTGCCCTTTGATTAACCTCTATGAGTATATTATGTTACATTACTTTTCTGTTAAGAAATTATATCGGTATATTCTAATCTACTCTATTTTTTAAAGGTCTATGCAAACCTCCAGATACTATACTCCCCATCTTGGGCAACTCTTAAATAATGCTTCACCAGGTGTTGAAATAATTTGATTCAAACTCTACTGTGTGTTTCACAGTTAATCTAGTCCTTTGTGCTTCTGATTGCCAGAAAAGCTCCTGTGAACTCTAGACATCTGGTGGCAGGTGTTGGCAAATTCCTTTCTCAATCCTCATGGAATATAATGATGAGAAACACTTATTCTTCTGAAAGCTTCTCAGCACTGTAGCAGTTCCAGATGGCATTTGATATAAAATCCCATGGTAGAATATGACAGTCATCTGAAATAGATTACCTCCTTTGGATGTTTGCAATGGTTTCATTGGTTGCTTGGACCATCTAGTCTCTAGCTTTGTTAACAGCAAAATAATGTATTTGGCATTTTTTCCTTTCTATGTTAAACATGGATGAGAAAGAAGAATCGACTCTACAGTATGCTGCATGAAGATTAAATTTCACAAAAAATGCAGAAAGGGCATTGCAGTAGTCAGAACTTTTATTTGAAGGTCAAAGTCAGAAGACTAAATGAATAGATTAGGAGAAAGCAGAAATCAAAAGCTAAATTAGGAACAGAAGCCATAAAATCAATCCAAATGTCAAGGTAAAAGGATAACAGTATCTTTAAGGAACACTTATTTATGTTAATTTAATTCATGCAGCTTGACTGGTTAAGTTTTTATAGCTAATGTTTTTCTTGGCCTTCCTCTATTCTAGTTTTCTGTTTTAACTAATTTCAGGAAGTCTATTGTTGGAAGAAATATCCTTCTGGGTTCAGTTCCAAGTGGGGAAAAAATACACTTGAAACATGGAGGCTGTTTGGAAAGATGGTTTAATGGTGGACAGGAGCACATGGCTTGGAGCTCCAAAGTGAAAAGGATGATCACATGCTTCAAGATATTGGGTGAAGGAAAAGAAAGGCAGGCTGAGATGCTGAGAGTCCCTTATATACCCTCTGTTGGGATTTGAATTTGAGCTTGTATTCTGATTGTTTGTCAGACTCCCATGGGGCCATACTGGGGCAACTCTGTAGGCTGTCCTGAGTGCCAGGCTTGGTTGAGTTTTGCTAGATGATGATGTAATGAAAGGGCTTTGGGCAATTTCTATTATAGCTCTACCTGGAGACCTTTGTTATGCAAAATATTCTGGCCCAGGCCTTAATGGCCCACCCATTAACAAAGGTGGGGGTGAGCTTCTGCTTCTGATGTAAGTTTCTACTCTTTTTAGGGGAAATATTCTGCCTTTTTAATATTTCCTAGGATATTTCATTTTTCTAGGAGAGGGGTGGGTGATAACTTCCTGCACTATTTTTTTTTCCTTTTGTCACAAAGTTTGTATCACAAATTTCACTTCTGGCAGTCAACTCATGTGCACCCATTTCTGTGACACAGTGGCATTCCAGATTATTCCATCTTAAAATCACATGGCTTTCTGATTAATTGTTGGATTAAATAATGGTTCTCCTCAAGCCATTTCCTCTATTCAATCATATTCTGGCCTTCAGTTCAAATGTTCTAGAACAGGGGTGTCAAACTCAAAGCCCAGGGTTAGATCCAGCCGGTGGGATGCTTAGATCTGACCCACGAGGCCTCTGCCAGCAAAAACAGCAAAGCACCAGCCCACAGTGCTTTTGCCTGTGAAAACAGAGCTTGGGAGCCTGTTTTCGCTGGCAGAGTGCTCGGGCCACCACAGGTGCCCCCAACACAAGTGACATTGAGCTGGCCACACCCTCTCTGGCCATGCCCACAACAGAATTTGGCAAGCTAAGCATAATTTTCATTATGCCCCCTAGGCTTAGCATCTCACTGATGCAGCTAAGGCTACCTTCTTTCCAGGAGAAGCTTCTCAGTGACCACACATATGCCTCCCAGCTTCAGAAATATAGGTCTACATTCAACTTTCAAATATTGTTATGCTAAATTTATCCACAAAAATAGCTTGCAGATATATAAAACTGGAATAAAGACCCAATAACAATCACAATACTGAAAAGCACAGGAATAAAATAAACAATGATTCATTTCTGGTAAATGATTTATGAAGGGGAGGAGAATGAATGATTCATTTCAGTTGGCAAAAAATAGCACAATCAATTCATGAAGCCTGAATCTTCAACCTTTTTGTGCCAGTGAAGATGTCTAAAATGTTGAGATCATGTTACCAGCCCATTTGTAAAATGCTGTGATGGATATGGCTAATACTAATAATTATACAATGCATTAGAGTCCTGTCCCTTGCTCTTCTTTCTAAGAATGCTTCTAGCATCCAGCCCTATTTGGAACAAAGTTAAAATTCAGGCTCATGCTTTGCTTTGTAGCAGTTAGCTTTCCATTCATTTTTAAAATTAAAAATATCTTTAAAAAAACACAAAGCAGGGAGTTTGGCAGTTTCTCCTCCCCACATAAAAGTGTTGGCATTATGCTGTCATCCACCTTTGGAATTTGCCATGCTGATTCACCTTATAATGAGCATTTGGCATACAATGTATAAATTGAAGAAAAATAGGAAAGGATGTAAGCAATATATTCAATCCTTATTGCCCAATCTTGCTTCTTCCTCTGGTCATACTGATTGGAAATTATGGGAATTGAACTCCAAGACCTCTTGGACCAAGCTGGGCTAGGCTGACTGACAGAAAGAATAGGGGGAATGCCAAATTATGTTTCTAGGTTTGTTGGTAGAGTTATAGTTCCATGTTGATGTGAGAAACAGAGTTGCTGCTAGGAAAGGTTAAGTTTGAAGTAAGAGCTCTCTCTCTGGATGTCCTCTAATGAGTATCTGTATCTTTATGAGAAAATTTATACTGAACTTATACAAACCTTGCCTTTCCCACTGCTCCCCCAGCTAAAGACGCAAGTTGTGCCAGAAGGAGATGAAAAAATCATGTTGATGTCCTTAGGACGGCATACACATTCAAAAGTAAGGAAATTGAAGGCCATGCTTTTTTCTAAATGCCATCAGCTGCATATTATTTAAGTAAATATCAGCATTGATCCCAAATTCACATTTTGCATGGAGGAAAGCATCATCAAAAATCAAACACTTGAGATTTAATTTCCTACATCAATATGTTTCACTCAGCTTGATGAATGTTCATCTATTTATGCTGTGGTGTTCCTGAAATCAAATTCCGTAAGTGGCTCTAAATTGGATTTCTTCACTCCTTTTACTGTAAGATAAGTGCTTAATGTCAGATGAATCAAGAGGAAATGTCTAAAAGAAGGCAACGCAAATGCCTATAGCTATGAAATAATTAGAGAATTAACAGCAGCTTCCTGTTATTTAAAAGCTACCCTGAGCAAAGAAATAATCCATCCTACTTGGTTTATCCTATCAATTGCACATTTTATGTAAAGTGAAAATTAAGGTCAGGGGGGAAAAATTATTCTGAATCTGGCCAGGTTACTTTGAGCATTTTCATTAAAGTAAGAGTTGTACCCAGAGAACAAATGTGTAATCTATCCCTAGGCTTATTTATTCTAAATTATGCCCTACTGAATTCAGTGCAGTTTACACTCCAGTGAGTACAATTGGATTGCAGTGAATATTCATTTTTCTACCAATATAACCATGCATGAAATGAATGTCAAAATATTCACTGATTCATTTATTGTAAACATTTTAGTAAGACAATTTCTAAATTGGCATGAAATAGAAGCAGTTCCAGGCAAAGATAAAATACAGTACAGTTATAACAATTTAAAAAAATTATGCAAGACCATCAACAGAATAAAAAAAGTGTAATAATTCATTATAAACATTTGTTGAATGCACTAAATTAGATGTTCAAATATAGGACAGCATGGAATTTCCTGTATGTCATATTTCTATTCATTACCAATAATTGCCTAATTGCAAGAGTTACTTATAGTTGCATACAAACTTGACAGTTATCAAGTTTGGAGCACTTCTTGGCATACAAATTAGGCAGAGAGTATCAATGTTGGGTGATATTAAGTGGTATTGTCATATTTCCATATACAATTCTTGTATAGATTAGATTAAAATTGGAGGCATAGTGCTGTTTTTATCTGAAAATAAATCCAAACAAGCAAGCACTGATATTACCTAGTTGGGTAATAAAACCTTTGCAAACAGAGCACCAAAATCTCCACAAATAAAATCTTGTAATGTTCTAGACCCCATATGAAATGCAGGCTAACCAAATGTCAAGTAAGATAATTAAAATTTCCTTTAACTTCATATACTCACCTATGCAGTTTTCTTGGGGGCAATATGCAAGTCGTTTGCATTCTCTTTCTCTCTGTCTCTCCCTGTCTTCCCTTAGTCTAGTCTACAGCTCTGGTATTCATTGCAGATCTCTCCTACAAGTACTTAACTTCTAAACTCAGACAAGATGGGCCAAGTACTGTTACCTTCTAAGATTAAAAATGCCTCTTCCTAAAGATACAAAGATAGCCTGATGAGGAAAAAAAGGTGTATCCAGAGCTAGCAGGGGAGACTTTAATTATTTGTTTACAATTTCTTGTATTACTCTTACAGCATGTTAACTTATCCTGCCACTCAACTTAAAAATGAATACAGTAGAGAATTATTTTTTCATTGCAGTGCGATACTTGATCAGCAATGTTGTTTTATATTTAGAAGCATTTCATAACTGACATGTTATGATATGTAATATAGCTGACAAGAACTGACAGAGATGTATTGGTAATACAGTTTCAAACTTTTATTTGTTTAAATTTTAATGGATCCCAATAACTACATACACATAAGTATCAAATATTTATATATGGAGATAATCAACATTCAAACAAAAATATGAAGATTTTAAGTTTTTGTTAGAGATGTTTGATTCAGCTCTGCAATGAAGATGACAAGTATATGCCACAGGACATTGGAAGCAACTAATCCCATCCTTCTATAGGGAAACTCAGTCCAGATAACTATTGATTCTAGAACTTCTTATCACATCCAGGGGGATAGGAACAATGTTCTGAGGTTAATATACAGTGTTAACCAAAATCAAGACTGGTGTGAAAGTAAAACCACTTTGAGCAAATTATTTAATATCACTTATACATGTTATTTTTCAACCCCTCCAAATTTGCAGTCAAATACAGTCAATTCAAGGCACTGTAAATTTTAGGACAAAATACATTAATCCCAGGCTCTTTTATAAAATTAATAATAGTTTGCTTATGCTCAATTAATAGAGAGGTTTAAACTGGATAAGAAGGAATGTATTTCTTCTTCTTGTGCCATATCCGTCATCAGATGTTGGCGATCATGTTAGCAATCCTGTTTTTATCAATAGCCTCACAAAAAAGTGCTGTTGAGTTTTGCCCAAACCAGTCCCTTAGATTTTGAAGCCATGATGTTCTTCTTCTGCCTAGACCTTGTTTGCCTTCAATCTTTCCTTGGGGGATTAAGGACTTTAATGACTTAGATGAGGGAATAGAAGGGGAATTTACCAAATTTGCAGATGATACTAAGCTGGCAGGAATAGCTAACACCCAAGAAGATAGGCTTAAGATCCAGATGGATCTTGACAGACTAGAACACTGGGCCATATCTAACAAAATGAAATTCAATGTAGAGAAAAGCAAAGTCCTACACTTAGGCAAGCAAAACCAAAAGTACACATATAGACTGGGTGAAACCAGGCTCAATAGCAATAACTGTGAAAGGGATCTTGGAGTCTTAGTGGACAACCAGCTAAATATGAGCCAGCAGTGTGCAGCAGCCGCCAAAAAAGCAATCCTAAACTGCATTAACAGAGGGATACAAGTAAGATCAAGGGAAGTACTAATACCATTCTATAAAGCCTTAGTAGGGGACTGGAGGCTAAAACATACAACGAACAGTTGCAGGAACTGGGTTTGGCTAGTCTAGTAAAGAGAAGGACCAGGGGAGACATGATAGCAGTCTTCCAATATTTGAGGGGCTGCTACAGAGAGGAAGGGGTCAAAGCTATTTTTCAAAGCACCCTAAGGCCAGACAAGGAATAATGGATGGAAACTGAACAAGGAGAGATTTAACCTGGAAATAAGGAGAAACTTTCTGACAGTGAGAACAATCAACCATTGGAACAGCTTGCCCTCAGAAGTTGTGGGACCGCCATCACTTGAGACTTTCAAGAAGTGATTGGACTGCCATTTGTCAGAAATAGTGTAGGCTCTCCTGCTTGGGCAGAGGGTTGGACTAGATGACCTACAAGGTCCCTTCCAGCTCTGATTATCTGTTCAGTGAAGTATGCTGTATTTTTTGGGGTGTCACATCACAGTTATGTATTTACCAATGAGAAAATTGACGCTGAGTTAGACTTATATGTTAATGCTGATTGTGTGATTGCTAAATTGTACAAACTACTAGAAAATGAATGCTGAAGATGAATATTTAAAAGATTGTATGATTAAATGGGCAAACAATTTTGAACTAGGAAATTTTGATTATTATATAATGTAAGATCAGTATGTGCAGTAAGACAGAAATTTACACTGAATTATAATTTGAAGGATACTTTTTAAAAGATGATATATCATTGGTACCTAAGAACTGAAAATCTTGCAAATGTAAACAATCTGAATTTTTTTACCATCTCTGGTAGACATGTAAGAAAACTAAGAATGACTGAATTCTGATTTGTATTTTAATTCAGAGAATTCTTAAGCTGGAATGTACAAATGAAGCCAGAGGCTTTACTTTTAGCTCTAATGGAAAAACAGATTTAAAAAAATATGAATGATAACAGCATGATATATATGCATGATAACAGCAGTATCGGACTTCTTTTATGTGTAGCAATGGAAAGAATCACAGTTACCTCAAATGGAAAAATCATGGATTGGGGAAACTAAAATGGAGTTGATGGAGATAGCAAAATTGACTGATTTGATTAGATTAAAAAGTTTAGCTTTATATTTCTTTACTTGGAAAGCATCCTTGGACATTTGGACAAAATGGAAAATGAAAATTTAACTTTGGAATTTGATGACTGGACTTGTTCATTGATTATAGAAATATTGTATATTATGATATAATATAGTTCAAAAAACTATTGCATTTTATGCTTGTGTTTGCACTGGACAAAGCTGAAATTAATTTCTTTCACAGCTCTTTTCCTGTTTGACTGTCTCTCTAATTTTGTTTTTTTCTCCTTTTTCCCTTTCCTCGAATGTTTTTTTTCTTCATTTTTTCACCTTTTATACATTTTTTAAATGCAGTTAAAAAGAATTATAAAGCTAATAATGATTTCTTTGGGATTAAAGATGGACAAGGAGTAAATCTACAATTCATTTTTATTAATTACATTTTAGTCTATTTCTCCAAATAAAAAACAATGATAGAATTTTTATTTGTGCCTTTAAGTGAGTCTTGATTCCTAACCACAGCCTGGACAAGTCCACACAGTTTTCTTAGTAACATTTTCAGAAGTGTTTTGCTATTTATTTTTTTTTCATTCTAGGGCTGAGAGAAAATACTAAAATTCAGTGGTTGCCGACCAGTGGGCTGGGTCTGCAAGAAATTTTTGGTGGTCTACAGAGAAATGTCACCCCCCAAACCCCCCCAAATCAATTAATCTAAGCTGCATGGGAACACAAGGCTGTGTGGCCCACATGGCCTGCAGCAACACAAGGCTTGTGTCACTTGCATTGTAAGCAACACCTAGTGAGGGTAGAGGGAAAAGATCAGGAGGGGGGGAACTTGCCCCACTCACCCCACACGCCTCACCTGGCTACCGGGCTGCTTCTTTCAGCTTCTTTCTTCTTCTGCTTTTGGCTGCATGCAAGGAAAGTAGCAAAAGTCTTTCTTTCTCTCCGCCAGAACTGAGTGTTTGGGACCCTGCAATCCTGTTCGAAGAGGCTGCGCTGGCGTGACAAGTCTCACAAAGACTCATTTCTGGTGAAATTTGGGGGAGAGAAAGAAAGACTTTTGCTGCTTCTGCTGCATGAAGCCAAAAGTCGTCCCCCCCCCCTGAGAACAGAGCTAGAGACGGTATCCCGTGATAAAGAATGATTGACTGGTAGGAAAACGGGATGGGGAATTTTCCTGCAGACTTCTTTGGGGAATTTCCCAGGGTCTGTGCTCTACAGGATTTAAAATTATGAGTTTGGTGGTCCCTGAGGTCCAAAAGGTTGGTGACCCCTGTTATAATTGACCCAAAGTGGCCCAGCTGGCTTGGTGGCTAAGGTAGGACTAGAACCCAGTCATTTTTAGCCTGGTGCTGGAATTTTATAAAACTATTTCACTGAGGAAAACTAAAAACAAGGAAATCACATCTCAATGACTGTAGGTTTTTTAAATTAGGAACTTGTTCATTTTTGCCATGTAGCTAGAAGGCAGAACACTGTTCTGTTTACTTAGTAAAATACACCCCCCCCCCTTTATGGTATGCTGTTGTTTTTGCTCTCCAAAGTCAGGATTATTATTTTTACAGTGTCCCTTTGGCTCAAGTCAGCTTCTTTTCAACTGCTCTTAAATTCCTGCTGTTTGCAAAACATAGGCAGGCAATAGGTAAACAATAGGTAAATTGTTTTTGGGACTCTTTCCCAATGCAGCTACACTAAGCTTCCTCCTCCCTCATTTCTACAAGCTTGATACTTCTGAACCTTTACCCTTCTCTTGTAATTTCATCTTCACTGCAGTTTAACAGCCCTTTCTTTTTTCCCCACTGTTTGTAATTCCCTCTATAGAAAGAGAAACAAATCAGAGGTTTGCATATCTTTTCTCTGAAGGACAAAGGCAAGTTAAAACAACAACACAAACACTCAAGCTCTGGAAACCTTGCTTTGTACTCATATTTTTTGCATCACACTGGGTATTCTGCCTTGAGAGGATTTGCTAGAAAAACCCATTGACAGAAAAACCCATCACCATTCATTATCTTGAGACCAGTGGTGTGTGTGTGTGTGTTGAAGGAGATGAACCTTATTGAGAATCACTGCATTCATTTACATGTAATTGGAGAGAAATGGGAAAAAACTATTTGAAGGATGCATATTTGAATTCCTGTAATTTTTCAAAGAAATATGTCAATTCGTAAGAAATGGAGCCAGGATGAGCCCACATGACATTGTCATGGATCATCAATGATATGATCATCATCTTGCAGTGCTGTCGCAAGCGATAATAGGGGGAGGGAAGGGAGAGGAAGGAAGGAAGGAATAGCTATAGACCAAAAGCAATTCCTAAGTTTTGCTTTTCACAAAAACAAATGATAGACCTTAGCTTTTCAAGTGTTCTGTTTGGGTCACAAGATTGACTGCTCCTTGTTTAGATTGGCATCTGAAAATATGAAAGCAGCAAATATCTGTATCATTCATGCATGGTTACTAAGAGAGGTGACTGGCTGCAGCTTCCTATCGAAATGACAATTCTAGATTTCCCTCTGCAATCAGTTTATAAAGTGACATCGTTAATTTCTGGTTCAGATGCCCATATTTATGTATGCTTAATGGCTACTGAAAGAGATGACTATCGGAGGACATGGCTGGACAGAGGATTGCAGCCAAAGGGAACATATTCATCTTAATGTTTTGGAAATTCTAGTCATTGCACAATGGCAATTTGGTCAGAGTCTCACACAGAGGGAAATACATTGCCTAGAACTAGAAGCCAAGATTTTAATAGGAACCAAGGGGCCATTTTATACAAGCAAGCAAACAATATTGAGCTAATATGCTAGTTCAGTTGTTCTTAGGCAGTGGTGCTGAAATTATGTGGTTGTTGACTTATTCAACTGGCTTACCATGATACTGCAGATCCAATTACAGATCTGAAGCAGTATTATTTCTCTGTGATATCTTGGATGATTAAATCTAAGGCCATTTAATGCTTTCACAACTTCTGTGTTCCAATTGTGCTTTCAGAATGGCTGGCTATTCTGCATTGTATATATTCCATGCCTGTCTCACTCTGGATGTCAGCAGGTGTTTTTCAGGCATTTCTCTCTTTTTAGCCTTTATGGCCTTTGTAGTTGATATTTTATATATATGCCAACAGTTCTACTCATACTTGAAATGCTGCACAAATGGAAGAAGGAGGCAGGGTGGAAGGGGAGGGAAGGCTAGCAAACAAGCCCCAAACAATCATTCCTTTTACTTTTTGAAATGAGTCCAGTGTTGTTTCCTCCAGCCTATTTATGTATGATGGAGTTTGCAGACTATCTCTTTTATGAGAGCGTTCTCAAGCTGTATTTTGAAATCCAAGAGGGTGTCAGTCATTCTACAGTATGAAGATTCTAAGAGTTGCTAATTCCCACCCTCATGGCCACAGACCCTAGCACCCCCCAACTGTAATCAACCAAGTATTCATAATTCAGTGTGATCATACTTGGCTGATGTGGCTATTTGCTACGGCAGCTGTGAATAATGGGATTTATATTTCAGCACATTTAGAGAACACCAAATTAGAGAAGACTTTCCCACACAGGAGAGGTCTGCCAATATTGTCGCTCTTTGCATTTGCTACTGCTAGGTCTCTAAATCGGACTATAGTGAGTTTGACCTTTGTAGTCCAGGACATGTATCAGCCTAACATTAAACATTTCCTTACATGCATCATTTATTCCCAGCTCTCCTCCATACTGTAATGGTGACTTTGCCTCACTATTCTGCCTTCTCTACTTCCTTTTCCAGCTGTAAATGATATTTAACCCTTTGCTGTTGAAAGCCCCATTGACATTACCTGTGATGTCCTGCAAGTCACTTTTCCATAGGTCAAACTGACAATTCAATGCTGAAGTTTTTATTCTGATTATGAGTACTGGAGTCCCAGCCAACCGGTCTAATGATGTGAGATGGTGGGCGCCGCACTTCAGCAACATCTCAAAGGTCCCCAGTTTCTCACTTCCTGCCCTTCTTTTCCCCCACATTCCCCCCACGTAACATGTTTGACTTTCAGTACCTGTATCACTCAAGGATCACATGGACACTTCTGAGTTTTTTGGTTCAAGTTTTATTATAGCTCTCCCTTATGCACAGATGGTGGCATTTTGGTACCAAGGCTTGAACCCTCAGAAATGAAAGCTGTGGCATTTATATCTGGACACTGTGGAATGTTAATTGTATTCTCTGGCCAGTAAGCAGTGAGGCACACTTTAATATCCTTCATTTGGGAAAATATATATATGCAAAATCTGTATGTTACTGCTGGCTTATATATGTGGCATGTGTCTGAACTAATTAGGTTCTGGTCACTGTATGTAGACAGAATCTGCAGCAGAAGCAAAGCAGGCACACACGTCATTTGAACAGTAAATATACCTGATGTGAAGAAAACATCAATAGCAATTGATTCAGCGGCACAATGAATCCAGATTAACAATGATTATCCATCCTCTTCACCATCAAACTCATGCCTGGGCCACTGGCTTGCAATTTTTGGATATTTGTGTGCCCTTTTGTGCTCAGAAAACTGATGTGGCAGACTTTACAAGGGAAACTTGGAAACTTAGCAAGGTTCTAGTCCACACCCTATAAAATGCAAAATGACCACCACCTAACCATAATTGTTTTGGCTGACTTGATATTGTCTCCATGTTCCTCAAAACAACAGCTGCCTCTAGCGTTAAATGCATATAATTACAATTTAAAAAAACCCTTACATTTAAGAAAGGCTGAACTGAATATAAATATATGATTACCAGCAAGGTTCCATCATTGGCTGAGTCTGCAATGATTGTTTATAAGGAAATGGGTGAATTAATTTAGCTGAAAATAAGCCCCACAAAAATAAATGAAATCCAAGTATGTTGTGTCTCCAATACATATGTGCAGATAACCAACAAAAGATAGACACAAATGCTTTATACAGATATTTTTCTTAGGTTGGAAGGGTTTATATGTTTAATGGTGCTCTAAGCCCACTAAATTCTCTTTGGATTTTGCTATTCTGCAAGAATTGTGAATTTACCCAATTATTTAATGATTCATATTACACATGATACATTCTACTGGCTTGTTTAGAATTGTCAACCGCTATATAATTGTCTCCTCTTGAATTGTATTAGATGATCAAACAGTGTGAATGGAATGAAAGCAGATACAGTAATACTATTTTAAAGTACCCATATGTACTCACAGATAAGCTCCTTCTTGGATAAGCCAACCCTTGAATTTTTAATTCAGATACCGTGAAAAATGTGCCACCCACAGATAAGTCAACCATGAAGATTAAAAGGTATATAAATTTTGAGGGTTAGGTTATCACAAGTGGCACATTTTTCATGGTATTTTGCTTTAAAAAAAAAGGTTGTTGGCTTATCCAAGGATGGGCAATCTGTATGTATACACAATCTGTATGCATACACTTTATTTTGATAAAGATTCCTCCAGTGAACTGTTGATTGTGCTATATCTTGATTTAGGAATGAAGAATAGGTAGGAGCTTTCTGTAATATTATATAGTGCTTAGCAAATTTAAGCTAAGGGCCGAGTGTTGTGGATGAAAAAAAGTTATGAAGCTAGGGTAAAGGCAGGATAAGATTTTGCTAAAGAAACAAATCCAAAAGAACCCATGAAAGATTTCACCCGAGAACTGTATGGAAAGGCTGCCTAAAGAGTGAAGGGCTGCAAGGGCTTTCAAAACAGGAATAAGATGACAAGGAAGCAACTGTGTCCTCCTCAGTGATCAATATTCAGATACAATAGAGGAGTACTATGTAAGAAATGAGAAAATGGAAGGGAAGTTTAAAGCAGAGAAGCAGCACAATACTTGAGGCTCCACTGGGATCTCTGAGAGGGAGGTCATACAATGGTTTTCTACTCAATTATAATGGAAACTTTAGTTCAATATGTCTGGAAGATATCAGACAGAGAAACACTATATGATGATATTAGACTGTGAGATAAACCAGAATGTTGGTGCTGCTATAGTTTCTATTTTTTGCAGTTCTTTCGATATGGACACATAAAGCAAAATTCAGGCCAGCTTATTTGTTGAATATTTTTGCATTTTAAATCCCTATTGTTATAGGCATCATGTAATGCTTAAATAGTTCAAAATTAAGTTTTCTAATACTTTCACAAAGCATTACAGCTAAAGAAATAAGAATACAACTTCATGTCTACTAACATAAATTAGTTTACACACAAAATGTATACAGGCAGAAACTCCAATCAATGATCGGTAATAATATCTTTACAGCTGGGCTTTTCCCCCAATTATTCATAAAAATCTGTTGACCATTTGAGAAGTCTTGCATTGGTTTTTTTTTCTCATAACGTTACATCAATTTTTTAAACAAGTACATACCACCCACAACAGTTCTCCAAATATGTTCATAACACTACAAGAATATTTGGAAAAAATATATGCTTAAAAAAACTTATCCACTTTGCACAATATATTACCATGCATGTTTTTTACATCTAATCCATCTAAAATAATTGCTCATCTCTGTACTGCTTTTGTTCCAGAGAAAGTGATGCAAACCAAGATCCTCACTTTTTACAGGTTATACATAAAAATGATTTATAGGACAAAAAGAAATAGCATTCTACATTTATATATCTCTTTGCCAAGCTTAAGCTTGCACGATCTAGTTTGTTTCAGAAACAGAAACAAATATTAAGAAAATTAAGCTAAATATTGTGAGGTAAATATTTTCTTAAACAATCTGTTAAACAGATGGGCATTACTGCCAATGACTCCAACTCCCAGGTGCCATTACTACTACTGCTTGCCACCCACATGTGCTATAAACATAACAGATTCCTTCAAAAATTACGTTTCTTCAACTTTTGCTAGAGCAAGAGGGATTTCATATCTATCATAAATTTAGACTTGCACGATTTTAACTTTCTCGATTATGGGTCAAAGATATTTGTCAGTTTTTTTAAAGCTAAAAAGGAAATTATGTGTTAAGGCTGTTGCCCCCATGCAAAAAAAAAAAAAGCATATATGAACTGGGTTAATTCAAATGGCTGGAAGCGAAAGAATAATCTTATTTCATTAGCAAATGTGACCTCAAACTATAAGGAAGATCTGCTTGTAGTAGATGATGATATAATGGATTGCGTCACTGGAGTTATGTGAAGTAATTTTTCAGACAGCTAAAAGCTTCATACAAAGTTATGTGAGGTGAACAGCAGGCAACAACTGACCAAACTAAATCCTCAACAATTTAGTTTTGAATTTACAAGGTTTGTGTCTGTTTGTGAAATTTAACTATATTATTTCATATCTATAAGCTGAAGCAGTAGCAATGGTACTTAGACCACTTCATAGTGCTTTACAGTCCTCTCAAAGCAGATGACAGAGTCAACATATTGCCCCCAACAATCTGAGTCCTCATTTTACAGATCTTGAGAAGATGGAAGGCTAAGTCAACCCTGAGCTGGTCAGGATTGAACTTCTGGCAGTCAGCAGAATTACTGCAGTACTGCATTCTAACTGCAGTGCCAATACAGCTCTAGTAGACAATTACACTACTGAACATGCAGAATCAACTAAATATCTGTATTAAAGTTGATTGTTGTGTAATGGTGTTGTTATTTGAAGTTTCCCCAGGATTTTTACTGGGGCCAGGCCAAATATTACTCCATAGATAACAATTCTCAGCCTCCTTTTCTAACTGTGCAGCTTTTTCATCCAAATTATCATTGGCTCATTTTAACAGCTTCCCCCACATGATTTTCATGGAACACTTAATAACTGCTATGGAATGACATTGGCCTCAACATTGGCCACTTAATATTAAAATTAAGAACACACTGCCCCAAGAAGAAAGCTGAAATTGTAAATGAGGTTGCTACAGACACTTCAAAATAGTCATGTACCAAAGTTGTCACTGCTTTTATCATAGTAACACTGAGGGAACCTGAAGATTTTGTCATTTCAGCACTGCAATGAAATGAAATAATATTCTAAAAGCTGATATTGTGAGTAAACCAAGAAAACAATCCTCATTTATGAAAATATTTGGCAATTGGCAAAATATTTAAGTGGTTTGTCCTTAACTGCAATGCAAAGGTTGCACTTGGGTTCTTATTTTCTAATGCAAATACTTAATAGGAACACAAACAACTGAATCTCTGGATATTTCATAAGTTTTTCACATAGTCTTTAGTTGTAGCAATCACAGTCTCCTTATCGCATTTTTTTTCAAAAGACCTATAATTTCTTATGCAATACACTTGTGAACTGGAATAAAAGAAGTTTTTTTAGTAAAAGAACTGAGTACATATAAGAATTTAAGTTTCTGGGTAGACATGACAAAAACGATTTATATCAATGTATTATTTTGTTGTATCTCATGAACAGATAACTCATCAGTCTTCATTTTAGTTTTTAGGGGCAAGCAAAGGTGTGTACCTCTTTTAGTCTTAGCTCACTGAAAGGAGGGGGGAATCTAACAAAAACCCATTATTTTTCATGATATCATGCCATCAGTGCCCCCTTTGCTGCAATCTTTCTCTCACAAATATAATAAACTGTTCTACATCAGCCAACAAAAGTTTGTCCACTCTGTTACAACTGGAGTGAACATTAATTGATAGAAAGGATTTCTTGCTGCAAAATACTTTTAAGATTAGTTATAATAAGAATTTTAAGATAACTTCATCTATGCTGATTTTGCAATCACCGAACAAAAGTTAAAACAAAAAACAAACAGGGATCATGCATCTGAGACTATGGTGGCATTTTCCCTTTTCTCTTTGAGAGCATTCTCCCAAATCAGAAGGAACATCATACAAGTAGCTTTGCTATTCTATTTGGATTCAGCCCTCAGACCATCCTCTGACGGCAGGGAGGGGACACTATCGTGAGAAACAGTGTCAATGCTTTGTGCTTCTGATTGAAGGTGGACAGATACCTCCACAGCTATTTCTTTGCAGTGTTCATTCACTGAACCATCATCTGAATCTCCTGCTGGTGAATTACTGCGCTTTATTTCTGGGTTTAAGGGAAACAGTCCCTCTTGGGCACCAAGTGCTTGGGTCTGTTTCACTCCATCTCCTACTTCATCAGGGTCATCAACATGCACAGCTTCAAATATTTCTTCCATAAAGGCCCTGCAGTTAAGGATTAGAGGTGGTAGAGGGATACTTCTGGCAAGTTCTTCAATGTATCGAGCAAATTCCATGGTTTTAAACTGGGTGACTTTGGCCAGCTCTAGAGTTTTGGCAGAGGTAATAATAGGAATGCGTTTGGCTATTTCAAAAGCCTTCTGTAGTTTCTCAGCCCCTTCAGTTCTGAAGAACTCATTGATGGCTTTCTCTGTTTTACGAAGATGGCTGCTCATCATGCACAGACGTGTAATATTTAAGATAAGGATGATGGTAAAAGCAACTAGGCAGACAATCATGTAATAAATGCCCATGTCTCCAGAGGTGGAGACCACTCTGAGGGTGATTGAATAATAAAAGGCACCATTTTCATTTGTGACACTGCAAGTATATCGTCCCCGGTCAGCAAATATTACACCTGTGATATTGAGGATACTGTCAGAAATCACCAGTCTTCCATCTAAAGACACAAAGAGATTTTTTTAAAAAATATTGCAAATTCAAGTTATACTTTTATGTTTCTTAGATCAGCATGCACAAAAGATGGGGCCATTTTAGTTATGGTCCCATCTCCCAATAAATATATGACCAGAATTTCTAATTATTTACAAATTGATTTTAAGTATTCTTTTATTCTACTCTGCCTTTAATTCTGGTAGCTGTTCTGAATTTTAAAAACTGCTCTAGAACAAATATAAATCACATGAAACTTAGCAGGAAAACAATATTTGTACCAGATTGTCTATAATTACTTTTCATTTTGGATGAATGTTTCTATTTATTTTCCTTTTCATCCCTATGAAAATATCCAATTATGAATATTTTCACTGCAATTGTAGTTAAATCCTATAGAGAATAACAGAAAGTGCATACTTGGATAAAATATTTTAATGCCTGCATGCAATGGGCTTTTCTCATCCAAAGTCTGATTAATAGTCAAAATAATGATTTTTAAACAATACATTAAATCACTGCAGCAACTTTGATTTAAGCTTTCAATTTTCTTAAAAAACTCTTATCTATACAATATAAACTTGATTCCTACAGAAGGGATTCAAATAACTACTGTAGATTCAGTATCAGATTGGAGTTTCTTCAACTTGTTCTTTCTTAGAGAAAGAATTATGCTGCTGCAAATCTAATCTTCCTTGCAACTTTTATAAATTCAGATGGACAGTTCTTTAAAGAAGACTGTTTCAGAAAATGCTGGTATTCAGACAGGGATTCAAAGATTTGCCTGCAGAGTCTTTTCACCCAAAATTCCAAATGATTTTAATGTTAGAGCAACTTGACTGAACAACCTGTTTATTAATCATAAAATTCTCTCTCTCTCTTTCTGTGTATCTTAGCTATGCAAATAGTTGTCAACTGTTGTAATTTAAGAGATTTGTAATACATTATAATATAGTTACCTTTAGGACTGTGATTGCACATCTGTTATTTTTTCCCCTTTGTGCTTTTTATAGAATGTGACAAAGAAAACCTCTATGAGCATTATACATTGGGTCAAGCTTATTGTAAATTTAGGCAAATATGCTCTTACCTCTTCCACCTTGCTCCAGAAGATGCCCCTTTGAGTTGTACCAGTATATGGTGTCCTGCTGGCTAATGTTCAAATTACATTCAATGAAAACACAGGTACCTTCTTTTGCTATGATATTCTGAGGAACTGGATATTTTGTCAAGACTTGAAAGATAGGGAGAACTGATATGTTGAGAGGCAGGGGCCTTGATCCCACAGTAAATGTCAGGTTGGAAGTAACATTTTCTTGAGCAAAAACACTGAGGTTAAGAACCAGAATAAACAGGCAGCAGCTGAACTTCATGGAAGCTTATAAAGGGATTCTTTTGTTGAATTTAATTACTGAAGACACTGAAACAATATGCATTATCTTGATCACCAAAGAAGACACTGAGTGATGCATCAACCATTGTCTTTGAAGATGCCTAAAAAACAAGTACATGAGAAACCCAACTAAAAAATATGAATGCGAGTTATTAAAAAAACAAAAAAAAATACAAAAAAAGAGGTTTGTTTAGCTTATGAAAAGGATTTCTGTTAGAGTTAGAACCAGCGTAACTGCAACTAGTCTTATTTATTAGTAACCAAAAAAGAAAAAGAAATCAACAATATTTTTCTTACACAAGTAGATGATTTGTGGTGGCAACATGACACATTTTCATTTCTATATTATAGGACTAGATACACATATACATACATCAATGGAACAAATACCTTCTATCTACGGAAATTAGTATAAAAAAAGCAAGAATCTTCCCCTATTTCCCTACCTGAGCTTTCTTAGTAGTTTATTTGCCATGGATTCTTCCCTGATCAACTCCATATAACTGATTACTTCATGTTACCTTTTAACACCTTCCTTCAACATTTTTTGGGGAAAAAATAACAATACAGCTCCTATTTGTATTTTATTATTTGCTAAATGGAAATGAAAGATAAGTCAACAGATCTAGTAACCAATCTCAGTCTAAAATAATTCTAATACTGAAAAAACCAAAGACTTATATGATGCTTGAGTGATTAGAAGTGTTGGGTATTTAATAAATGCCTTCCCCCATTTTATTTATTTTTGTAAAGCTAAGAGAATCTTATCAGAAGTGATAATTAGTCTCTTTTTTCTGAGAAAATAACCAGCTTTCAGAAGCTCGAGGTAATTATATGCACCAATTGCATATGCTCCCTAAGATATGGACCTAGTTTGCATAACACACAATAGTTTTGAATGCTACTGATTTTTTTCATTGTTCCTCTCTTTTTTTCCTATCTAATCTTTCCTAAACCCTTGACGACTGCCTTTTTCCATACCTTACAAACTGAATCCCTCACTACTAAATTATTTTGTACATTACCATTACATATTAGCTAACAACTAACATAAAAGAAAACAATTAATTAAAATACTTTTCAATTAATCTTTGGATTAAATAAAAAATATTTTTGAAGGCAACAAATATGTTCAGGAAGCAACTAGGAGCTGAGCTTGACATTTTACATCCAGTCCCCAAAGGTTTCTTAAGAATTATTAGTTATACTTACTAAGATTAACTGCGTCACAACACCAGCTTTCATAATAACTAACGCAATTATTCAGGCAATTCAAGATAACTGAACAACTCTGGAATCTAATTCAGCAAAGATATCACTGGGTACTCATATTTCATGTTACTGAAATAATCCAGAGGTAGGCAGACAATATTTCGGGGAAACAAGGTGTGTGTGTAGACAGAGATCAAAATCACAGATGTTTCTAGAATCTCTGTCTGGTGTTCTCTGGTGTTAAATAACAATCTTGGTGTTAAATTTTTGGAATGCTTGTTGTCTAATTGTAGACTGAAGCTCTTATACACCCTTTGGATATCCTTCTGAGTTTATCCATTTATTTATTTGGGGTGACTAATCCTGGACACTGCTTGTACCTGTTCCTGCAGTTTTCTTGACAAGAAAACTTCGGAAGTGGTTGCCCTGGCCTTCTTCCCAATATTTGAGGGGCTGCCACAGGGAGGAAAGGGTCAAGCTATTTTCCAAGGCACCTGAAGGCCAGACAAGGAATAATGGGTGGAAACTGAACAAGGAGAGATTTAACCTGGAAATAAGGAGAAACTTTCTGACAGTGAGAACAATCATCCAGTGGAACAGCTTGCCCTCGGAAGTTGTGGGAGCGCCATCAGTTGAGACCTTCAAGAAGAGATTGGACTGCCATTTGTCAGAAATGGTGTAGGCTCTCCTGCTTGGACACAGGGTTGGACTAGATGACCTACAAGGTCCCTTCCAACTCTGTTAATTGATCTAAGGCTGGGAGAAAGAATGACTGGCCCGAAGTCACTCAGCTGGCTACATCTTTAAGCTGGGACTAAAACTGCAGGCCTCCCAGGTTCTAGCCTGGTGCCTTAACCACTACTACACCAAACCGGCGGTATCCTTCTCAGTGTGTAGTACTACTATGGTTATCATTACTCCATCAAGAGGCCAGGTGAGACTGCTTCGAGTTAAAGCTGCCTGGAAAATCTGTGACCCTAGCTCATCTTGAGAAACCAGACTGAGATAGCCGCAGGCAGGCTCCTTCTCCGACCTTTTTGATTTAGGGCAGAGGTGGGCAACGAGGGCCCTTTTATGACTTGTGGACTTCAACTCCCAGCATTCCTGAGCCAGCCAAGATCATGCTCAGGAATTCTGGGAGTTGAAGTCTACAAGTCATAAAAGGGCCCTCGTTCCCCACCTCAAGAGTTAAGAATATCTAACCCAATTCCTGTATCTGCATTACTTCTCCCATACAGGGGCGAAGCAGTGGCCTATTCGCGGCGCAATAATCCCGCTACTCCTGGCGGACAGCGATCCCACCAACAGAGCTCCGGGGGTGCAAAAGACTCCTATCACAACCACAACGTCAATCCATTTCTCCCTCCGCCCCGCTCCCCTTGATTGCCGCGAGGAGCGTCGGCGGCGGATTCCCTTCTCGGGCCTTATGCCCATCTCCCCTAAGACAACCAGCCCTACCTGTCCAACTACCAGCCGGGTCGCTAATTTTTCCTGCAAATTCGTCACATCCGGCAACAACAACAACAACAACAACAAAAGCGAGGTCACCTGACTTCCGGCTCAGTGACGCTCTCTCCTCCTCTCCATGGTTGAAGTACAATAATCTGGCATGTTGGAGGCCATAGAGACGTGGCTGTTTCTGGTGTGATATTTCAGTGGAGAAAAGGGGGGAAAGGCTGCAGAGTCCGGAGCGGACAGTCCCCTAGCTTCGAGTATGTTTCTATAACAAGGTGTATTTTTCTTACTTGAAAAACCTTTGCTGCTTTGCTCTGGTTAGGAACATTTATTCCCATAAATTTCCTTTAGTGATGATGCCAGTTAGAATCATTGCGAGCTGAGTGGAGTAAATCTTCCCTTCGGGATGAGAGTCCTTCCTTCGGCTTGAATATATTCCGAGCCCTTCCCCCCCCCCCCTTCCTTGCCTACAACTCCCAGTGGGCTTCTGGCTAAGGAGGGAGAATGGTAGTTGCAGTCTTTCGTGTTTTGTTTCAGTGTTTCAACAGAAGGTTGATTTGCTGGAGTGTATATGCGTCAGAGAAAGAGGAATAAAAGATTTCTGTATTTACTTGCCCTGCCCACAGATTCTCAGAAGACCCTTTTGTTTTAGATTTTGATCTTTTAGATCCGACAGAAGTCGCTGAGTTTGGACTGGAAATTACAATTTGGCTGGAGTCGATCTTCTAAATTCAGGTAGGTTTCTCTTCTTTCTTATACCATTGGTTGCATCCTGGAACAAAAGTGGCTTTTGTAGTTAAAACATGTCTTTACTTACTCCTACTTACATTTTGCCTACTCTTGACTATTTCCTCCTCCTCCCTCTTGATTGCTGCATTTAATAAACTAAACTTTATCCCTTTCTCCACATTGTTTTCTTCTTCTTTTTCTGCCTTTCATATATAAAATTGTATGATTGAAGTCTTTGAACCTTGTGCAGTGCTGATGTAATACTCTAAATATCAACAGTTGGCTGAAAGGTCATTTGGATAAGTGGGATACTCTATGAGTAAGCGTGCATAATAACAGCACGGGCCTGGAAAATAAGATAGGCATCATATGCTGTACTGGGAAGATAGTCTGAAGGAAACACAAAGAAAAGTGAGGGATGGCAATATTAACTCTGATTTTCTTTATAAAAAACAAAATTCTAGCATGAGTTCATATGTTAACTGCAAGACACAAAATACGTAATTCTCATTGTAACCAATCAGTAAAGGCAATTATTTCTTTGAAATTATGATTCATCTCTCATTTATACTCAGATATATCGGCCTATCCTACAATTAGGTGGGTGAGAAGGGGGCAGAAGCAGGAAAGAATGTAGGAATCTGATAATATAAATTACCTTGAAACACCAGTTCATTTCTATCTCTCAAAATAGACCAAGGTTTTTCACACTTTTTGATACATTAGAAGCACACTATTTTTCTAGTTAAACCAGAATACTGTTACATGCTTTTACTTTTGTATTTTTTGAAATGATAATGTATCTGAGTGTTGGCCTTTGATTTCTGTTGTTCAAATGCTCATGCTTCTGACACTTTCCCACTCTTATTAAAACAATTTGGCATATCCCCTTGGGATGATGTCATCATCCTCATATTAAATGAAAAGCTGTATAAAACTTGTCTCAAGAGTCATAGAATAGCTATCTATTATGCAAATTATTCATATTCTTCCACTTTCAGATAATCAACACAAAACAAAAAACCAACAGCCCAATAAGTGCAGAATATGTAACAAAAGCTCATATTAATTTAAATAAGGTGGAAAGCTAGCAAAGAAGGAACAAGATAGATCACTTATAGTATTTTCAAAGTCTGTGTGAAGTAGAAGACAAGAACATGCTTTGTTCTATGCAAATAATTGGTTGTATTTATTCTAAATATATTTAATTAAACATTGAGTCAATAGAGAATTTGTGTAGTCAATCTAAATAAGCAAAAAAGTGGAAAACATGAAGATACCTTGGTCCCGAATCCTATAAGGCAGGATATTATTAAATAATTAAACACATAAAAATAAACACTGTAACCTATATAAGGTCTTAAAAAGTATGAAGCCATTATTTTAGCAATATAGTGATGTGTTTTTAGAATCATATTTTGGTTTTAATAGCTTTCTTGCTGTTATGGTCTGAAACTTCTGGGCACTGAAAATATTCAGCTTCATGTGAAATGGCTTGAAGTGATGAAATGATCCAATTATAAATCACCATGGTTAGAAATATTTGAAACTGGTATTGTAGACTAAATTGGGCAAAGACATTTCTAGCCATAGCTGCACATATATAAGCTGGATCAAAACTAGGAAGAGTAATTGTACCTATGACAACAGCTGTTCACAATATTCCAGATTTAGGAGTATGTAGAGTTTAAGAATTGCTATCATGTGGAAAGCTCTATTTCATTTGAAATTATTTCTGCAAAATAAATAATGCGTTTTGTTATCTAATTGCTTTGCAATTAATTTCAAAGTCATTCTAGTTATTAATTTATAAATATGGCAAACAAAGGACTTACTATTTTTCTCCTCTGCCTGCTAGCTTACGGGAGAGAAAAATAGCTATTTAAGTATGGAATGTTGAATCTAGAGATTCTCCATAAAATGTTTTATTTTATTGTTATATTTTCACAATGGAATTGAAATAATAAATAATTATTCTAATATGTCTGTTTTTGATCTTGCTTGAGTGATATCCCTATGCAAACCACTGATTCAGAGATGTTTCTGAGTAAACATGCATAGGATTGAATTATGCATGTGCTTTAATATTTATAGTTGTCTTCAAAATTACCTAATGTTTAGATTGTCTGGATAATCTAGCAAATAATAAGCTAGTTTCTATCAATCTCATTTTCCAGATAAATTGTGCTATAGGCTTTCTGGAAATCTTTGCGTTCTCCAAACTCAGATCTCATTTTACGTATTTAGTAGTATGTAAACTGTTTTACTGTACTGATGTGCTTTTTTCAACGAGTCAAATGGGCTCAATTTAAGTTAAAAATGTATGTTGTATTAAGCTTAAATAAATAATTATAATAATTCCTTATAAAACAAGGATATGCTTTGGTCATGTCCCAAATGAAAAATGAATCACTGAAAGAAGATGTGGGTAAACCTGATGAAAATGTGCAGAAGACAGTGGATGAAGAAGTGATCAAGAATGGTGAGGAAGTCAAACCTACATGCATGACCCAGGAAAAACCAGAAGCCAAAATCACTGAGCTCAGTGGAGCACAAGAGTCCCAGGTGCAAAATATATTACTATATATGCTAAAATATGTCAATAATTTTCAGGTTTATCTCAAAATATTCACTCTTTCTATCTTCCAAAGTGAAACATGTTTTGGGGGGGGGCAGGGGGCGTACTGTCTAAAGTTAGTTATTTTAACTCTGTAATTTAAATGAAATTATCAATTTTAATCTGCAGTTGGATTGTATAGCAATAGCACTTAGACTTATATACTGCTTTATAGCCCTCTAAGTGGTTTACAGAGTCAGCATATTGCCTCCAACAATCTCGGTCCACATTTTACCTACCTCAGAAGGATGGAAGGCTGAGTGAACCATGAGCCTGGTGGGATTTGAACTGCCAAATTGCAGTCATCTAATAGTAGAAGTGGCCTGCAGTACTGCACTCTAACCACAACGCCACCAAGGCTCTTCTTGGTGTATTGAGTATCCTTCTGAGTTCTTAAGAAAGATAAATATATCATGTGCAATCAAGTTAATTACATGTTATTTTAGGAACTTAGAATAATAATATAAATAAAATATATATCCTTACTTTTTATGGCATTAATTTTAAAGCAATTTGTAACCATTCTGTTACTATAGGTCTGCTTGCATAGGTGACTATAACTGCTGAAACATAGAAATAAATACACAGTTTATTTATTAAGAGAATATTTTCCTATTCTTGACCAAATTGATTCACATGAGATGAAGAGTAGTATTAACACAATATGGTTAACAAATACAAATGGTTTTTCTCATAGTATTCATAAATTTGAATATAACTATATATTTAATGTTTTTAAATAATGCTTCATATTGTATTAATAAGAATCCCCTTTTATTCGGAACAGAACATTATTTTTTATTTGAATGTCTATCAGCTTCCCCATTAAGCATCCAAATTTGCTAACAAAGTAAAGTAAAGAATGTTCTGTAAAATAGTGATGTAAAAATGTATTATTTATTTTTTCCATATATTTCCTTTGATAGAAATTAGTCTTCATAGTTTGGCTATTTAGAAAGGAATAAATAACTGCTTACCTTGTTCTCTTTTACTTAGGTCTCAGGACCCATTGAGAAGACTCAAACAGGATGGGGATATTGGGGAAACTGGGGGAAATCATTGCTTTCAAGTGCTTCTGCTACAATGGCCACTGTTGGTAAGGATAGCTAAAACTTAGCAGATTCATAGAACCTACTATACAAATCCAAGTAACTTTCTTTTCTAGTTTTTTTTCTTTAGAAGTTAATGGGGCAACCACAAAATACTTTTCTTTACAAAAAGTAAAGAAAAATATAGAGCAAGATCAAAATATTTTTTTAAAAATATGTATTTATAGAACAATAAGTATATCTTGGTCTTTTGATTATGCATCACTCAACCAATTCAAACCTACATAGCTTTTACAAACTCTTAAAGGTTGATATGTTATCTCTAATTGAAAATATAAAGAAACCGTATAAAATTGAGATCAAGCTAATGGCTAGACAGAACAAAACAGTAGAATACATCTTATTGACTTATTTTGCTTGCTTGGACAGTACAGACAGATTTACAAGGACCCCAGCCTTCCTGTCATCAATACATGCATCAATAGATGCACTGTCACACAGCCATTGGAAATTTTGCTCTTGCCATTCTCTTCCCTTTGCAGTGTTGGATGGCAAATATAAAACAGTACAAGTGTGGTTCAGGAGAGCTGAAATAGCAATAGCACCACTTCATAGTGCTTTTCAGGCCTCTCGGAATGGTTTATAGAGCCAGCATATTGACCCCAACAATCTGGGTCTTCATTTTACTGACCTTAGAAGAATGGAAGGTTGAGTCAACCTTGAGCCAGTCAGGATTGAACTCTTGGCAGTGGGCAGAGTTAGCCTGCAATACTGCATTCTAACCATAGCAGCACCATGGCTCTGGAAACCCTAGAACACATTCTTCTTTGTTACTCCTTTTGAAGAACCATTCAAACCAGATTGATTCTTCCTCTGATTAGTGATCCTGATTGTTCTCACCTGGCCTAAGCACAGATGAGCTGCCATTTATTGCAGCGCATATAGCTAAGTTTAGGTAGTAGCATGGAAGATCAGGACCTTGATAGATCAAGCTCCTGCTCCAAAGAAGTATTTTATGTAATTTTAGATATTATTAAATTTTAACTTCAGATATTATCTTACTCCATGTAAATTTGAGAAATCATCATCTTGTAATTTTACATGTTACATTTTATGTAATTTTAGTTACTATCTCAATTATAGCTCAGGCATTGATTGTTTCTCTCAGCTCTTATTGGTGGATCCTAGTCAGGATGTTTTAATTTCATGATGTACTATATTTTAATTTTATCTCAAATTTTATTTACTAAAGTAGTTTTTTAAGGAACTCCTTAGAATTGTTGGTGCTAATAGATTCCTTATGGACACATTCCTTTTTACTGGTCTAAGACTGCTAGAATCATCTCCGCCCCCCCCCCCCAAAAAAAAAAAAAAAAAAAAAACACACACACACACACACATTATCTCTTTGCATCCTATTGATTTTACTTGCTTGGGTGATTTGTCTTATTTTCCCCTCCCTCAGGGTTAACATGATCTCTTCTTTCTCTAGGTCATGGAATCTCAAATGTCATTGAAAAAGCAGAAACATCCCTAGGGATTCCCAACCCTACTGACTTATCACCTGATGCCAGAGATGCAATAAAAGGTCATATCTTATCTTAGCACATAAAATATTTTATATACCTTTGTTACCTTTGAAGGGATCTGTGCTCTATGGAAGATATGCTGAGTATCAGACTGTCATATTACTGCCAAATAACAATACTTAGAAGTATTGGTGTTGCTAGTATCTTAGAAATGTGTATAAACTAAAGGAGGAGCACCTGCAACTTTTTTATTGCTGTACTTTGTTCAGGATATAAAACTTACACCTGCGTTTGGATAAACTGTTGATTCTGTGCAATGTGAAGATGGCAGAGTTTCAGTTTTTGATACCAGTCTAGATAGAAATGGATATTTATAACTGACAGCAGGAACTACTGGTTAGGTTCAGAGAATTGCTGTCTTTAGTTTTATATGCCTACAGAGGATTTAGGATACTTTGAAATATTAAGGGCAGTTTTAACCCTTAAATGAATGCTTTTGTTTCAGAAAGCCAGAATTCTGAAGAAGTAACTGATGACAGAAAAGAGACTGAAAATCTCTCACCTCTCAGTGGTGCTTTTGGAATGTTTTCTACCATTTCTTCTGCTGTTCAGAGCACTGTGAGTGAGATTGAAAGGGTTATGTTAAGATACATCTTAGTTTGATCTTGCTGTGTCCTCAGTTTATGCTGTCAGCCCTTTAAAGTAGACCAGATCAGGAAATAGATGCCACCAAAAACTAGAAGTATACATACTGTGTTTGAGATTGGCTATAATAATAGGACCTTGCTAGTCTGCCTATGTTTTTCCTTCTTTCCTCTTTAAATCCCAGAGAGTTGGAGGTGCACACTAATTTTGAGTCTCTTTGTAACATTATCTGTCCTGGTTACATTTAGCAGCTATTCCTTCTGCAGCTGGTGCTTCCCTAACAGTCTTTGGATTCTTTCTCCAACCTTCTCCCTGGCTCTGTAAAGGTTCATTATGTTGTCAATCAGGAATCCAGTTCTTTTTGTACTTTATCTTTAATAATTGCTTTTTTTATTGCCAGTAAATTATTTGAGATCTGTTTAGGGGTCTTGAATTACAAGCTTTTTCCTTTTATAAAGAATTAGACTAAACTTTAACAAATTCTTTAATTGATATTTGAAATTTAATTGGACTAGAGTGAAAAGGATATATAAACTTAATAGGCTATGAATTTCACTAACAATTAATCATGTTGTTGAAATATACAACTTGGTTTGGGATGAAGATGTAATGCATTCACATAACACTAGTATTTGAATGCTGTTATCATTTCATGTTATTTTATAACTTGGTTTTCTAAACAGAAATTCTCATGAAGCAAAATATATCTAAATTTAAAATGTCAAGATATACTGAAGATGTAATAATAATAAATCATTAAAATACAGAATGGGATAAAATACTTATTAAAAGTAGCTTACTTACTGTAAATTTCACACTATAAGACGCACTCCCCCAAAAGTGGATGGTTATGCCTGTGCATCTTAGAGCAAATTTTGCTGAAGTCCTGCCCACCCGCCGGCTCCTGCCCTTTAGCCTCTGCCTCCCAGTAATTTGCCTCCTTGCAGCAAACAGCAAACAATCTGGTCAGCTTCAGCACAGCCTGATTTAGCACAAACAGTTGATTGGCGGTTTCCACATGTCCCATTTTAGGACTCCATGCATCCCATTTTGGACTCTGCATGTTCCATTTTTGGCCCGTTCCAGGTGGCTGATCCCCACCAATCCCTGCTGCCTAGAACAGGCTGAAAACAGGACATGCAGAGGTCGAAGTTAGGGCATGCAGAGTCCAAAAATGGGAAACGCGGAGGCCAAAAACACAGAGGCCAAAAATGGGAGGGACGGAGGTGGTGATGCAAATTTGACATTCCTGATATATACTCATAGCTGAGCCTTTTTTATGTAGCCAGTTCAAGGGTTATAAAGGCATACTCTGGAAATTCCTTCTGTCAACACATATGCACGACTATTTATTTGTGCCCCGCTTTGCTAGCTTGTTTCCCAAGGAAAATGATATAAATCAATCTTGTATTTTGAACATTTGGCTTCTGGAAGTTCAAACGTGCACTTACAGTGTATCTATCATAAAAAATCTCTCTCTCTCTCTCTCTCTCCCTCCCTCCCTCCCTCTCGATCTCTCTCTGTCTCTTTTAGGGGAAAACAGTGATAAGTGGAAGTCTGGATGCATTAGAATACATTGGTAAAAAGACTATGGATGTGATAGCTGAAGGTGATCCTGGATTTAAGAAAACAAAAGGCTTGATGAACAGAAATTCCACACTATCTCAGGTATGGATTTCCCATAGGAAACCTGGGAGTGATTAATTTCTGATCCACTTATTAATAAATTATCAATCAACAGAATAGTTCACGACCTAATTTATTGCTGCAACATTTTCTCTCTCCGTGCCTTTTTTTTTAATGCTGCTGTTGTCACACTTCAACTTCTTTATTTGTAGGTCTTGCGAGAGGCCAAGGAAAGAGAACAACAGAGGACAGCTGCTGAGGTTTCCATGACTACAGAGAAGAAAGCACATTATGGATTGCTTTTTGATGAATTTCAGGGGCTTTCTCATTTGGAAGCCTTAGAGATGCTTTCCAGAGAGAGTGAATCAAAGGTGAATGACTTTAAGCAATTTTTTTTTTATGATCAAGGAAGAATAAGAATAGGGATCTATATAAACTCTGGGAGGTGAATCCATTTACAGATTCTTTGCAGCACCAGTAAATAAAAGCCAATCAAAGCAGAAGAAAGGGACTTCCTATGGTCACCTATTTCTTCTCTGCTTTACGTAAGTCAGTGTGTTTTTCAATAAGAAGCCTAAAAAGGCTTACAACATTCCCAGATGTTGTAATCTGACTGGGATGGGCCAAAGAAAATCAATTCCATTGTATGATATGGAAACACAAGTATATGGAAAGTGTTTTTGTTTTTTGCTCCCATTTTCCAAAAAGCATTTTTCGTGACTCAAGTCTATTTTTTTTAAATACTTCTGCTGTATTTGTCATATCAGATATGAAACTCCCGTATCCAAGTTCTTACTGTATCTTTCAAACAGGTGAAATCTGTTATAAGTACACTTTCTGGTGAGGAGTTTGCTACTTTAAAGGAAGAGCTTGAAAACCTGAAAGAAGCATTTTCATTAGCTGAATTTGAGGACGATGAAGAGGACGATGAAGAAAAAAGAGGTAATTTGGTGGATCCAACACTTGAATACGGGCTGTGCAACAGTATGTAAAAACCTCTGATGTGGGGTGAGGTAGCTTTCTGACATTCTGTAGCATTCAGTCATTAATGCTTATATTTTAGAGGCTCTAGCTTTTCATTAATCAAGTGAAATAAATAATAGATATTAAAAGCTTCCACATACAGGTAGGCCTTGACTTATGACGACAAAGGAGCCTCAAATTTCTGTGGCTAAGCAAGACAGTTTTGCCCCATTTTATGACCTTTCTTATCACAGTTCTTAAGTGAATCACTGCAGTTGCTAGTAATGCGGTTGTTGAGTAAATCTGGCTTTCGTCATTGACTTTGCTTGTTAGAAGGTTGCAAATGTGATCCCATGATCCTGCAACTGTCCTAAATACCTGCCTGTTGCCATCCATCCAAATTTTTATCATGTGACTGGGAATGCTTAATGGCTTCATGTGAAAAACGGTCATAAGTTGCTTTTTTCAGTGCTGCTGTAATTTCAAATGGTCACTAAATGAATTAAATGAACAGTTGTAAGTCGAGGATTACCTGTATTTTAAGGCTCTGTTTTTCTGAGCCTTAATTACCTGTACATTTAAATGAATGATCAAATGACAGCATGGGTTTCCTTAATTAACATAATGCTTGTTTTATATATTTTTTAATATTTTATATTTTTAAAGGAGCCTCTGTGGCGCAGTGGTTAGAGTGCAGTACTGCAAGCTACTTTTGCAGCCAGCTGCCTACAATTTGGCAATTCAAATCCCACCAGGCTCAAGGTTGACTCAACCTTCCATGCTTCCGAGGTGGGTAAAATGAGGACCCAGATTGTTGGGGGCAATATGCTGACTCTGTAAACCGCTTAGAGAGGGCTGTAAAGCACTATAAAGCGGTATATAAGTCTAAGTGCTATTGCTATAATGTAGAGGAAAACCTGGTGGTGACAGTGGCTGATTGGAACCTTAGGGAGGAGACTTATAATGGCTCCTGTATCTATAGATCAGGCAATTTATATGTGAAAAAGAAGACGACAACACTCATGCTTGTTCCATTATGTTGCTAGTATTATGTTGGTTGCACAGCTGTTGGCGTGTACCTATTATCTTTAGAAAGCATCTAGAGATCCCTATCTTTCAATCACAAAGATTATTAAAAAGAGTGCTCATATTCTGAAGAACAGAGATATGCCCCACCTAGGTAATGAAAAATAACAAACAAGCCCTATATGTAATTATAATGAAAATACACAATCTACATCCTGTTGTTTTTAGAAGACGAAGATTTCACAGTTGAAGTGGGCATACTCTTTTCACAGCTGCGCATCTCTCTAAAACCAGCTAAATTGCTCCAAGTGAGTAAATGCTTGTTTTTAGCTTTTAAGATTATGTATAGTTATTCTGGATGTAGTTTGGGCTTCTGAAATTTGTAGTAACTTGTACTAACTAGATTAACTTTAAATTTTTATTTTTTATTAAAATTGATTATTTATATTAAATTGAATAATAATTAGTGATATATAACAGCAACTGAAGGAATTTTATAACTTAGAGACTTTCCACCTGGGAAAGCCAAGGGAAATCACCAAAACCATAAAAAAGTGAAAGTTAGAATATTTTGGACATGTGATGTGACATCTGGAAAATACGGCATACTTCACTTAATCCTCCAGGGAAAGATTGAAGGTAAATTGAGGTTCAGGCAGAAAAAGAACATGGCTTCAAAATCTAAGGGACTTGTTTGGACAAAAATCAGCAGCACTTATTCATGCAGTTGTTGATAAAAATAGGATTGCCAACATGATTGCCAACATCTGATGACAGATATGGGACAAGAAGAAGAAGAGAGACTATCAAATATTAGAAGTGCTTTTCAGTAATGGACATCTTTTTCCAATACCTTTAGGCGAGATGGGTGGCATGTATAAATAAATAAATCCTTCAAGATGGCTCCATTATTGGTCATATTGTTGCAGTTCTTTAAAATATCCAGAATCTAAGCTAACTAAACTTAATTTCTGGATATTAGCTTGTTATCTTTTGTATGGAAAAGTTTAAAGAGTAGCTTAAGGCAATAATCAAAGTATTTTTTCTTTAGAATGAATAGAATGAAATAGAATGAAACAGAAAATACATTTTGTTTTGAATTTCAAATAAAACAGCTGAAGCTGAACTTTCATACGAATATTCTGCTCTATTCTGTCCTGCCATATAAGTCAGAATTGTTTAAATGTTCTAAAAAAAACCTGGAAATATTTTGATTTCACCCATAGGAAACAATGCTGAGGACTGGCTCCTGCTCCCTTGTGTTTTACAAGCGGGCCCGAGAAATAAGGGGAATTGTAGTTCATGCATCTATCACCTTAAGCACAAAACAGAAGTACTGTTGTAGTGCTTGAAATATTTCAAATAGCACAATTCAAAATGACCAGATTTTATTCAGTCTTAAAATTCTTGAAAAGTAGACTTTTTCCAGTCAGAATATTTCAAAATTCAGACACACTTCCTTGTAGTAATGTGTACAAACAGTAAGTGGCACTGTTTTCCAGGAGAGAATGACAAACCTCCAATTTATGTCCGGGATGTGAGGAGCCTATAGGTGGAGTAAAAAAAATGGGACTGAGCTGTTTCAGTCTTGAATCGGAAAGATTACAGACTTCAGCATTATGCTTCAACATTTACACATCTATTTTCCAATGCTTCATTCTATATCACTATGACTGAAGAACCATAATGGCATTGTACAGATAGAAGCAGTTTTGATTTCCAGTGGCTAGAATTGGGAAGATAGGGAGCAATTCATGTAATCAATGAATAGTGACTAATTACTTATAGGGAGATGTGTTGTATAAATACACTGTTTGCATTCTCCTCAAAATCTCATTGAGATTTTGCTGAAAATTGGGAGTGGAGAATATAAAGCCTTATAGATATTATTATCTCTGGCATCTATTGTCACTGGTCATGTTGGCTGGGGGATGCTAGTAATTCAGCTGCATCTGGATGGCTAAACATTCCCCATTCCTCTGTAAGGAAAATGATGTATTTCTTTGAAGAAATCAGTTTCCTTGCCATGTATCAGGCCTTTGACATTTTGTTATCACCATCACTTGAGAACAATTATGAACTGGGATCTTTTACTTTTTCTCAGCTGAGCCTGGATATGGGCATTCTTCTGATCAGCAATTTGTTGATGTATCTCTTTTTTTTTCTCTTGGGCAGGCAAGGAACTCTGCTCATGAATTAGTTAAAAACCTCAGTGTGCATGTGGTCAAAGAAGCAGAACAGCATGAAAGAGAAGGAGACCAGGAAGTGGGCTCAGGAGATACTGAACAAGAGAATAAAAAGTCAGTGGAGGTAATAATTTTAATCAAAAGAATGCTGCACTACAGTTTAAATGTATGCATCAATTGAAGAGCTATTTCCATATCCATCCTCAAGCTATGAGCTCTGCATTAGTCTGGGTGTGTGTGGGGAGGTTGGAATTGGATGTGAAACTAATATCATGGCTTCCTCTTTCAAAGAATATAGAATAATATCCATTTCTAACTTTGCAGAATATTCACATGGTTGCAATCAGAAGCCTGGCTGAATTGACAGCTTATTCCATTGAAATGTTCCACAAAACTGCAGCACTCGTTCTTCATGGACAAAAAGATGATGTGTTGGCTATAAACCAAGCTAAAACCCTTTCCCAGTAAGATTAATCATGCCTGTCTTCTCTATTACTTTCCCTTCTCAAAAATGTAAAAAGGTAATAAATACCTAGTTCCTGCTAGCCAGTCTTGTTTAGGGCAGTGGAATAAAAGCCCAAAGAATCTCCTTCACTATTCCTTACTTCTGTTTGTCCATATCTAGTATAACACAATACCATGGGCTAATCCAGTACTTGCTATAGGAATTGTTCTTACTACCATGTTTACCGGCCTTCTCGCGCTTGCTTATGTCTCTAAGAGGTTATAGAGTTATTTCAAGGCACAGTTTGAAGGTTTTCCTTCAGTTGAACCTTCTTATTGCTCTTTAGTAATGGAAGTGATCAGTCAAAATAATGGATGAATGAGATGAGGAAGGGGCATATTGAATGGAGCTACACTGAAAAACAGCCTGATTTATCTCTTAACAGTCAGAGAGTGGCCAGTTCTAACCACGTTCTGAATCCAGAATTTTGATATGGGAATCAAAGTCTTCATGTCTTACTATCTATCACTGGAAATTAAGAAATGAGTATGCCTTTTCCTCATTTGTTGATTAGTGTTCCATTCCAAGAGTCATTAAGTGAAATGGTTGCTAAATGAACACGAGAGAGGGACACTGCAAAGTTGCTATGTGATTCAGATACAGTTATATTGTACAGTGTCCTGTGTCTGACCCATTTCCCCCCTTTTTTGCCTCCTCCAGAGGCAGAGAGATTGCTTAAACAAGCTTTTCTTCCTAAGCTGCTTTTCTTCAGAGCTCAGTGCTTCCCCGAAATTTGGTAACCCAAATTAGCCAATTCAGCTCCATGGCCCATTGGTGAAACTGACCAGACTTTAATCAGTTTTACACTGAAGACTTTTCTTGTCAGATGCCCAACATTTGGTCTTAAATGAGTGCATTGGTTAGAAAAGCAATTTTTAATTACCATTTATTGCTGTCATATTTATGAATGATCACTGAGGTAATTGCTAAATGAGAAATGGCAGTATATTGTTGGAAATCTACTAGGTATAGGGCTTAAATGCAAAATAAAAAGCAATATACTCTATAATTTTGCTTGATACCAGCAATAGGAGAATCATGGGTGAGTAGCTTTCAAGAAACACCCTCTCAGATTTCATAGGGATCAGTATTTTTAAAAAAAATTCTTCGTTCCAGGAAAAAAAAGTAATAAAGAACACTAATTGATAAAGAATATTTGTAGCTGTGGGTTTAAATGAGAGGTCCTTGGTACTCTATGAGCTTGGTTGTTTTCTTGCAGACATTTCAATACTCAAACTAGGTAACATCATAGCACAACATAGCATTGATTGTGTTAGCTGGTTTGGGTAATGAAATGTTTGCAAGAAAACAACCAAGATCAGAGAGCACCAAGGAACCCTTGAACAGCATTAAATAAGGCAGGAATCTTGCACCATCCTTTTTTCAACATCTCTCCCAGAAAGTATATCAATTTGATAACCTTGCTGAAAGAATTTACTGTGATTAGAAGCTAAACCTTTCCTTAGCACCTTTTTTTCCTTCTTTTTTCCATACAGAGCTAAAGGAACTATTTGCAAGTTAATTGGAATCTGTGCTTTCATATCCCTTCAAACCACCAAGAACCTGCTTTAGAAAGGATTGATTTTCTATTCATGTATTTTTAAAATCAGCTCATTATAGCAGACAAACCAGAGCATACCGCTAGTAGGTTCCCAGGCATACTAGTTGCAAATTATGCAAGATATTTAGAGACTGCCTGACTGAAAGCTTGTACATCATCCTTAGTGCTATACATAGTAAAATAAATAAAAAAAGATATATATTTTATTTATGATGTATTGTTCTTGTTTTAGAATGACCATTATGCTGTGCAAAGAATTGTCATCTCTCTCTAAAGAATTTGCCACATGCTTAACAACTGCAGGGGTAAGATGATCTATGATGTCTATTGGTAAAAAGCTTTTCATGAGAAAATAGAAAGATTCAGCCAACAGGACACATATTACTGTTTTTGTTTTATGCTATTTTGAAAGAAGGGTGTGCTGCCATTTCCTGTAACTGCTACTATCAGAAAAGTATTTTACTTCGCTTTACTAGTAAGACATTAGAGTTTACCATTTTTAAAAGATTTTTTTCCCCCAGATAAATCAGAAATGGTTTCTAAGGTTGGACTTTTTCATAGATTTTTTCATATCAGTTGTTTCCGCTATTTTGATTTAGATGCTCACATTACTAATATGAGAGGATCCATGCCAGATATTTAGCATCATTTCTACCTTGGCTCTGAATGCTATACATATTCATTTCAGTAGCATGGGGAATAAATCATCTAACTGATCAAAATCAAAGGTTTTGATATAGTTTTAGATATACGCAGTCTGTATTCTCTTTAAAAATTTTCTTTTTTTCTGGCTTGGTTTTTAAATGCAATAATATGTCCAATTTTTTCAGGTGGAAGAGAAGGCTGATGTGCTCAACCCTTTAATCACAGGAGTGTTTTTGGAGGTCAGTTAAATATACAAATGCTTGCAAGGGATGGATTCTGAAAAAAACATTTTCACAACTGGCCTGATATACATGTGAAACTAATATAGGTAGTCCTTGACTTATAACTACAATTGAGCCCAAAATAACTGTTGCTAAGCAAGATAGTTGTTAAGTAAGCCATGACATATTTTATGACATTTTTTGCTGCAATTATAAAGCAAATCGGGCTTCTCCAATTAAATTTACTTGTCAGAAGCCAGCTGGGAAGGTTATAAATACTGATCACATGGTCCCGGGACAGAGTAATTGCCATAAATACATGCCAGTAGCCAAGCACCCAAATTTTGATCATGTGACCATGGGGATGCTGCAACAGTGTGAAAACTGGTCATAAATAACATTGTTTTGCTGCCATTGTAACTTCATATGGTCACTAAATAAAAGATGGTTAGCTGAGTTAGCCTGTATTTTGTTCATAGTACTTGTTTCTGAACTTTTATTGTGTAGAGAGAAGGAGAGTACATAAAATGGCCAATGTTTTGGGATGTTCTTTTTCTCAGGACAAAAACAATCCTATCCAACTTGAGATGAACAAATTGAAGAAATAAAACATTTGAAACATCACACTTCATTCTGAGTTTATAACGCAGTTTAGGTTAGAACTGATCCATTTCAGAATTCTCTTCTGTGATTGGAACAATTTGTTTTTGCTGCTTAAAACAATCACATTTTATTTTGAACTCAGACAAATGTCCATGTGATTTGGACTTTTTGCTCAAACATTCAAAATGGCAGTTCAGAGTTGAAACACTTTGCAAATTCCTATTAAAATATGATAGTGTCACATGTTTTACTGCCCTAGATACTATGAGCAATATAGAGATTTTATGCAAAAGGCTTTGGCTAGGGTTTCAAACACTTCCTTCATACCATAACCTTATTCAGATTAAATATGTAACAATGAAGATTAATATTCCATTCTGCAATATCTATCCAACTGACAAAATATATCATTAATTAATATAGATTAGAACAAAACTAAAATAACGTAAAAACAAATGGATGTTTTTTAAGTGAATATGGAACAACTTGTTCATGTCATATGTCCAGGTCCTAATCACATTACTTACATATCTATTCTTCACTATTTATTTTACTAAAGCAATTAATTAGAGACATATGCCAACCAAACTCTGATCTTTAGAATGTATGAATGTTCTTTATTCATATGACAAACCTTTTCATTGTCTTTTAAAGGCTTCCAACAGTGCCTCTTATATCCAAGATGCCTTCCAACTACTTTTGCCAGTGCTGCAGATCTCGCATATCCAGACTCAGAAAGAATTATCTCAGCAATAAATCAAAGTCTGACTGACTTGGAACATCACTTCCAATGGACCTGAATGGAAGTTCCAGAAGAAAATGAGAAAGCATCTTAATATAAATTAAGACAGATGTGATTTACCACTGACCAGAATAAGATGCTGAAAGGCCATGATGCACCTAGATAGACAAGACCTATAGGCAGCATAGGAAGTTTATAATGCAATTTATTTGTGTCATTTTGCTGGATAATGTTCTGTCTGCTTCTGCTTTTTAGACCCTCTGCATTATGTTCCTTGAGATTAGAGCATTATGAAGGAAAGACTTTTAGTGCAAGGGACACAAAGTATAACAATTCATGGCGTGAGACCTCAGATTATTGGAGTCAGTAACTGCTGCAAAATTGCATTATACTCACATTGAAATACTATTTTAAATAAAATGCCCAGCACTCCAAATACTGAGAAAATTTGTTTCAGGACATGTAACTGTCTATTCTAAGATCTGGAGATCCCAAAGGGAAAAAAAAAACCCCTGCTAAGGTTGCAGCTTAGGTTATTTGAAAGGAGAAAAGGAGCATTTATATATCTTGACTTGCTCCCCAGTAAGCATGATTATGTTTCAGGTGTGAAAAGGTTTTAGACAAATTAATGGTCTGATCTTTTATTGTTGTACACTCTCTACTATTGCTAGTTTAGAGATTTGGGTTGTTGTTTTTTAAAGAAAAACTTTTACATAATAGCATTTGCCATTTAAATAAACATATTTTGCCAGACCTCATTTAGTCAATAGATTTTTCAGTGTCCTACTTCCTTAGCAGTAAACAAAAGGAGCCAGAAGGAGTTGACATGATTTGAAGAAAAGTAAGGCTTTTGGCAAATGCTCTGAGATAAGATGCCCAACCTATAAATTTTATAAATAAATAAAATGAAGCTGTCAAGGGAAGCTTACAGCTTGGATGCAGCATCTTGTTTCCCTTTAGCCCGATTTCATGACTCTGGATACTTCTATGAAAATAATTTTTGAGGTTCTAGAACTTTGCCTGAATTCCCAAATTGTGATTTAATTCTTCATATCATAACTCCAAAGACTTTAGAATACAGTTTCCTCTTGTCTTTTTTGTCCAATTGTTATTTGTACAATTATGTCTTGTTCCATAATGTATATGTTTACTTGTTCCTTCCTAGAATCTGCTCAGGGAAATTCTACCAACTTTTATGTTTTGCACAAGCAGCTTGCTATGATTATAGTGACTCAATATCACATCAGCAAAGAAAAAAAAAGATGAATTGCAACTTGTTTTACTTTAGTGAATGCCCTTGCTTTTGCATTTATTAGCATGTCTTTGTTCTAATTCCGATTCTGAATTTCCATCTGGTTGCTTGATGGTCTTAGAGTTATTAAATTACATTATTACCATATTATAGCATTAGCAAGGCATATTGAGATAATGCATCACATACATATACATACATGTGTGTATGGGTTTATTAGTGTGCATATGTGTGTATTTAAAAATATATAAACATATACATACATACACAAACGCACACACACACAGTAAAAATACTCAGTAACTTTACAAACACTAGGTTTTTTTAGATAGTTTAATTTCTAGCAAAAATCTATTTTATCTATAATAAATATGAATATGCACTATATTGTATACAGAGAATAAATGTTTTATGATGCAATAAGGAAATGACTGTTTTATTAAGTAGGTTGCCCATTGAATACATACGGTTATTAATGTTCAGGTGAACAAATCAATATTTTGCTGCTTTCATTTTTTGCTTATTCTTGTACAGAAGAAATCTGCATACTTGGTGAATATACAGTATATTGGGAAGAATACATGCATTTTGTTTGTCTATCTGTAAAATTTATGCTTAAACTTAATATGCAGATTCCATCCTATTGTTTTGCTGTAATAGAAGAGAATAGCTATCTGTTCAAATGGAACAATTGCACATTTTCTTCAATAGTTGCTCAGCCCTTGTTTCATTTTTAGATCTTTTCAAATGAGTCATAGACTTTGTGAAATACTTTGTATTTGCTTATAGAATTGTAGTCGTGTTATAGACTACAAGGAAATGGCACTTTCAATAAATAAAATGGCCTGAAGGTAACATTAGAAGTGTAGTGGATTTGTAGGACAGTATGTGAATGAACAAACCAAGACCATAAGTTGAAGTCTTCAAACAAAATGGCTGTAGGTTTGGATTTTAAGAATATTGAGATTAAACTTAAATGCAAAGGAAAACAAAGCTGGAACAATGTTATCCATCCCTCTGCCCTGTTTTTGTTTTAGGAATCAAGTTCCAAATGTACTCTCAAGTAAGCACACTTGCTTGGAATATAAATGTTTAAATGCTTACAATTAAATTTAATTGGATTATGCCTTCAATACCTATGCCTAGCTTAATCTCTTGACATTTTTATTCCAGTGTATTATTTTAGTTTTGCACTATTTTTTCATAATATAAGGCTTTGGAGCATGGTGGATGAGGAATTCTGGGAGTTGAAATCAACATCTCTTTAAAAGTTTCCAGGCTTGAAAAATATTGCTTTAAAACCCATCAATCATCTTCCACTGGGTTATTTTAGAAAAGGATGAGATTAGTGATAGTTACATTCTCATAGTTATTTGTCAATGCAAATAATATTAACAAGTTTGGATTATACAGAATAAAAACAACTATAAGGAAGCCAAATTCTCAACTGTAAGCCAATTGTTTGGGATCCTGTGGCTGCAACACAAGTAAGGGTTGAACTGAGTGAACTTTTAAATCTTTTTTTTTTTTTAATTGAATAATTCTGTATCAAAAAATGAAGAAAAAAAACTCATCACTTATTTAAACAACTGCTCAAAAACAATATAATTAAATTGGTTTTGTGAAGTAGACTTGAGCAAGCAGAACAAAATGTAGCAGAAGCCAATTGCACAAATTATTATAGCAATAATTGCAAGACCAAAAGAGGCACAAGTTGCCCACCTCAAACATATGCTAACAGCATGATCATCAGTCTCTATCTTGGCTTCTGGCAACACTTGTTCATGGCTGAAAATGGGCAGCAATCCTTTCAAACCTGGCATATTGGATATGTAAATTTTAATACAAAAAATGAAGGCCAATTGAACCATGATTATTTTTAAAAAATGGAAAGCAGCTCTGGGATGTGTTCCAAATATGCTTTTTAAGAGGCAAGTGTTCTGAGTGTCCCAAAGGTGCTTTTCTTGGGTTTTTTTTTTCCTTGAAAATGTTTTACTGCTCATCCAAGAAGTTTCGTCAGTTCTCAAGAAGCTTCTGAGATGAGAAGAGAAACTTTTTCAATGAAAAAACCCCAATAAAATCCAGTTGCCTTTTGAAAAGCACCTTTGGGGCAACTATGACCTGAACGATTAAGAATCTTCATGGATGCTCTGGGAAATTGATGGATAAATTCTCATAAAACAACGTAATTCTAATATCATTGGGCTTTTACGATTTATACTTTTATTTTCACCTTATTCATTCTACATAAATATACACTGGCTCTCAATTATTACACTATTCTTTATTTATACTATGAATCAAACACTTCAAGCATGGCTTAATTTGGAATCCTAATATGATCAATAATGTAGTTATGTCGGTGGGATTCAAAATTTTGTACTGCTGGTTTTGTGGGTGTGACTTGGTGGATGTGGCAGGGGAAGGATACTGTAAAATCTCCAGTCAGAGGTGGTATTTGCCAGTTCTCTGAACTACTCAAAATTTCCTCTACTGGTTCTCCAGAACTGGTAAGAACCTGCTGAATGTCACCTCTGAGTTATATAAGACATTGATTAGTATTTACTCCAGAAAGCCTACTCTGCTTTCAGTGTGATATGTAACTTTGCACATGTATATATTCCTGTAGATATCTTAAAGACACTTCTTCAGGACTGACTCAGCTCAGTGGAATTCTTATCTCTGTGGAAGAATCTCAGTTACAAAATCAATTGCTTTCAAGATACACGTGTAGAAATGTTTTACTTGTCAAGTCTTGCTGACATTTTGAATGATTGCTGAAATTAACATATCCTCATCACTTGACCAATCAAGTAACCTCTCTGTTTTCTTTCTTGTCTGGTCAAATATCTTGAAAAAAAAAGAAAGTAAAATTAGAATAGTGAATGAGACATTTGGGAAAATACTACTACTTCTCAAATCAATCTATATTCAGTTTTGAGTGAAAACTATTTTGGTTACGTTGTAAAAAGCAGATAAGGTGTGACTTTAGGTGTTATGAAGGAACATGACAAAACATAACTGAAGTTGCGATTATGAATATTATTATATTCCAAAAGAGTCCAAAAGAGGCATTGCTGGATTTTTTTTTCCTTAGATGTTAAAATAATTTAGGCAATTTTTAATATAACACATTTGATAAGCTCTTGGTCAACTTATTGTGCTTCACTGTAAATTCTACATTGAATTATTCTCAATGAGATTATACGATTTAATAGCCATTTGTGAAGTAAGTTGCTCAAATAAAGACAACCTGTTGGACAATCAGGCCTGACAAAACTGGCTGGAATAATCAGGATTTAAGAATGAAGTTAGTCTGAGCAACTGTATACATGCTGCCCATTCATTTTATGTGGGACGTATAACCCTGGTGCTGGCTGGAACCAGTTTTTCTTCTTTCCCAGATCATAAAAGGGGAGGAATCTCCATGGCAGGAGCTACACTTCTGCTAATGAAGTCTGCATTGAAAGGTTTGCTTCTCTTTCCACTTCCTCAAGTGAGAGAGCTTTCATGTATACTGTACCTTTCTGTCTTTTCTGTGAATGATTTTTTTTTTCAACCCAGCTGGCTTTATAGATAGAAGGCATTTTAGAAGACCGCATCTTGACTGGGACTGGATTCTGCATGAATCAGAGTGAAAATATTTTGTTTTGATGTTTAATCTCTTCAGCTTTCAGGAGAGCAAGCAATGATTTCAGTAATGCTTAAAACTCAGGAAGAGCAAGACCATAGGAGAAATCAATGTTATGGCTTGCCAAATTTTATTTGGTACATGAATAGTGGTTATGAAAACTCATGCAGTTTATAAATCTGTAGTAGCGGTATGAGTGCTTATTTGCTCCACAATTAAGGAAGATGAATAAGGAACCAAACTCTTCGCATTAATGTCTCATAATTAGAGAATCTTATTTATCGTATCTGAATTTTATGCATAAAGAACCTAAGCATAGAGAACCGATACAAATTCTCTGTATTGTTTGTAATGGGGCTGAAAATGGGTGAGGTCAAAGAAACTGGTGAAACCAGATTCTTAAACAGAGGTTTGGAAATCTGATAGTTTTGTTTATCTAGTCTTCTAAAGCAAGACTTGTGAGTTTTTTTTTTAAGTCACTCTGTGTTTACTTCATGTCAAGAATTTTGGTATCTTCTTTATAGACAAAAAATAAGTCCCTAACTATTTTTACTCCTTTTATCCTAGGTATCTTCCCGTTCTTCTTAGATACATCTTAATTTAATACTGATCTGACCTAAGAAACTTAGTGTCAAGCCTTGACAAATTAATTTTATATTTTGTAACAACTGTACTTTTATCGAACAATGTCTTCAATTTTAAAAGGTAGGTTCCCTTTTTTTCATTTGGAAAAAGAAAATGAAAGAAATCAATATAGGTGTCTTTTTGTGTCATATGAGATGTAAATAAACAATCCTTTTATTTCTTCGCACTGATACTGAATTTTATTGTGTTTTTGTCTTCCCTTGCATTCTGTATACGTAACTATGCATGATATGCTGAAAATGGGCAGTTGTTAATGTGAATGTTTCTAAAGAATAAAAATAGCATCATTATTCAGTGGGAGTTTTCAGTTTTGAATTCCTTAGTTCCTTCCTATCTCACTTGAGCTGGTTCTATATCTTATAATCTTTGGAGACCCACATAAATTTGATTTGGAACTCATCTTCTATTTTCTTGTCTTATTCAGAGGGTAATTTTTTTTCTTTGTTTTAGTTTTGTGTTCCATTTTGTTGTATCTCTATTTTTCTACTGATCAGCTGGTTTCAACATTCTTCCCAAATCATTAGCAAAAGACACTACTTTCAGTAGACATTTAGTCTCCATCAGAATACTGTAATTTCTTTGCAGATGAAAGTTAATTACTAAACTAGACTTCAGCAATTAACAGATAATAGAGCAATGGTAGTAAAGGTTAAACAGTAGTCACCTTATTATTCACTGATTTCATAGTCCAGTGATATAAATCCTATGTTTTTCCATCATTTCATCCATTTTTGTTCTTTCCCAAGGAAGGATTGTGGAAATTTCAAGGATAAAATGTGGGTGTGTTTTATGTGTCTAGAAAGTCCCATAAATATACAAAGTAATACTTTGCTGCACCTTTTTTGAGGTTCTGTTCCTTTTTTAAAAAAAATAATTTTTGTTACTATAATATCTCAGAGTGCACAGATTTCTAAGCACAAGTTCTTAGAGAAAGCGAAGTTCTTAGAGAAAGCGAGATTCTTAGAGAAAGTGAGGTGTATAAAAAAGTAATGAACCCAACCCCAACCCCCAATCAACCAACAAAATGTGCTGGAGACAAAGATATAGTTACATTTGACTTTTTGGAGCCTCTGGTAATTTACTTCTTATAACAGATTAACTTCTGTTCTACTAGTTTCTTTTTGCTTTTAATCTAGATCCTTATAGAAAAACAAAACGAAGAATGGAATTTGTCCCTGTTAACATTTTAGTTTTTATATTATTTATTTTATAATAAAATATGTTATTATTTTATATTATTGCCATCTTGTGGATCCTCGGAAGTTTGCCTTTTCTGTGGCAGCCTCTGCATGTGGAACACCCCCCTCACTGAGATTTGAAAGGCCCCTATTCTTCCAACCTTTTGGAGAACACTTAAAACCTGGCTCTTGCCTCAGCCATTGGGGTGGAATAAGAATACAGGTGCATCAGAGAAGTGTGGTTATGGTGCCAGGTTTTTCTGTTTTAGTTTTATTGCTATTGGTTGTTACTGTTTGTATTGTTTTAATTGTTTTTAGTTAACAGATAATCAGAATTGGAAGGGATCTTATAGGTCATCTAGTCCAACCCCCTGCCCAAGCGGGAGACCCTATACCATTTCTGACAGATGCAAGTCCAATCTCTTTTTGAAAGTCTCAAGTGATGGTGCTCCCACAACTTCCGAGGGCAAGCTGTTCCATTGGTTGATTGTTCTCACTGTCAGAAAGTTTCTCCTTATTTCCAGGTTAAATCTTGTTCAGTTCCATCCGTTATTCCTTGTCTGGCCTACAGGCGCTTTAGAAAATAGCGTGACCCCTTCCTCCTGTGGCAGCCCCTCAAATATTGGAAAACTGCTATCATGTCTCCCCTGGTCCTTCTCTTTACTAGACTAGCCAAGCCCAGTTCCTCCAGTCCCCTAATCATCCTGGTTGCTCTTCTCTTCTCTCTCTTCTCTCTTCTCTTTTTCTAGAGTCTCAACATTTTTATTGTGTGGTGACCAAAACTGGATGCAGTACTCTCGGTGTGGTCTTACTAAGGCTTTATAGAGTGGTATTAGTACCTCTCTTGATCTTGATTGTATCCCTCTGTTAATACAACTTAGGATTGCATTAGCTTTTTTGGCTGCTGCTGCACTCTGCTGGCTCATATTTAGCTGGTTGTCCATTAAGACTCCAAGATCCCTCTCACAGTTACTGAAATTGAGCCTGGTTTCACCCAGTCTATATGTGTACTTTTGCTTTTTCTTGCTGAAGCGTTGTTTCAAGATGAGCACAAATTTCAAGACTGTTGTTTCAAGATGAGCACAAATATTTACAAATATTGTGTACAATATATACAAACATTTCAAATACATAAATTTGCAGTAGGTTAATCTATAGACCCATGGAATACCTTTCTGTAGAGCCATGTTATTACACTCTATGCTCTCTTTCTTGGAGAGAGGCCACTGAATATCCAGGAAGTAAATAATTCTAATGAGAAGGATCTCATTAGAGGTAGCCTTCCTTTAGTAATGGGACCTTCAGCAAACCCTCTTTCTTGCCAGTTGAGTATATTCTACTCAGGATAAGGGTACTCAGAGATATTCAGAGTCTGACCATAAAGCCACATACTGCTTTCATGCTGAATATACAGTAGCTTAGCCAAACTTGGCCAAGTTCTTGCTTGCTCCTCTTTCATGGTTCAGCAGGTTTACTTAACTTTGACATTTGGAATAGGAGTCATTCTAGAAGGTAAGGATTTTTGAGATAACTTCAGCTACATAGTTAATAATACTGAATGCCTTTCATACACCAGTTTCAGTGATGTGTCTTTATTAGGTAGAATGACTAATGCCATATTCTCCACTTAGACTAGTCTCCAATGTAGTGTAAATTTCCCATTTATAAGTCTATGGAAATAGGGACTGTGGCCCTTTAAAAACCTATCTGTATGTACTTTAAAGCTATTTTAATGCATAAGATTATATTGTATGTGGAGAAAGATTCTCCTTCAATATAATAATGATTTTGTGCAATGCTGGGCCTAACTAGAGATTTTAGGTAAAACTTATTTTTCCATCAAAGAGTAATCTTTTTTTTCATTTCAATTGGCACTAACCTGTTTCCCACAAGCAATAGTTACATCTACCAAATCAATCATGGTCTTCTGTCCTCAAAGCTTTCCCTTGAGCTGTATCCTTCCTATGAAGTGTGAATAGCTGTTCAGCACTACAACACATAGTGTGCAGTAAAATGTTGGCTTGCACTGAAAAAGCCTTTGAAAATGTCCTTGTTTGGAAATCAAGGTATATGATAGATTATTCCCTTAGTTCTCTACTTTTCTGATCTGTGAATGTCCCAGCTGATTTCCCTATATTCTGAAATCTCATTGCCAGCATTTGGGAGAGAAGACAAAGACAAGAAGGATGAAAAAGATAAAGGAAAAGAACATAAAGACCATAAAGATGGAGACAAAAAGGACAAGAAAAAGAAAAAAGAGAAAAAGGAGAAAAAGGTAAGATGAGAATGGAGGAATAGAAATGGCTCCATGTTAAAAAAAATGTCCCTGCCTTCCATTACTATTTGAGAGTGACCTTTTAATGCATAACATTTTCTGTAGACCTCATTCAGCTCTTTATCTCCTTTCATTATAATGTAATATATAGATTAAGGTGTTGTATTGAGAATGAAAATGTAAATTAAAATTTGGTATTGTTCAAATTCACTATTAGCAAACTCCCTGGTTACAGGTAGTTCTTAACTTACAAAAATTTATTCAGTGACCATTTGTAATGACAGAGACACTGAAAAAAAGTGACTTATGACTGTTTTTCACACTTATGACCATTGCAGCAACCCCATGGCCACATGATATACATTTGGATGCTTAGCAATTGTCATTTATTCATGACAGTTGCAATAGCCCATGGTCATGTGAGACCTTCTAACAAACAAATTCAAAGAGAAGCCAGATTCACTTAATAACCATGTTAGTAACTTAACAAATAGAGTGATTCATTTAAAAACTATGGCAGACAAGGTCATAAAAAGGGGCAAAATTCACATAATGACTGCCTTGCTTAGCAACAGGAATTTTGGGCTCAATTGTTGTTGTAAGTCAAGGACTGCCTTTTGATCTAGCCATCAACTCTGACCTCAGCTTACATAATTTCCTTCTTGTAGGAAAGATTTAAGGAAGGAATGTTGCCCCGAGGATATACCATATATCAAACAAAACAAATTACACTACATGTCTTAAAACTACAATCGTGGTAGTTTTCACAAATATCTTAAGGACTGTAAGGGATTTTATGGGTTCACGAACCATGTTTAATTCCTGAATTTTGTTAAATCATGGTTACGCTCCTCACTGTTAGCCAATTTCCTCTGGTGAAGTATATGTATGTATGCCCGGCCACATACATTGGACAGACCAACAGAAGAATAAGTACCCGCCTGGATGAACACAAAAATGCAGTAAAAAAGCTGGAACACACCTCCTCACTAGTCCAACACATGAAAGCCACAGGTCATAACATCAACTTCAATGGCACTAAAACCCTGGCCACTATAGAAAACCCCAGCAACAGAATCATCAGAGAAGCCATAGAGATTGAAAAAAGACCTGAAAGCATGAATAGAAGAGATGATTCCACCAGACTGTCAATCATTTGGAAGCCTGCACTCACAGACAGAAAGATCTCCACACCACAAGCCAGACAAACACCTGGGCACAAACAGACTCCCTCTGATACCTCCAGCTCAAACACACCCCAACCAGGCACCCAGATGAAACCTAGCTTCCTAATAGATAATAGCCATCCTTTCACATGAAGCCAAGCTGCACTGAAAGCCTCCAATGCAGGAACACAGTGTTGCCAGCCAATCAAAGCCACAAAACAGACAGAAGAAACCAGAAACACCAAACAAACAAACTCCAAGTCCAATAAACACAGACCAAGACTCCCAACCAATCAGGATGAAAAAAAAAAGCATCCTGGCACAACAATAGGTTAGCCTAAAATTTAAAACCAAAGACTGTGACAGCCTGACCCACATACAAACTCCATACAGAAGCCTGATGATGGCAGATGAGATTCTGCTGAAACGTTGCTACAACTTTAA
>BLBF01000003.1:69567484-69589153 GCA_015471245.1 Laticauda colubrina
TATCCCTGCCCATCCCACAGCTATCTTAACCCAAAGGTATCCCTGCCTATCCCACAGCTATCTTAACCCAAATGTATCCCTGCCCATCCCACAGCTATCTCAACCCATCTCACAAGCATGCAAAGGCTAAACCATTTCTAAAATTTTCCACCCAGACTTTTTAGAAAAAAAATAATGAAGCAAGCGTGTTAAACAAAGATAAACTTTATTAATAACAACCTGAAAAGTAAACATGAACCAAGTAAAGTGTCCAAATAAAGTCCAAAAATATCCAGGCAGCCAGTCTCTGGTACTCCGCTTGGTCACTCGGAGGTGTGTGCCCAGTCTAATTTTTAGGGTGCAGGTGCTCTGGAGGTGGGTGCTGCTGCTGTGCTGGTCTGAGGTGCTGATGGAGTGCCTGGCCCCGAGAGGACAACAGGGGACGGTGTGTTGAGGAAGGTGTCTCATCCCTGCGATGCTGAGAGGTCCTTCCTCCATGCCATGGGGTGTCAGCCCCAGTACCGAGGACAGATGTACTGAGGCCGGGCTTGGCTGTGGGATGGAGGAAGGAGTAGTGTAGTGGGACTGCCTGCTGTGCAGCGAGCTGAGGAGTGGCGTGGCTGGCATCGATGTCATCGGTGGCATCATTGGCGTGGGTGGCATCGGTGGCATCAGTGGAACAGCTGGCAACGGTGCCGCCCGATGACTCTGCGCCTGGCCTGGGAAGGGCTGCTGCCTGTGCTGCTGGACCTCCGGGTAGCTGTAGCCCTGGTAGGTGAGGGGCTGTTGGAAGCCTTGGTATGGGAGGGACATCACCTGGGGTGGAGGAGCAGACCTGGACTGGGTGGTAGCAGGTGCCTCTGGGTCTGGAGGGTTCTTAATCAGCGTGCAGATCCTCTCCTTCACCAGCTGGTACTGGGGATCCGGCATCTCCTTCAGGGTCTGGTTTAAATAATTGAGGAAGGGCTTGCGGTTGGAGCAGGAGGAGTCGATGGGGACTAGCTGAGAGAGGAGACCTATGCTGGTACAGATGGTGTCCCTGATCTCCACCAGGACCTTGTGGCTCTCACCCTCTTGCGGTCTGGCTCTCTGCCTTCCTGTGGAGGCGGCGGTGTGGGTGGATGGGACTTCGGCAGCGGTGGACTCGATGTTACCTTTCTCCCACCACACCAGGGAGTCCTCCTCACTCTCCACCAAGCTTTCAACACCTGCCTGGGGTTTCTCCGCCGTGGCACGCTCCACCGAAACCTGCCTGGAGACAGGGACTGACTCTCGGTTGGAAGAGGACTGGGTCGCAGCAGGCTGCCTGAGAGTGAGGGTAGACAGATGGGCTCCTGGTGCTGCTCGGTGGCGGATCTCACCCTCCAGGAAGCTGCACCTGGCCATGACGTAGTTCTCTCTGTCCATCAGCTTGACTGTGGCCTGGCCAGATTTTTTGCGGTGCAGCTTCCCGTACCAGGTGTGCATATGTTTCCACCAGCCGAGTAGCACCTCCGAAGTGTAGCCCAGACTCTCCGCCTTCTCTCTCCAAGCAGCCTGCTTCCTTTTGGTGTCCCTGTACAGCCGGTGTCCCTTCCGCCACAGATAGTCCTTCTCTCTCAGCCACTCCAGCACCTCATCCTCGTGCGCCTCCTCAATAAAGTACTGCCTCCTCTCCCGTTGACGCGAACGACTCTTCCTCCCTCTGGCAGGGCCATATGGGCCCTCATCAGAGGGACTTCGAGGTTGTAGGGGCTGCTCCTCCACACCAACAGCAGCAGCAGCAGCAGCAGCAGCAGAATCATCATCATCAGAAACATCACCAGCAGGATCATAATCAGCATCATCAGCATCATCACCAGCAGCAGCAGAATCACCAGCAGGATCAGAATCAGAATCAGAATCATCATCATCATCAGCAGCAGCAGCAAGACCAGGATGAGCAGCAGCAGAGTAAGCACCAGCAGCAGGACCAGCAAGACCAGGAGCACGAGCAGAATGAGCAGGACCAGGAGCAGCTTCAGCAGAGTGCGCAGCAGCAGAAGCACCACCGCCAGGAGCAGCTTCAGCAGAGTACGCAGCAGAAGCACCACTGCCAGGAGCAGCCACAGCAGAAGCTCCAGCAAGAGAAGAGCGAGCCCAAGCAGCAGAAGCCCCAGTAGAAGCAGAGTCACGGACATGGGGCGGGAGGGTGGCCCTGTCCCTCTTGCCATGGATGGCGGCAGGTTGCTGAGCCTTTCGCTTCTTCCCCATGGTTGTGGGGTTGCTGGCTGGCAGGAAGGCTGGCAGGCACCAAGGCTGGCAGGAAGCCTGGCACCAAGGCTGGTAGGAAGGCTGGCAAGAAAGCAGGCACCAAGGCTGGCAGGCAGATTGGCTGGCAGGGAGGCTGGAAGGCAGGCTGGCAGCAATGCTGACAGGGAGGCTGGAAGGCAGGCTGGCAGGGAGGCTGGCAGGGAGGCTGGAAGGCAGGCTGGCAAGGAGGCTGCCCAGGAGGCTGGAAGGCAGGCTGGCAGCAAGGCTGGCAGGGAGGCTGGAATGCAGGCTGCCAGCAAGGCTGGAACGCAGGCTGGAAGGCAGGCTGGCAAGGAGGCTACCCAGGAGGCTGGGAGGCAGGCTTGGAGGCAGGCATGCAGGCAGGGCAGGCAAGGAACTCAAAGTGTCCAGCAGCAGGTCTTCCCTCGGAATGCTGGCCACGTACGAGCTGCTTCCCTTTATATCCGGGGGGCTTGTGCAATGTATCCCCCCCGCATGTGCAATTAACGCGCGACATCCATTCCGCTTCCGCTGTGCATCCGCTAGGCTTCCGCTGTGCATCTGCTTCATCCGCTGTGCATCCGTTCTGCATCCATTTTTTCCGTTCTGCGTCCGCTCTCCTGAGACCCCCCTGAAGCCCTGCGAACGCGCCATCCGTTCTGCGTCCGCTGGGGTTCCGTTCCGCATCCAGTTTGCATCCTCCCTGCGTCCTCCCTGCGTCCATTTCATCCGCTCCAATTATGCAAATTTTCACCCCTTTTGAGCACGGATACAACGGAAGGAACATTTTTCCCTTCTGTTGTGTCCTCTTTGCATCCGTTGGGCAGTGTGACACGGCCTTAAAATCAGTTAGTGAAGACAGATTCTTGGTAGGGGTGGAGAAGAAGTGTGTGCTAATCTAATCCAAAGCCTGACTTTTGTGTTGAGTTTTTATGTACTGTGATAACAAGCCAAGCATTAATCTTAGCCATGACTCAGCATTGAATTGTTTTAAATATTGTATGAACAATTCAAGTTCAGTTGGCTCTTTCTTCTCTGTTATGAATATGAGTCAGCCTGGACCCAGCCAAGTTAACTAAAACAAAAAGTTAAATAGGAAGAGGCAATGTAAGAATTTCCTTTGCAAAACATGGATTAAAGAAGGAAGTCATTCAAAGGATATGCTGTAAATGACCTTTCAGAGTCGAGTAAGAGTGAGATAGAAAATTTGCCTTTTAAATGTTCGCCTTCTTATACCACAGCATTTTATGGCCTAGGGCATACTAATATGTATTGAAGGTATGGGAAAAAAAGGTACTGGACGGCTTGCTTCAGTTCCTTTTTTTCCTCTGAAGGGGTGTGGCAACTTTGGTTTATTGATAACAAATGCTCAGTGAGATATATTCATTAGTCACTGCATTTAATAACTGTCACATAATTTTCTATTTATTGTACATGAAGTACATGGAAAAAATGCTGAGAAAAGGATTAAACACCCATTTAACAACTAAGTAGTGATAAATTCTAGTATACAGGAGCTCCTCATGATAGCCAGCATCATCCTGTCACAAGGAAAGTCCCATAATTACACCTCTCCACAGGTACCCCTCCCTTTAAATTAGCTAATTACTATAATAGTGTGAGCTGGCAAAAACGGACATTGTGATTAGACTTTGAACTTTGGCTGGGGAATCCTAGATTAACTTTTATAAACATACAAGGTCAGTACTTGTGGGCGTGGGTAGGTCATTGTCTGGCAGGTTTGCATGACGTGCTCAGCAGTGTTAAGTGATCTCGGTAATTTCTGATTTTGCTTTTACAGGAATCCAGGTATTGTTTTAACAGTTTGTGTGAACAACTAGGCCCTCACATTAATCCATGATGTGATTTGTTTCTTTGGATACAACTTATGCTATGTATGCAGTCATTGTAGTTTATTAACCCAGACTTAAAGTTTAGGAGCCAAATGAATCCAACCAAAGAGTCTAGATCAGCTTATAAACTTGTTCTGAAGGTAAAGTTGGGTAACCCATGCCTATGTTCAGTCTGGGATTCAAAATATGGATAATATTTGAGTATTATTTAATATAGAAAGATGCCATCCAAAGTCCATGGACCACTTTTGCTCCTCCCAAAATGCTAATAAAGAATTTGAGGGCTGTAACTGGAATTGCATTGCTTTCTATAGCAAGAGGTTGGGACAACTGTATTCCAAGATGAATACCAAGAGCTTTGGCTTCTTGTACAATAATAATTTGAGACCTTAAACACAAAACCAAGTAGTAAAAGAGTCATTTAAGCAGCTTCAGTAATCAGCTCACACTTATTTCATCACACATTCAAACTTTCACGCCATCCCATTACTAGGTTGGCCAAGCTTTTGTCTTGGGGAAACAGATGCCGAACCTCACATGTGTTCCAGCAAGCTTCTTGATTCTATTTTTAATAACATTCTTGTTTCTTTTTGCACAGGATGCACTGTTTATAGGTTTGTCTCTGCCATTAAGTTATTTTCAGAATTGGATGTTAATCCTTTCCATTTTCTGATCTCTGTTGCACTACCAACATTCTCTGTTCTTTTCTGCTGTCAATTACTTAAGAGTTCATTGTGGTTCTACTTTAGTTCTTACTTGTTTTTCTAACCATGCAGCTCCCTAATTCCTTTCCCCAGCTTCTGCTAAAGTAGCACAGTATGACATTGTTTTTCCAACCTGGCATAACTATTTCTCTGACTTCCATCTTTCTTTTTTCTTTGCCATCTGCTCCATGTTATCCTATGTAAGAGCCGTGATGGCGCAGTGGTTAGAGTGCAGTACTGCAGGCTACTTCTGCTGGCTGCCAGCTGACTACAGTTTGACAGTTCGATTCTCACCGACTCAAGGTTGACTCAGCCTTCCATCCTTCTGAGGTCGGTAAAATGAGGACCCAGATTGTTGGGAGCAGTATGCGACTCTGCAAACTGTTTAGAGAGGGCTGTAAAGCACTGTGAAGCGGTAAATAAGTCAAAGTGCTATTGCTATTGCTATCCTATATTTTTGCTGCCACCACCTCATTTTACCCTTCCCTAAACAAAATTGGGTAAGTCAAACATGGGACAGGATGAGCTATCTTCTAAACCTGACTGTGTGTCCTGTCCTACAATATCTGCCAACAGGCACGAGCAATTTCCTCTGGTGAACTATATTTATTTATTTATTAAATGTTTATGCCTCTTTTCTCACTGATACCTGCGATAGTCCTGGTTCCCCTTCTCACCTCTGTTGATTCATATCTACTCATCTAGCTCATCTCCATTTGTCCCTATTTTGCTTCCTGCTGCTGCTGTTGCCATCTATACCAGGCTCCCTTCTTCTCAATTTTTATTGCATTTGTGGCTCTGGCGCCATTTTCTACCTATTCTACTCCAGCCACTCCTGTCTCTCATCCAAACTTTATCCCCTTCTACTGCTTTTATCTTCCCTTGTTCCACTTTTTCTTTCCCTACTTACTTTTCCACTCCAGCACTGTTCCCCTGACTCCAGTCTACATCTTGTCTACCCATCCACCTGACTTAAGGATGGGTAAAGCAAAAGCAACCAGAAAAACAAAACAAAAAAGAAAACAAGGACAATACACTGAGATGGTTTTATTTTTAAATGAGGTGGGGAACAAACATAGAACTTGTTATAACAGGGATTGTCTCTGTCTCCTCCCTATATTTTTTACTGTTTATGTATATGAAATATTTATTTCATAAATAGTTGCTCTTTGCCCAGTGTTCTTTCAAAGGTAGGGAATTGTGGGAACAGGTCCATGTGATTAATTTGAAACTCAGGGTTACTAAGTGGAGCTGGGAAAAGAGAGCACCTTTTAGGAAAGGAGAAAACTGGGCTTCTTAACCTCCATCCTTACACGTACAAATCTCTAATTTCTTATTGTGGGAACAAGAAAACTATAAGCAGTTTGCCAGTAGATCAGTGTATTTGTTACTATGCATACTGTGACTCTCTCTGTGGTGTGAATTGTATTGTCCCACAAACTGAATTTTGAGCCTTCCATGAGAAAACAAGGATTATTTGAAGGATTCTGCTTTGGAATAGACTTTCAAATATAATTGTAAGAATATAAAATCTGTGTATTGCATTTATCTTTATTAGACATTTTTAAACAGATTTTATGAATTATGCACAATATTTTATTGTATTGTGACATAAATGTGAGTTCCAGTATACAGTATAAGAGAACTGAATTCCTTTAAAAGTTTGATTGATTTAAGCCCATGTCACACTGTACCAATGGATGCAAAGAGGATGTAAAACAGACAAAAAAGCTTGCCATCCGTTGGTTAACGCGATGTACTCACTGCCTCCGTTTTGCTTCCTCTCTATCCCATCCAGCATCCGTTTATTGACGATTCATCCGCTCAGAAAGTTTTGAGCTGCACAAAACTTTTGCGCGGAAAATGTATCCAATTCGTCCGTTCTGCATCCGCTACGCATCCGTTCTGCATCCATTCTGCATCCGCTATATCCACTAGGCATCCATTCTGCATCCGCACAACTCGCATCCGCTCGGATGCAGGGAGGAAGCGGAACGGACGCAGAACGGATGCAGAACGGATGCAGAACGGATGCAGCATGGAAACAAAGCGTTTTAAACGGAAAAAAACGTCCGCAGAGGGGACCTATCTCGGACATGAAGGATGTCTACAGGTTGCCTAGAGGATGCCTAGAGGATGCCTAGAGGATGCCTAGAGGATGCCTAGAGGATGCCTAGAGGTTGCAAAGGGACACCTATACTGCCCATAAAATGGGGGAGCAACACATCTGGATCTCACTTTCAGAACAGCAGCCCTGCGGTGCGGACCTCTGCAGCCTTCATCTGCCTCTTGCTCTTCCACAGCATCCAGTCATGTCCACCGTGGATCGTAATACAGTCCTTTAGGCAGCCACCATCCTTCTGCAACAGTGCGAAGTTCTACAGGCTCTGTGAACTCTACTACGGGAAGAAAAAGAGGCAGCCAAGAAGCCTCTGGGTCCAAAGATGGTTTGCCAGAAGAGCAGAGGACGGACTGTACAACAAGCTGATGGTGGAGCTCAGGAGCGAAGACACTCGTGCATTCCAGAACTTCATGAGGATGCCTCCAGCCATGTTTGACGAATTTGTGCAGCGGCTGACACCCAGGTTGACCAAGGCAAACACCAACTTCTGGCCCAGCTTGGACCCTGGGCTCAAGGTGGAACTCACTCTGCGCCACCTGGCCTCAGGGACCACTTACAGCAGCATGCAGTATGGATGGAGGGTGCCACCCAACACCATCAGCATTGTGGTCAGAGAAGTGCAGGCCATCATTGAAGAATACAAGGAGGAGCTCCTCCAGTGCCCCTCCACTGAAGAAGGCTGGAAGAAAGTTGCAGAGCAGTGGTATCAGAAGTGGAACTTCCCCCACACCGTTGGAGCCATAGATGGCAAGCACGTGGCCTGCAAAGCTCCTGCCAAGTCCGGGTCCACTTATTTCAATTACAAAGGCTTCTTCAGCATCATCCTCTTCGCCATGGTCGATGCTGACTACAAGTTCATGTACATTGATGCTTCAGGCAATGGCTCATCTTCAGATGCCCAGGTATACAATGCCAGTCACCTCAAGGAGGGGCTGGAACGCAACCTCATCATGGGCTTCCCAGATCCAGAACCCCTGCCCAACGACACACAAGATGTGCCCTACTTCATCGTGGGGGATGACGCCTTCTCCCTCACAACCTACCTCATGAAGCCCTACAGTTCCAGACTCCTCACCCGTGAAGAGAGGATCTTCAACTACAGGCTGTCCAGGGCAAGGCGGGTGGTGGAGATTGCCTTTGGCATCCTGGCCAACAGGTTCCAGGTACTTCTCACCACCATGCAGCATCGCCCAGAGACTGTGAGGAGGATCATGGAAGCTTGCTGCATCCTTCACAATCTCATGCGCACCCGCTACCCAGTCTTGCAGAACAGGCTCGTGGACCTCCAACAAGGCAATGGGGACATGGAACCTGGGGAATGGAGGCAAGGGCAAAACCTGATAGACACTCAGGATGTATAAGGCCCCAACAGAGCCTCACGTGAAGGGAAGAAGCAGCGCAACCTCCTGAAACACTGGTGCAACTTCCCAGCTGGAGCAGTGGTGTGGCAAGACAGGATGATAGATGCTTAATGGATGCTTCCTTCAGCCTGTCTCATCACACGGATGAGATTGGGCCATGTATGTTGGGTGGGCCTACAATGAACAGGGCATTTAAAAAAGTGTTGTGTTTATGTTGACATGTGTGGATGATTGATTACATTATTATTGATAATAAAGGGCCATAGGTGTGGCACCTGGGAGGGTGGACCATACAGTCCCACTATGCTTGCACTGGAGGTTTATCTATCCCACAGATATTACTCATCCCAAAGGTATCCCTGCCCAACCCACTGCTATCTTAACCCAACCCACAAGCATGCAAAGGCTTAAACCATTTCTAAAAGTTTCCACCAAGACTTTATTAAAAAAAAAGAAACGAAGCAAGTGTATGAATCAAAAATAGACTTTATTAACAAGAAGCTATAAAACAAAAATGAGTCTCCGGCACTCCTCTTCGTCGCTCAGTCTCAGGGGTGAAGGGTCCAGTTGATGTGGAGGTGGCTGGTGCTGGAGTGCTTGTCATCAGCTCCTCCAAAAGCAGAAGCAGCAGAAGCGCCAGTCCCAGAAGAGCGAGCCCGTACTGCAGAAGCCCCAGCAGAACCAGAGTGAGGGCCAGGGGGCGGTATGGTTGGTAGCCCTGTCCTTCTTGCAAGGGCTAGCCCTGTCCTTCTTGCAAGGGCTGGCAGCAGATGGCTGAGGCTTGCTGTGCTTCAGCATGGTTGTGGGTTTGCTGGCTGGCAGGGAGGCTGGCAGGAACCAAGGCTGGCAGGAAGGCTGGCAGGGAGGCAGGCACCAAGGCTGGCAGGCAGGCAGACAGCAAGGCTGGCAGGGAGGCTGGCAGCAAGGCTTGCAGGCAGACATGCAGGCAGGACAGGCAAGGCAGTCGATGTGTCTGGAAGGAGGTCTTTCCTCTGAATGGCGATCTGCTTCCAAGCTGCTTCTGTTATATCCATGGGGCTGATGCAATGCATCCTCCCCGCATGCGCAATTAAAGCTCGGCATCCGCTAGGCTTCTGCTGTGCATCTGCTAGGCTTCCGCTGTGCATCTGCTTCATCCATTCGGCGTCCGCTCTGCATCCGCTGTATCCGTTCCACGTCCGCTCTGCTGCGCTTTGCTAGCAGATGTGTCATCCGCTCCCATCCGCTTCCATCTGCTGGGCTTCCGTTCTGCATCCGCTTTCCATCTGCCCTGCGTCCTCCCAGTGTCCGTGTTATCCGCTCCGGTTATGCAAATTTTTGCCCCTTCCGAGAGCGGATAACAATGGATGGAACATTTTTCTCGTCCGTTGTGTCCATTTTGCATCCGTTGGGCAGTGTGACAGGGCCTTTAGTCTTGTAGATAGGTTTAACAGATTTTATGTTCTGCTCATTTTTATAGATTAAAAGGCTTTTACAGAACTAGAAACCTAGGCGTGTGGCTTAGTTTTATACATTTTAGTTAGAATTTATTTTTATTTGCCTATTTTATTATACTGTATTATACATCTGAAAATCATTAACTAAAAAATTCTTTCTTTCATGTTTCAAGAAACTAATATAATTCTTTTACATTCTATAGGTTGTTTTTTCTCCATCTCTTTTTAAATTATTTCTGATCTAATGGGCTGAAGGGCTAATGTAGTTTGTATCTTTCAGTTGAACTAAAATAGCATGCCATGATTCAACCCAACAGTCAGTACTTCTCTGGTTGTTTTGTGACAAATTGGTGAGGATTTCTCACTCTTAATTACTTCATAATTCAAAAAACAGTATTAATTAATGATTAATATCAATATATTATCTTGATATATAATACAATAACCATTCATTATCATTGTCAACTTGGATAACCAGACTATTTGACGGACCTTAAGAGGGTCACTACAAACACATACATGTAATAGCTTCTATAAATGTGACATCTTCCCTCTCTTAATTTATTGCACTTCACAGTTCAATAGCGAGACTTACTCTGAATGATTATGGGATACTTAATGCTACAGTCTAATAGATCTTTAATATAAAGAGCAGAGACAAGATATTTTTCTTTTTTTATTACTAGCTGGCAAGAAGAGTGTCATTGCTTCCCCTCCTAAAAGAAAGAAAGATCCATTATAGCACTTCAAAATAAAAAACCTAAGAAAAAAACTTTTTTGTCCTTTATTCTTCTTGCCTAATGATTGAGATGATATACTGGGCTAAAATTTAGTATTTTCCCATGTAGGCTGATAATAGAATGGCTTACAGCAAAATATAACATCATAGAACAAGAACAGAAGAGCCATAGGAAAATTATAATATATTCAAAGTTTAGCTACATCAATGTTGTTCTGTGAAAAGATTACAGTGTGTTGGACTCACCTAAGTTCTAATTTGGAGAGAAGATTGCCACTTCTGTGACTGAAAATCGAGGGAATTATATTCTCATTCTCCCTCTCCCTCCCTCCCTCCCTCCCTCCCTCTCTCTCTCTCTCTCTCTCTCTCTTGTATGAGTTCATCATGGAAACATTGCATATTACATGTTCACATAGTTGTTATTATCACATCTCTTTCTATTATTAGGTTGTATCATCTGCATGATGCCATAATGTTCCCCTTGCCTTCTTTTAATGCTTATGAATGTTAAATGGATACAAAAGGTAAAGATAAAGGTTTCCCTTGTCCAGTTGTATCCAATTCAAAGGGGTGGTGATCATCTCTGTTTCTTAAGAGAAGCATCCAGCATTGTTCAAAGATGCTTCTTTGGTCATGTAGCCAGCATGGCTGTATGCCAAAGCACACGGAAGGCTCTTATCCTCTGACCAAAGTGGTACCTGTTTATCTCCTTGCATTTGCATGCTTTTGAACTGCTAGGTTGGCAGTCTTCTCATTGACCAGCCCAGCATCTGTGTGTGTGTGTGTTCAAATTCTGAAGGAATGTTAATTGTTCCTTATCAAACTGAAAGGCTGTTTGGCAGAGTGTCACCAGATCATCAGATTACCCAAAACTTCAAATGTTCCACATTTTTCTGAACTTCTTAATAAAATAGTTTCTTGAATTCGTCATTTAGGAGTCAGAATGAAATGCACAAATATAGAAGAGGTGTGCCTAGCTTAGCCAGACTAGAAAAAGATCTTGGAAAAGTAACTGGTTACAAACTGAATGCAAGTTGTGTGGGTGCCGAAAAACAATTCATAGCACTTTTAGGTTCTGCAGAGTATAGTTGTCCTATTGGAGGCAGTAATTATCTTACTTTATCCTTCTATGAAACATTGGTTCCAGTGTTAAGCATCAAATTTTAAGATGACTCAGATAAATCGGGACAGGCTTAGAGAAGGATAAGGAAGGCCTGGAAATTAAGTTCTATCCCAAGAGATAGAAATAACTGAAAATGTTTAAGAAAAACTGAACATGGTATAACAGCATTCTTCAAGTATCTTAAATTTAATCAAGGCATGGTTTGTACTGACCCAAAGCATAAGAAACTGAATAATAGATCTACATTAGCAGGGAGCAATTTCTGATTTATTTCAAGAGACAAAGTAATTGCAGCAGTAAGAGCAGTTTTACAGTTGGAAGAGAACATGAGTTTTCTTTCACTAGATATATTCAGGTAGTGACTGAAAATCAGGGGTGTTTTCATATGGATTCCTGTACTGAATAGGGGTTGGACTAGATGACCTAAATGACCCCTTCCAACTCTCTGATTCTCTCTCCACCAAGCTCATTACTGCCAGTTTTACGGTGATCAACGTTCTAAATTTGTAAGGAGGATTATTTTCTCATCATAAGTGTAGATGGCAGTGCCTGAATATCTGACTTTCTGTGTGAAAAATAAGGACTCTACCATTTAGGCACAGGCTGCTAAATACAGTGTAAGCTGACTTGCAAATTCCATGTTTTATCCTAATCTCTTGGGTTTTGTTTTCTAGCATGGGCAAGATGATGACAGCTCCAGCAGCAGCAGTAGCTCTGACAGTGATTCTGGCAAGGTAAACAAATTTGAATAGGTACTTGATAGATCGAAGAGAAATATATAAATAATTAGAGTTGCCAATTATTTTCACCAGCTTGGTATTCCTAGAGGTGTGGGATTTCATCAACTCCCAGACAGCAAGGATGGGCAATTTGTGGAATTATTAGAATTGAAGATGGATTATCAATATAAAATGTTATCAGTTGAAAAAGGCTGTTTTTAGCTACTACTATTAATAGCCTTTCAGCAGTCCTGCTAGAAAACAACTTTCCTCAAGCGGTGTAAAAACAATTGAAGTTGCAAAAGTCCCAACTCTGAAACATCTCTCATTCCAAAATCCAGATTCTGACTTGCGGGGAGTCATCTGATTAGTAATCAAAGTAATCTAAATTGAAGTGGGCCATTCTCACTAAAGCAGAGTCAGGGCTGTTTTGCTTTTATGCTTTCCTCCATCCATCCCTGCAGGAGTGTCATACTGAAAGGATAAATGATTTAAGGTCAAATGATGCTTTTCTTTTAATCATATAGACTCACAGTGGTGATAAGAAGAAAAAGGAAAAGAAATGACTTGAGGCAGCCCACATCTTCTAACTGAATTGAAGTTCAACTAGTGAAGGGAATTTGGGCATTGATGGAGAAAAAAAAATGTATGTTCATTTTTTTCAAAATAAAATGTCTTTATTTTGGTTTACCTTAACATGAGGTGCTTGTTTTATTTTTATTTTTTCATTTTTGCTCATTTGACTGAGGCTTTGTGTTAGGAATGATCAATAAATGAATGGAACCTATAATGAAAGATACACACTTTTGCTCTTGTACAATGTACTGTTGTAATAGATTAGTCAACTAATCTTGTCTTCATATAGGTTATTGCATTCCAATTCCATATTTACTTTTTCATCCTCTACCCAATAGACATATACCATCAGAAATAGTATAGGGTTTCTTGCTTCAGGAGGTTGGGCTAGAATAGGGGTGTCAAAACTCAATTTCATTGAGGGGTGCATCAGAGCTGTGGTTGACCTCAGGGAGCCAGGTGGATGTAACCAACAAGATAGGTGTGGCCAGCTTGATGCCACTCTGCAAACTGCTAGTATGTTTCCTCTTTACATTGGGTAGACTAGGCTGAAGCCATGCTGACCTGATGTTTCCTCTTTGCATTGGGCAGACCAGGCCAAAGCCATGCTGGCCCGATATTGACTGTTCGCATTGGGTAGACAGGGCCAAAGTGATGCAGGCTGGCCTCTTACATTTTCCAGGATGCCCTGCAGACTGGATACAACCATATTGCAGGCTGCAGGCCTTGTGTTTGACACCCATAGACTAGAAGATCTCCAAGGTCCAGATCAGTTATTCTGTAATTTAATAATAGTCTGTCATTAATGATCATATTCAGTCCGCTCTACTCTTGGAATAGTTCATCTGCAGGACATGACCTCTAAGGATGACTTTATTCAGGGGCAGGACATTACATTTACTTAAAATAAAAACACGGCGTTGAATGAACCAGTGATGTCATTATTGATGAGGAGAAGTTTAAGTAAAGAACTGAAATAGCAGTTGTAGTTGGCTGTATTAAACCTGGCGATTACATGAACAAGTAATCTTACATGGGGACTGGGTGCTACAAAATATGGTGGCAGCCATTGAAATGGCTTTAAAATCAGATCAGTGGAAGCTCATATAACCAGTGTGAACAATATATTGATGGCAATATGGTAGGTCCATGATCAAATAAGTTCATGAAGTCATGGTTAAAATCAGCCTTGTAAGATAGGTCAGACTAAGAAATCAAAGCCATATAAGTATGAAACTGCTTTTATTGGAATAAAATAACCTGTAACCCAGGTTACAATGGCAATTAGGACCAGAATTACTATCATTAAGTGACATAGTTATACAGCATAGTTCATGTGGCAGTGTTGCTTAGTGAGACAGTCCTGGCAGTCCTGGTTGCTGTTGTTGTTAAGCAGGGACCTCACATGATTGATTGACTTCCATTTTCCTGTCAGCTTCACCACTGGTTTTGCTTGTAGGAAGCTGGCAAAGAACATGGGAAATCTTGTTCACATAATTACTGTTGTTCACATATTGTAATTTCCAGCTAGGCACCAAACATGATTAGTGTTCATCTGAATGTAGGGATGCTGCGATGGCCAGAACTCCAAGGATTGGTCATAAGTTTCCCCTGATTCAGAACCATCATAAGTCATTGCTGAACAAGTAGCTGTAACCTGAAGAATACCTGCATTATCAGTACCTTTCAAGTTTGGATGTGTTTCCCTCCTTCTCCCTTGTGTCAATTTAGGACTCAAGCTGTGCTTATCTCATCATTGCCTTGGTAGTGGCTCTTTCTCCTTCTAGGTCAGGGATGTCAAACTCAAGACCCTTGCATCACATGCTGACCACACCCATGCCCAGTTTAGCAAAGGAGAAAAAAGTCCCAATTCATCACATGACGCTGCCATGATGACATGAGTTTGACAGCCTTGTTCTAGGCCATTCCCTACATCCTTTACAGTTAACACAATTAATTCAGTTGCTTTATATAGTACACTGTGCAGTAAAGTAATCACATTGACTCGATTTGCAAACTCATATTAACTACTTAATTCTGCTTCAGAGTATGCAAACCTAGCTAAAACCTGTTGGTGGAGGACAGATGCAGGAAAAGACTATTTTTTTCTATTTGCCGTATGGTACCCACTTTGTCACTCTCACTGAACTAATGATATACTATTTTTTTTCTTTCTATTTTTGAATAAGAAGCGTTATTCTTAGCATTCTTCACTTATCTCATCTTATTTTAAACTTTAGCTGTCTTAACCTTATATTTAACAATCAAGGCTACCAATCCACCTTATCAACATATCAATACACGCATAGATACACACAGAGACAATTTTGCCCAAGTAAGGTGAAATAAATAAAAAGACACTGCCGTGATAATGTGAGGAGAATTGTCCAATGGTTGGCAGATATCTCCTCAAGTAAAAGTAATCCTTATGATAAGGCTGTGATTGGCCATGTCAACAATAACAATACTTGGTACTCATTTTGATTTATTTTTCAATCAGCTATCATAGCAGCTTGTTCTGCCGTAGGGACTTTCTGCCTTTAAACCATATACAATACTATTTATCAATTGCCCTTTTAAAAGATTCCTGTCTACCATGTGGAATAGATATCACAAATTAACAAAATCAGTAGCATACAAAAAAAATGCATACAAACTGTTCTATAGGTGGCACTTACCCCCTTTGAGATTAGCGAAAATGTATTGCAAAATGAGTCCCATATGTTGGTAATGCAAAAAAAAAAAAAAAAAAAAAGAGGGAACATATTATCGTACATGGTGGTCTTGCCCAGAGGCTCGAAAATACTGACTTAAAATCAAAGATTGGCTACAGGAAATTAGTAATGAACAACTAGACCTAGAACCAGAACTCTTCCTATTGGGGATCTTCAAAAAAAAAAAAAAATGCAAACAGCACAAAATACTTCTTACTACATATATTGACCGCTGCTAGAATTGCCTTTGCCCAATGTTGGAAACAACCAGATATACCTTCAGAGAAACTGGTCATACAAAAAGTTATAAACTGTGCTGAAATTGACAAATTAACGCTGAATTTAAAAGATAAAGAAGCTTCTATGTTTTATAAGGTGGGGGAACAATGGTAAAGCTGGATAGAGCGGAGATAGATTAAAGATAGATAGTTATTAAATATAAGTAACAGATAAAATAAGAATGTAATTATGCATGAATAAAAACCTGTAGAGCACAAATTATTGTTATATGATAAGCACTACAAATTGTTGTTATTGAGTGATATTTTTTATGTTTTTAATGTAATAAAAATCAATAAAGTCTATTTAAAAAAAAAAAGATTCCTGTCTGTTTCCTAGGTGTGTTTTCACTAGCCTTAAGCTGCTGTAGTAAGAATGTATATAGAAGACTGGTTGTGGTCGATCTCTTGTCCTTTCAAGAAAGAGAATGGTTTGATTAAGGCAGTTGTCAGTTTTAGGCAAGAAAGCTGCAAAGTTGTATCTATGTAGTTATTGGTAATAGAGGTTGATGTGATGATACAGTTTACCTTTTTAAGGAGGGCTTCTTGATATGGAGTACTCTGATATGATATAATTTATCTGAGTATATGAGAGAATCAGTCTATAACTTCTCAAACATGACAACTTTATGATGTGTGAGCTTTAATTCCCAGAATTCCCTAGTATGCTAGCTAGTGAATTTAGGGGGTTGAGGTCTGCAAATCTTAAAAAGTTGCCAAGTGGAGAAACACTAGTCTACAACACTGAGGGAAGATTGCCATCTACTGCTTCCACTGGCACATTTCAGCTTCTGTTCTGGCTCTTTGGAGTAGCTCTTTTCAACAAGTCTCACATCTGCACTATCTGCACTATCATCCTGCTCCTGCCACTGGTTAAACGACACGTAGTCCTCATTTAGTGACTGAAAATGGTTCCAACAAAATGATTCACATGGAACCAATGACTGAGAGACAAAGATGCTGGGAAAATTGCTAATTGCTTCTGTCTCATTCAGATAAAGCCCTCTCATACAACCTTCTATGTCTGACCTGGTTTCTTTACCTTTTTTTACCCTCTCACAAGCTATCTCTTCCTGAGGTGCTTTTTTTCCATAGACTGACTGCACTTCCCTAAAAAGCTAAGGGTAAGTCAACAAGCTCAGCTCTGTGATCTTAATTATTTGATGGTAGACTGATAGTTGCTAGAAACTGAGCAGACCTTAATCAGTTTCGGGCATTGGTCACAAAGTTACTTTTTAAAAAACACTCGTAATTGCCAACTATCTGAGGCAATTGCTAAACAAGGATTATTTGTATTATATTTTAATGCTGTAATTACTCTAATAAATAAAAGCATTGTTTCATTTGAGTTAGAACATATTTTTAAATAAATCTTGCACATTAGATATATTTTACCAAACTGAAAAATAGAACTTAACAGTCCAAGCAGCAACTACTGTGGCCTGTGCTGACTTTGGAATGCAACCTGAGTTTGTCCTGGATTTCTTCATTGGAAACACATTTCCTGAAAAAAATTGGGTTTTGGCAATTCCCATATTTTCAACATTGATAGAATATGAGAAGTAATGACTTAGGCATCCTCAGGATTGAGAATGAAATAGGACATGCCAATTGACTGCAATTAAAATTCAAATGCTTTTTAATATTAATTCTCTGCTGACTATTTATAATTTTACCTATGTTTATATCAAGTGTTAGGATGATATTTGATGGCACATTGCTATCTTGTTTTGAAATACAGCAGCCATTTGTTAACTTGAATTGTTTCAAATTAGAAACCCAAGTTTTTCCCTATTTAAAAGCTAGTCAAAAAGCAGGCAGAAAAATATATCAAATCAATCTCCATGAAGATGGAATTATAGGTAAATCTCGCTTGTCAACCATCTTGTTTAGCAACTCTTCAAACTTATGATGGGGTGAAAAATTACCTTTTTAACCAAATCATTGCATTTATGACCTGCACAGTGTCTCTGTGTTCCTATAATTGCCATTTGTGTGCTTTGTAACTGGTATTCAACGAGAAGAATGGAGAAGGTGGCAATAAAATTGGAAATTATGACCACATAAGGTCTCAATGATTGCAGCAGGTCATAAGTCCATTGCGGTTACGTGATATTGACCATGATTTTTAACAATGGAGTTGCCCATCCCAATTGTGGTTTCTAAGCAAGGACTGTCTGCATATAATTTAGATATTATGGCGAAGAATGCTGCCTTATAAAAGCAATGAAAAAGACAGGGCCAAAGGAACACGTAATGTATGGTTTATCTGTTTATCTTATATTTGACCTTTCTGGCTAAATTAAATGATTGGATTTGTGGGATTCTTAAAAATCTTGAGTTCTTAATTTGCAGGAAGATGTGTGTATATTGCCATAACAACCAGCTCTTCAGATTTTCTTTGAAATTACATCTCATAAATACCTCTTAAACTAAAATATAATGTGTAACATGCCAATTGGGGGGACATTTACTGTACTTATTAAAATGAAAAGCAGCAGTTGTGAGGTAAAGATTATTCTGCAAGAAAACAACAGGGTAACTCTTGATTTCCAGACTGGATTTCATAATCTTAAGATTTGCTGTGGTTGCTTCTACATGGATGTTGTAACCAACTTATGATGATTTCCTAATATTTTGGCAATTACCACTGGTTATAATGATAATGTGAAAGTTGATCAACACTTGTTAGCCATTTTGAAAGAACATGAATGATAGGATTATATTGTTTATCACAGAAGCCTCTTTATGAAAGGGAGCTGTTTAGAAAGGGGCTCAATCTGTAGAATATTTATTTCATTACTGAGTATTGGTTCAGGGCATATGATCTGTTTATCTCATTACTGAATACAAGAGTATATGGTTCATTCTCCAAATTAAATTGAAATGTTTCTTCAATATTCTGCTCCCGCAAGTATTTTTATGATGTATTTTTGTTGGATTTTTTTACCCTACCAAGTATTTTTTTTCCCTCTGGTGATATAATCATGACTCCAAAGTTGTTTTTGTTGTTTGAAATGGTGGTTTACTCTGTAGTCTCAATCACTTTCTACACAAACTAAGACAAATTTAGAGAAATTTGGGACATTTCATCCAATATCTGATCTAAGTAGCAGCTTTGGGAAGGATGACAAGTAATCTAGCTTCTAAATAGTGGCTTCAAAGATTGCAAATCACCATGATCACCTTATGATGGCATATTGAACCACACTGTTGTCTTGGTTATTGGGTGGGTCCCTGAAAGTTAAATAGTTAATAATGATAATAAATAGCATTAACTTTTCCCATGTTTTAAAACAACCCAAATCAATCTTGTCTCAACTCATAGACTAGGATTTACTTTCACCAGCTCATAGCATAAATTGATGCTTCTTAACCACAGCAACTTCAAGATGGATGGACTTTTTAACTTCCCATCATTCTGGCTGAGCAAAGTTTGAGAGCTGAAGACCACATATCCTCAAGTTGCTGAGGCTGACAAAAACTAGCATAAACCCTAAGATAAACTAAATCTCAAGCTAAACAATTGTTTTAGGAAAAAAAAACTCTCTTTTAGTGTGTACCCGTATGTCTGTGTGCATTGGTTGGAAATCCCAAAGGCATTTTTTCCTTGAAGACCTTTTGCTTCTCATCCAAGAAGCTTCTGACTCAGAACTGAAGAAGCTTCTTGGATGAGAAGCGAAGTCTTCAAGAGAAGTCTTCAAGGAGAAAACAAAAGTCTCCTTGTCTTTTGAAAAAGCAACTTTGGGACAACCATGAGAATCTCCACAGACATTGATAGGAAATATCAATTTTGCTGCCCACCGCTTTATGCCCGTTGCACTTTATGCAATATATGAAGGATTGCTGTTTCAGAGAACAATATTCTTGTAAGTTACCCTTGAAGCAAAGTGTTTTCTTTTCTTTTCTTTTTTTCCCCACCCAGCTGGCCAAATGAAACCCAGCGAAAACCTTCACAATTGCAATCGTGTTTACATCACCCGAGGGTAACAAGTGTACAGGTCTTGCTGCATAGGGCTGTGCTCTTGTGGACCATCCTTGCACATCGGTGGCATTCTGTTTTACATTCAAGTAAATTCCTCTTGGGTCATCGTTCCATCAGAGGAATGAATACTAATATGACCAAAGGGAGGGGGAATAATAGGACGGGAGGGGGGAGGGAAATAACCACGAGCTGCTTTTAATTTCAGAACGACGCAGCAGAAGCGGAACGTTCTCCCTTTAGGAAAGCAACTTCTTTGGGACGTCAAAGGCAGAACCGGAGCAGGAGGCAAGACGCCCTCCCCCCCCTCTTTCCCCTCCCCTTTTCTTTAGCCGACCGGTTCGCGATTCCCAACTTTCATCCCTCTCGGAGGTTATGAAACGTCTCTTTCGCAGTTGGGGGGCGGCCAAAGCCAGCAGCCAATGGGCCGGCTCTCCGACGCCATCACACGGGGCTGCTCCCGATTTTATGTAATATTCCCGCCCGGGGGTGGTGAATGAGGGTAATTTACACGCTTGTGTGCTTGGTTATGTCGCTGAAACCGATCCGGCATACATAAGACGATACTGCGCGGAGGCGAAAAAGTTACTGGTTTGGGGCCTCCTCCTCCTCCTTTTATTCGTCCCACGCCGAGACACCTTCCCCCCTCCGCCCTGCCTCCTTGTCGCTAAGTAGCAAAAGGATGCCGTCTCCTGCCCAGGCTGAGAGATGGCCCCGGGCGACAGGAAGGGGCCCACCACCCTGAGGGGGAATCAAGTTTTCTCCAGCGGTTGATTGATTGGTCGATCGATCGATCATCGATTGGCGCAAGAACGTCGTTGAGTTGCAACAGATTTAAGCCTCGGAGGAAACCAGGGAGCTGTGGGCGGAGAGAGCGCTTTCGACGCTCAGACCGAGCAAAAAGCACCGGGGTCTTTTAAAAGAAGGAGGAGGAGAAGGAGGAGAAGAAGAAGAAGAAGAAGAAGAAGAAACGGATGAAGCGGTCGATTTAGTGGTCGTTGCATGGAAAGCAAGCCCGGGTTACTGCGCGCGAAGTTGGCAGGAAGCGGCGCGTTTGCTTTTTGCTTCAGTTGCTTAGAGAGAGAGAGCGAGAGCGAGAGCGAGAGCGAGAGAGCAGCTCTTTAACCTTCGGAAATTGAAGAATTCCTCCAAGGGGCAAACAATCGGGAATCGCGAGGGAGGTTTGTGACTTGAAGAGCCGGCGATTTGCTCCGTCTTTGCTGGTTGGACAGGACAAACCCCCCTCCCCCCGAAAAAAAAAGAAAAAAAAAAGGGGGGGGGAGGAGAAAAAAAAATGAAGTTGAAGCTTTGTCAAAGTGTCCCACCGGCTCTTTCGGCCGCTTTTCTTTGCTGCTCTTAGGCAGCCGCCGACCTTTGCCCGGTGCCCTCCTAACTTCTCTTCTAGGCCGCGATTTCCCGTCCCCCCCCCCTCCCCTCCCCTCCCCTCTGGCGGAGCAGAAAGCATGGAGCTTGTTCTCTGTCCCTCGTGTCGCATGATCCTCCGGGACCCGGTGACTGTCTCCTGCGGCCATTCCTTCTGCAGGAGATGCCTGGGCGAAACCTCGCCTTCCGAGTGTTGCCTCTGCGGGGAGAAACTCGGCCTCTTGGGCTCGCCGACGCCGAGCTCGAACGTCCTGCTCGGGAACTTGCTCGAAAAGGGCTTGGATACGGCCGCCAAGGTGGCCCGGTTGAAAAGGGACCTGCGGGAGCTGGTGAGCAACGGGGACTTCCAGGAAGCGCTCAGGACGCTTCAGAAGGGAATCGGCTTGGGTAAGGTTGGCGTGCTATCCGGAGAGGATGCTTATTATTATTATTATTATTATTATTATTATTATTATTATTATTATTATT
>BLBF01000003.1:69589163-69635906 GCA_015471245.1 Laticauda colubrina
TTATTATTATTATTATTATTATTATTATTATTATTATTATTATTATTTTATTATTATTATTATTATTATTATTATTATTATTATTATTTATCATCATCATCATCATCATCATCATCATCATCATCATCATCATCATTATTATTATTATTATTATTATTATTATTATTATTATTATTATGGGGGGAGAGTGTTGCGAGGTTGAACAACAGGAAGGGAAGGGAAGCTGGGTGATATGCGCGGGACTGACCGCCAGGTGCTCCCTGGTTATGCAACTTGCCACCATGTCGTTGCCTGCATCGTGTGAGCAGGCGAGGGACGATTCTTGGTAGCCCTTTTCACTAACTTCAGCTATGGGTTTCTTCTTCCTTAAAAGGTTGGCAATTTTATGGTCATATAAAGTATTTGGGTGTAGGGTATCACCCATTTGTGCCTTTGCTGCTGGATCTTGTGATTTCTTCCTCTTTTAAGTAAAAAAAAAAGGGCTTACAGAAGTGAAACCAAATGCTGCCAAACGGTAATGGTCACATCAGAAAATTAAACATGAAATCTAAAGTGTGTATGATGATAGGACTGTGTTGTTTTTGGACTTATTCCTTAGGAACCGTTAAAAAAAACGACTTATGTAACTTTGCTGACTTCCTTGGAAGGGCATGGGACCATCTTTAACTGTTCATGGAGAGCAAGAATAAAATAGAGCAGATCTTAAATATTGGAATGTGCTGAAATGAGTAGATTGACATTTGAAATCAGAGAACAAGATGATAAACAATTTTATAAAATTTGGGATCTATTCTATCAATGGTTAGACAATAAAACATGGTAATGAAATATGTAGATTCTTAGAAAATAATAAAGATGTATTCTTTTCTTATATCGACAAAACAGATTGTAGGGTAGATTTGAGATGATAATATGAACTGTTATAAAATAAATTAAGTAAAATATGATTATTTTGTGAAACATGAATGAATAAAAGTATAGTCAAATGATTAACAATGATATTAATGTATTTAATACTTGATTGAAAATATGAGAATATATATAATGTAATTGTAATTGAAGACTATGAAATGGAAGCCCAAAACAATTTGTAAACCAACCGGCATACTGTATGTATATATAGATGGAAGATGGCTTGATGTTTTTATGTTTTGTTTCTCTATGTTCATCTTAAAAACCAATAAAAATTTAATAATTAACAAAATAGAGCAGATCTTTATAAAGTTTCTTTAATTTGAGGGCTTGAAAGTATTTTTGAAGTAACAACTATGAGCAGTTGTGACTTTTCCCAAATGATGTGGGAATCTTAACCCTCTGGAGCACCATTCTCAATGTTGATTATTATTATTTTTTGTATGCTGCATGGAGTCTTTATTTCTTTACCATTTACTGAAGAGGCAGACATTCAATAGATGCTGCTTTCCTATTATGCTGATGTTATGATGATGACAGATAAACCATTTTTTTAACATGCTCTCATTAAAGACATAGTGCCTTTGTTTGGGAAGAAAAGATGATCTGTTATTACCCAGGGGAAATAATCTCATTTCATCTTTAATCTTAAAACTTACATTAAAATCAGCTTTGGACCTGGTAAGCTGAGGCTACTTAAACCTTAGGATTTAGGAATGAGTAATTAGGAACCAGGCTTTTCTTTACTGATTCAGACTTTCCTGTGCGTGGAAGCTGACAACACCCCTCTGATTTATAGTGCTGTTATAAAATGCTAGCTCTTGTTTTGCAATGAGTCACACACAAGTGTCAGTACAGGTGTTTCCATCAACAAGTGAGCTTATACAAGAATATTTTCATCTACTTTTTTTAGATGAATTTTTTTTTACTTCAGTTGGAGGATTCCTTCAATTAATAGGGATCGAACTCAAATCTAGCAATCCTTGAATTTAATTCAGGTGCATTTATAAAATGGACTGTCAGAGCTGAATGATGAAGCAATATTAAATAATGCTTAGGCATTTCAGCTTTTTACCATTTGTACTATACTTTTTTTTATAAACACCAAAGCAGGTGAGGTGAAAGTGTGCTGTCTAATTTTACAAATATTAATCTTGGATTTGGCTTTTTTTTAAATCACTTTTTAAAAACACTTTAACATCCATGAAAAGTTTTTTGAAAATTAAAAATATTTATAACATTATGTTACCCAAATTGTGAAATACTGTGGTATAAGGTGTTAGTACATTCTAAAACCAGACTTTACCCATTACCATTTATAAATATCTATAAACTTTAATCTTGAGTAAGTCCTGCTCATTTTGTATTAATTGACACATAGGCCTTTTTCAATTCTTTTAAATGAAAACAGTGATAATACAAGAAAGATTTTGGACCAAATTCTTGTTTAAGGTGATGATAAAATTTGTTAAAATCTAATTAGCTGTGATTTCCTACTTTTTCTCACCAATGGATGCACCTTAACATCCATTATACATTGCTAGATAGGGGAAAAACATTAAAAAAAGAACTCTGTTGTGGTTAGTCATAAGTTAAGTACTACCTGTACAGGGTCATAAAAATACTACTAGAGTATGTGATCCATAACAGGTGAAAGATAGCAGACTGAACTTTTTCTCTTGTTCTTTATTCCTCATTCTTTTAACATCTCTGTATTGGAAACTTCTTTGATAGGAGCTTTCTGCCATTGAACAACTTTTTAATTCTGGTCAGTGGATGAGGCAAGTTCTCTCTTACCATTCACTCCTATAATCCCCCATCCTCAAATGATACAAGTATTATTGTATATTTCCAACTAAAAAACAAGAGATCTTTTCCTTTAGCAGAGAAATGTTTTTGACAGTATCAGAATAAGCTGCCTTTGGATGATTTCATCTGGCCATTTAATTGATGGATAATACTTCAGGCCAACTTTCTTGTCAATAAAGTAGAATTAGTGACTTGTTAAAAAAAATCTGGCTAAACTTATTGGAAATGAACACAGCTGATTCTAGTCAAAAAGTCCCTTTTTTGGAGATTTTCTTATAGTACCTTGGTGTGTATAACTGTACCATGTTTGTTTTTATTATTTCTTAGGAACAACAGTGAAATGTTCTGCTTCCTCCTACAGCTCCAGATGATCTTACATTAAGGCTGTGCAGATCAGAGCTTTTTGTGGCTTTACAGGAGTATGAAGGGGCTCTTGAGGATTTGGAGGTTCTATGCAAGCAGAAGCCAGAAGAATGTGAAGTGAGTTGAGTGTAATGCTGGGTGTTGTGATCCAGAATAAGCATATGTCCTTCCTAACTTTTAAGTGGTGAGATGAAGTAGCTTTTTTGGAAAAGGCTACATTTGAACTCAGTTGCAATAGTAGTATAGAAAGTAAGCATGTTCCTTCATATAGTTGCTTATTTAAATGCAAGGTAGGCTTTCCCTAGTTCTGTACAAACCAATATTGACTCATGTGCTCTAGCAGAATGATTAAAAGACATTCTCCTGCTAAAATCCACAGAAAGAAAAACTTGAATTACTTCTGGAAGATTCACAAATTTATCTTGTAGTCAAAGCGGAATTTGCCAGTGTTTCAATTAATACCCAACTGTAGGCTAAATTTGCAGTTTGGAGAATTTCTGGGAAATATTGAATGTTTGAGCTTGGATAGTGGGAGAACCAGGGAGGTCTTAGTGAATTTTACAAGACTGCCTTGAAAAATTTCCCTATGTTTATCTATGTTATGCTCCCTGACAATAAATTTCTCCACAAAAGTTAGATAATAGAGGTTCTTTACTATTTGGAACACTCAATAAATTTGAAAGAATAGGTGATTGGAGTTTGCACATCCCATCAGCATAATATTTAAAAAGACAACCACTAGTGAGCTGTCCAGAAAATTTCTACTATATATGTCTATAGGGAGGAGCAAGTAATTAAATTGTTTGGTAACATCATGTCGGGAAAGCAAATCTCTAGCCCAACCTGTTCTGACAGATACCAGTCTACTTTGAAGAAAAAAATATTGGATAACTGATTTATTGTGGCTAATTCCCTCAGTCTGTATCTGTGCTAGGCTTGAGGAAGAGAGTTCAAGCAGAGAATTTTAAATCTTGGTTTACATAGAGATTGAACCAATACTTCTCATCTCTACTGACAGTCCCCTTTTACAGTTCCACAATATCTGTATCATTAATTAATTCCATCTCACAGGAGGGTCTTTTACTTTGGCATGTATGGATCTACTTCCCACAATGGCACTTGTGGATAAATATAATAATATTCCTTACCAGGATCATTTGTGTATTTACATAGACTTTGAAACTGAGATCAAAGCCTACATGCTTCTGAAATATATACATTAGAGATAATATTTCATCTTAATTACAAACTATTCAGACCAACCTCACATGGGGACTGTGTGCTATCTACTAAATGATTAAGATGTATCTAGAATTGTAGTCAAGCTTTGTACCATTGCTATGATAGTTTCAGGTTTGTGGACCTAATTGCTTCCCCAGATATAATTAGAGCAAGTATGAATAGGTTTTTATTGGATGCTATGTAACTCTGTTTTTTAACTTTTGTATATGTGGACTATGATTGTATATTTTTAATAAACCAAACTCCTCCCCTTGCATATTTTGTGTGGAGGGATGTTACAATGCAGGTTTAAAAGGGAGAGCTTGCATTGTAGGGCTATGATTAATGTTTTGCTAGTTTGGCATCATCATGATTAGTAATTTGAAAATGTTTTGGAGGGTTTAACATTCTTCTTGATTGTATGTTCAAACTTGGTCTATATGTTCTCCTAATTTCTTAAAACTTATTTTCTGTCTTTTGATATTTGTGTATTCCCAAATAATTTCTTTGACACTACCTGAAGGTACATGCACAACTATGACAGTTGCTAACCACATTTTACAACAAAGCACTTATTTTTTTGTATTTGATCACAATTTTGGAAGTAAGGATTATGTTTGAAGACTTGCCAGACTAGTTGTTTTAGGTTCTGTTGAAAAAGCTCTTCAGCCTATGAGGGTGACAAAGCAAGAACAGAATCTGTGCGATCATCATTTTGCTACATTTTTGGTATGAACATTTTGAAGAAAGGTTTATGGTAATAGGTGTAGAATATTTTTATTTTGAGTAAGGCCAATTTTATTTGCATTTTCAGATAGCTTTCTTTTGTTTTAGCCCTTTATTTTTTTATACTAAAGAAGTGGGGAAGTTGTATTGTTGCAATAATTGAAGTTATTTCATACTTCCGTCATAAATATGCTTTCCCCCTTCATCCTGTTTTTTGTTTTAAGTTCCCAAGTTCTGTGCTCAGAGTAGGTTAATCAGGTACTGCCACTTGTTGAGACTAAAAATTAAGTTTTCTTTGAGTCCTACTCACATCCTTTATGAATGTATTCATGAGGTTTTCTTGGGTCTCCCCAGTTCTATTCTAATATTATACCTAAGTACCATTCTTAGTATCTGTGCAATACACACACACACACACACACAGAGAGAGAGAGAGAGAGAGAGAAAGAGAGAGAGAGAGAGAGAGAGAGAGAGAGAGAGAGAGAGGACATTACATATCCTTAGTATGAGCCAGATGTATTAAGAGTCTACACTTTAGATGTACTTTTTTTTTTTGCAACTGGGAATGTATTAACTCCATATAGCATCCATTCTCAGAAATGTTGGTGGGAAAGAGAGACCTTGCCATTGGTTTCACAGATTTTATGAGTGACGTCACTGTTTTCCTGCTCTTAGTTTTCTTGCTTCAGAGGGATTGTGGAAGTTGATGGGGAGAATGATCCCTATCCTAATTGCCATTTTATTGCTCCAGCAATATCTTTCACTGTTGCCCTGTTGAAAAATGGCAAGCTAGGCTCGAAGGAATATAGCTGGGTGATTCTTTGATTCTGCCAATCATAGGGAGGAGGATTTAAGTAAAGCTTGCCTGCTGATAAAGAGTCAACATCACGAGTGTCAAACTCGATCACATCATGTGACATCACATGATGTATTACAACATTTTTTGCCTTTGCGGAGCTGGGGGGCCGTGGCTTGCGCATGATACACTGGCCTCCAGCCTGTCATTTTGACACCCCTGGTACCCTGATACTTGATTGATTGATTGATTGATTAACTAAACCTGCGGCCTTTGGCATGATGCAAAGCAATTTGCAGATGCTGCAGAATGTTGTGACACTTCAGGAAAGCAACTGAAATGTGTTTTGTGTTTCTTTTCAGGGCTTTTTTAGAAAAGGGAAAGTGCTCTTGAATTTAGGGAACCAATCAGAAGCCCTGCTGCAGTTTCAGCATTGCCTTAAACTGGATTCCAGTTTCCATGCTGCTCAAAATGAGATAGAAAAGGTAAATGCACTATTATGACTAAGAACCTTGAGATTAAATGTTGGAAACTTAATTGATTTGCATAGGAAGAAGCAGCGGTTTATTTTTGAGATTTCAGTAAAGGAAGAGGAGATTCTTGTGCTGTACATGATGGAATTGATGAAGTTGTATCTACTCATACTTCTCCAATTGGGTATCACACTGTTGTTGTTTTAAGAAAAGTACTTGTTTTGTTTGAGAATTGTTAAGGATACAGAATTGTTAAGCTACACAGAAATTAAAGCCCATGTCACACTGGCCAACGGATGCAAAAAGGACACAGCGGATGAGCAAAATGTTCCATCCATTGTTATCCGCTCTCAGAAGGGGCAAAAATTTGCATAAGCAGAGCGGATAACACGGACGCGGGGAGGATGCAGGGCGGATGCAAAGCGGATGCGGAACGGAAGCCCAGCAGATGGGAGCGGATGGGAGCGGATGGGAGTGGGTGGCACATCCGCAGGGCTTCCGGGGGGCCTCAGCGAAGCGGACGCGGAACGGAAAGAGCGGAAGCAGAGCGGACGCCGAACGGATGAAGCGGATGCAGAGCGGAAGCCTAGCGGATGCACAGCGGAAGCCTAACGGATGCCTGTCGTTCACTGCGCATGCAGGGAGGATGCATTGCGTCAGCCCCGCGGATATAACGGAAGCAGCTCGGAAGCAGGTCACCATTCAGAGGAAAGATCTGCTGCCGGACACATCGACTGCCTTGCCTGCCCTGCCTGCATGTCTGCCTGCCAGCCTTGCTACCAGCCTTGCTGCCAGCCTCCCTGCCAGCCTTGCTGCCAGCCTGCCTGCAAGCCTTGCTGCCAGCCGGTCTGCCTGCCAGCCTTGCTGCCTGCCTTCCTGCCAGCCTTGATTCATGTCTGCCTGCCAGCCTTCCTGCCAGCCTTGGTTCATGTCTGCCTGCCAGCCTTCCTGCCAGCCTTCGTGCCTGCCTGCCTGCCAGCCTTCCTGCCAGCCTTGGTTCCTGCCAGCCTCCCTGCCAGCCAGCAACCCCACAACCATGCGGAAGCACAGCAAGCCTCAGCCATCTGCTGCCAGCCCTGGCAAGAGGGACAGGGCTACCATCCCGCCCCCTGGCCCTCACTCTGGTTCTGCTGGGGCTTCTGCAGCACGGGCTCGCTCTTCTGGGGCTGGAGCTTCTGCTGCTTCTGCTTCTGGAGGAGCTGATGACAAGCACTCCAGCACCAGCCACCTCCACAGCACCTGCACCTTTCACCCCTGAGACTGAGCGACCAAGAGGAGTGCCAGAGACTCATTTTTGTTTTATAGCTTCTTGTTAATAAAGTATATTTTTGATTCATACACTTGCTTCGTTTCTTTTTTTTAATAAAGTCTTGCTGGAAACTGTTAGAAATGGTTTAAGCCTTTGCATGCTTGTGGGATGGGTAAGGATAGCTTTGGGATGGGTAAGGATACCTGTGGGATGGGTAAGGATAGCTTTGGAATGGGTAAGGATACCTGTGGAATGGGTAATAGCTGTGGGATGGGTTAGGATAGCTGTGGGATAGATAAACCTCCAGTGCAAGCATAGTGGGACTGTATGGTCCACCCTCCCAGGTGCCACACCTACGGCCCTTTATTATCAATAATAATGTAATAATTATCCACACATGTCAACATAAACACAACTCTTTATTAAACGCTCTGTTGATTGTAGGCCAACCAAACATACATGGCCCAATCTCATCCGTGTGATGAGACAGGCTGAAGGAAGCATACATTAAGCATCTACCATCCTGTCTTGCCACTCCAGTGCTCCAGCTGGGGAGTTGCACCATTGTCTCAGGAGGTTGCGCTGCTTCTTCACTTCATTTGAGGCTCTGTTGGAGCGTTGCACATCCTCAGTGTTGATCAGGTTTCACCCTTGCCTCCATTCCCCAGGCTCCATGACCCCATTGGCTTGTTGGAGGTCCACGAGCCTGTTCTGCAAGACTGGGTAACGGGTGCGCATGAGATTGTGCAGGATGCAGCAAGCTTCCATGATCCTCCTCACGGTCTCTGGGCAATGCTGCATGGTGGTGAGAAGTACCTGGAACCTGTTGGCCAGGATGCCAAAGGCGTTCTCCACCACCCGTCTTGCCCTGGACAGCCTGTAGTTGAAGATCCTCTCTTCACGGGTGAGGAGTCTGGAGGTGTAGGGCTTCATGAGGTAGGTTGTGAGTGAGAAGTCGTCATCCCCCACGATGAAGTAGGGCACATCTTGTGTGTCGTTGGGCAGGGGTTCTGGATCTGGGAAGCCCATGATGAGGTTGCGTTCCAGCCCCTCCTTGAGGTGACTGTCGTTGTATACCTGGGCATCCGAAGATGAGCCGTTGCCTGAAGCATCGATGTACATGAACTTGTAGTCAGCATCGACCATGGCAAAGAGGATGATGCTGAAGAAGCCCTTGGAGTTGAATTAAGTGGACCCCGACTTGGCTGGAGATTTGCAGGCCACGTGCTTGCCATCTATGGCTCCAATGGTGTGGGGGAAGTTCTACTTCTGATACCACTGCTCTGCAACTTTCTTCCATCCTTCTTCAGTGGAGGGGTACTGGAGGAGCTCCTCCTTGTATTCTTCGATGATGGCCTGCACCACTTCTCTGACCACAATGCTGATGGTGTTGGATGGCACCCTCCAGCCGTTATGCATGCTCCTGTAGGTGGTCCCTGAGGCCAGGTGGCACAGAGTGAGTGCCACCTTGAGCCCAGGTTCCAGGCTGGGCCGGAAGCTGGTGTTTGCCTTGCTCAACCTGGGTGTCAGGCACTGCACAACTTCGTCAAACATGGCTGGCGGCATCCTCATGAAGTTCTGGAACGTCCGAGTGTCTTCGTTCCTGAGCTCCACCATCAGCTTGTTGTACAGTCCATCCTCCTCTCTATTGGTGAACCATCTTCGGACCCAGACTCTTTTTGGGTGGCTCCTTTTCTTCTCGCAGTAGTGTTCACAGAGCCTGCAGATGGCTTTGCACTGTTGCAGAACGATGGTGGCTGCCGAAATGACTTTGTTACAATCCACGGTGGACATGACTGGATGCTGTGGAAGAGGAAGAGACAGACGAAGGCTGCAGAGGTCTGCACCGCTGGGCTGCTGTTCTGAAAGTGCGATGCAGGCGAGTTGCTCCCCCTTTTTTCAGCAGTATAGGTTTTCCGCTAGGCATCCTCTAGGCATCCTGCAGACATCCTTAATATCCGAGATAGGTCCCCTCTGCGAACGTTTTTTCCGTTTTAAACGCTTTGTTTCCGTGCTGCATCCGCTAGGCATCCGTTCTGCATCCGTTCCACTTCCTCCCTGTGTCCGTTTACCGCTGGAGCGGATGGAGTTGCGCGGATGCACAGCGGATGCAGAACAGACGAACTGGATACATTTTCCGCGCAAAAGTTTTAGGCAGCCCAAAACTTTTGGAGCGGATGAAACGTCCATAAACGGATGCTGGACGGATAGAGAGGAAGCAAAACGGAGGCAGTGAGTACAGAACGGGTACATCGCGTTAACCAACGGATGGCAAGGTTTTTTGTCCGTTTTACATCCTCTTTGCATCCGTTGGTTCAGTGTGACATTGGCTTAAGATTTAAATGACAAAATATGAATTGATGTGTCTAAGGTTGCACACAGTTTGCCATTTTTGTGTGATGCTGGCAAAGGTTTATGACATTCCTAATAAGTATGGGGCATGTTCACAGTGGTCTGAATGACATTTTGGCCATAGCATTTGCTCGGCCCTCATAAATATATTGTTAGGCAGGTTGCTTCTATATTGGTAAGAGTTATCAGAAATCATTTCTCTATGTGCTGTATTGTCTTGGTCTAAACCAGTGGTTCCCAAAGTGGGCAGTACCGCCCCCTGGGGGGCAGTGGGATGCCTTAGGGGGTGGTAAGAGGCAAGGGGGCTGGCAGGGCGCTAAGAGGTGGCAGGGGGGTGTTCGAGGTGCCGGCCCTGCAGGCTCACTGACTGCCGGCCATGCAGTCCATTGTTTCATTGCTCCGTAGCCGGCGCCTTGAATGTGGAACCCACGCGCGGTGAGCCTTGCCAGAGGTGGGAGGTGGTGGAAAGAGGGCGCCTTAGCTTGCAGGCTACCCTCTCTGGTGGAAGCAGCGGAGGCATGCCAGAGGGCCTGAAAGCAAAACCCTTCCAAGGCACACAGTGGAAGGGGTGGGTGGTCCGGCGTTAGGACCCCCTTCCCCAGAGGAGAACAAGGGAGCGTGCAGCGCCCGCCCAGCCTCCGCCTCTCCAGCCATCCAGGCTTGCACACAGGAAGCAGGTGGGTGCAGCTGCAGCTCTCCAAGGCGCATGGCTCGGTTTGCTTCAGCTCTATGTGGCCATCCCGGACCTAGAACATAGCCTCCCTCTGCAGCCCGGTTCTTCCGACCGAGCCCTGTGCTTGCTTGCTTAATTTCCAAGCGATTGTTCCCTCCACCTCCCCTGGTCTGGGCTGCTTCCGCACACCTTCCTCCTCCCGGGCGGAGCATAAAGATGGGCAGAATGTTTCACTGAAGTTGGGAGTCTCTGAGCGTGTGCAGAGTACCTCCACTTGCTTGGCCCGATAGAAGTAGACCTTGGGTTGAAGCAAAGTGAGTGAGGTCAGCTGCATCACTGCCCCGGGGAGGTAGTCATTGCAAAATTGGATGCCAAAGGGGGCTGGAGAAGGCAGCTGCAGGAGGCTGGAGAAGGGACAGAGGGGCAGCTGCATTAAGGAGCAGGAAGATCTTAGCCATGGTTTATTCATTGACTAAGCCGGAATCAAACAGCATGCTAAACTTTAAACCAGAATGGCTGGGTTGATATATTCAGCCTGTGTTTCTCAACCTTGGCAACTTGTGTGGACTTCAATTCCCACTCTGGCTTTGCTCTACTTTCTCAAAGTGCCACTGCTATCACATTCGTTCGTTCTGTCTGTCCGTCCGTCCATCCATCCATCCATCCATCCATCCATCCATCCATCCATCCAAAAGGTCTGCCTGTCTGTCTGCCTGCCTTTCTGTCGACCTAGCTACCTACCTACCTACCTACCTATCAATATAGATTTATCTATCTGTTTATCTGTCTGTCTGTCTATTTTATCTATCTATCCATCCAAAATGTCTGTCTTTCTGCCTGCCTGCCTTCCTGCCTACCTACCTACATACCTACCTGCCTGCCTACCTGTCTTTCTGTCTACCGACCTACATACCAATATAGATCTACCTACCTACCATGCTTCTCACAAAATAAGGCTGGGCCTTATTTTTTTTTGAGCCCCGAAAAAACGGCTAGGATGTCTTTTCAGGGGTAAATTAATTTCTCCCCCCCCCTCCCGGCGCACCAGCACCGTCTCCAAGAACAGCATCTGTGTCGCTCCCGCTTTTCCTCTGTCTCCGTAACAACAGGAAAAAAAACATTTTGAGGTATCTGGGAGCGCCGAGGTGGAGGGCACTGAGAATGAATTTGTAGCACCAAGGGGGTGGTGGACTGAAAAAGTTTGGGAACCACTGGTCTAAACCGACTGGCTGGGAATTCTGAAAATTGAAGTTCACATGTTTTAATGTTTCTAAGATTGAGAAATACTGCTTTGGCAAAGAGTTTTTTTTAAAAAAATCATATTGATGTGATGTCTTGTCAAGTACAGCATGAAGGAAATTAAACCTATATCTGACTAACTTCATATTTAACCAATTGAGAGACATGAGCCTTGCAGATTTCTCAGAAGTCAGATTCTACTGTCTCTGGAGATTCTCAGTCAACCAGGTCATAATTGTCCCAGAGGTGGTTTTTCAAGAGGCAACTGGACTTCCTTGTTTTTCTCTGAAGACATTTTGCTTCTCATCCAAGAAACTTTTAAGAGCTGTAGAAGCTTCTTGGATGAGAAGCAAAACATATTTAAAGAAAAATGAGAAAGTCGAGTTGCTTCTTGAAAAACTACCTTTGGGACTGTGTTCTCTTTCAGAATAAACTAATGTAAAATCTTTCTTTTGCAGATTCTCACAAATGATGCCTCCCCTACTCCTGATATTGTTATGGAGTTAAATGGCAGTCAGAATTTGGAAGGTTGTAATTCAAGGGAACAGTTGACTTTTCTTGGGAGTTTTGAAGGTGAAACCCTACCGGTAATTCATATGGGATGATGTCTTACAAGTTCCAAATTTAGAGATGGTGTAACAAAAATATGTATTTGTATGTAGTGGAACATTGGTAAAGGGATTTCCATGTGAACCCTTTCATATGTTCAACCACATCAAGACTGTCCACTCACCTCTAGATTTTCTCACTTAAAGAAGTTATTGTACTTCTTTAAATCTGTAAACAAAAGAACCAGCTAACATTTGTAGGGATTGGGAACTTACCTTTCACAGAATTGCATTAGTTCCTTTACTTTTAAACAATATCTCTTTTTAATCTATAATAATAAAAATACAAGAACTAAAAATAAACATTAATTACCATAATGTATTATAGCACAAAAAGCAAAACAAAGATAAATCAATAAATAATTAAAGTGTAGGAAAAACAATATAACAATAACAATATGTAGTGTTATCTTTTTGTTTTCCTCTCTGTACTTGTGACCCTTGGTTTCATGTTTAACATCTTATTTTTCTTTATTAAATAGGACATGAAGATGCAAAAAGAAAATTGGCTGGAAGAAACTATGCCTGATCATAGCCAGGTAGCACTTCCCATGCCTCAATGGATGAGGAAGAAAGGCGAGTATATCAGTAAATGTTTATGAGTCCATGTTTTTTAATAAGCCTCTTGTCTCTGTCTAGGAGAAATAATTGATGCCCAAATTATGATAAATTATTTTGGCCTGTGCTTTAAAATCTTGCTCTGTCATTTGATCACTATTTCTCCACACATACCCCCCCCCAGCAGGATCACCTTAAGCAGGTACTTTGAGTATGATCCCAAAACCTTAGATTCACGTGACTGTTCTCATGACTGAATTCCATCACAAGAAACCCCAAGGAATCATGCCTGTTGTGTATCAATTGGGGCTGATTAGATTGCGTTGTTTTAATGCTGATGGCAATAAAGTCCTGCCAGCATATTGCTCCTAATAAATCCTTTGAAGTATTTTTGAAGTTTGGCTCGAGATTCATGATTTAATTAGGGTGATCGCTGAAATCCTGACAGCTGATCAAATAATAGGGTAGAGAAGGGCATCCCAGTTTAATGTTAAAATTAGCTACATTACACTCAGTCCAGCTTGATTTACAGAAGAGTCCTGCTTTTGTATATACTAGATCTTTCCAGAGGTTTGGGACCCCAGCTGGAGATAAATATAATAATATCCATTTGAACCTGCTCCGAATAGAGTTTAATGGCCTAGGACCGTGATGGCAAACCTATGGCACATGTGCCACAGGTGGCACGCAGAGCCATTTGTACCGGCACGTGAGCTGCAGGCAAACTTACCTCACTGCACATATGTGCACCTCACAGCTAATTTTTGGCTGGTTTGAGGCCTTTTTCAGCCTCCCAAAAGCTTGAGGAAGGCTTCTGCAGGCTTCTACAAGCTTTGTAGGCTGAAATCTAGTCCCGTTTCATTACTTCAGTTTTTTTAAAAAAAAAAAACAGGAAGTGATGAAATGGGGCTAAATTTCGGCGTACAAAGCTTGTAGAAGCCTGCAGAAGCCTTCCTCAAGCCTTTGGGAGGCCAAAAAAGGCTTCAAACCAGCCAAAAATCAGCTGTGAGGTACAGTGCAGGTAAGGGGGTGGCAGGGGTGGGGGGGATAGTGCGCACATGCGTAGGGGACATAGGGGGGCATGCATTGCCTTCTGGGTGCTGGCACGCAAATGTGAGTGTGCTACTGCACACACAGTTTTTGGCACATGAGCCCAAAAAGATTAGCCACCCCTTGCCTAGGATATGGTGGCTCAATTTCTTTTATTGCTGGACAATTTTTTCCAGTTTTGATTTACAGTCTAATTGGAAAATTTTATGGATTTTACTGAGAGACAGGAGTGCATATAAAAAATGAAGGCAGTGGCTGAAGGACTCTTTCTTTCATCACTGAAAAGGGTTATAGACTTAAAGTAACATGTTGGGGCTGTCGGAATAGAGCCCTGAATAGATATAAATAGCCAGTGTTCGTGTGAAATCAATTGCCACTTGGCATGACACCATAATAGACTCTTGGTCTTAAGGGGGAGGGGAACTCCACAAAATAGCTTTTTGCAAGTATGTGACCCGCCAATAAAATAAATGTGATAAAAATGTTCAAAGTGAGGTTCAGTGAGGAGTTGGTCAGTGTGTAATGTTCACAATCTGACTTTTGCTCTTTCTTTTTGTGAACCAGATTTGGATGAAGAGGAGGCCTCATCAGAGACTTCAGGAACTGGATCACTAGAAACAAAATCTGTGAAAGACTATTATCCAGACTTCATGGGTTTCCTGACTACATCAGACTTGGAGTGTTCCCTTTGTATACGGTCAGTTAATTAACAGCACAGAAATAATCAAGGAGAGAAGAAACCTAGATCTAAGGAGAAATTTCCTGACAGCTAGAACAATTAATCAGTGGAACAATTTGCCTCCAGAAGTTGTGAATGCTTCAACATTGGAAGTTTTTAAGAAGAGATTGGGCAACCATTTGTCTGAAGTGGTATAGTGTTTCCTGCCTAATCAGGGAATTAACTAGAAGACTTCCAAGGTCCCTTCCAACTCTGTTATTCTGTTAAGAGCTGCTAGGAAAAGGACTTTGAAGTGCTATGCAAATTGAGCATGAGGTGTCTTCTTAGCCCAGGGATGTCAAACTGGCAGCCTGTGAGCCAGATGCATCATGCAGTGGCCACGCCTACCCCAGTTCCAGGAAAAGAAAAAACATCATATGTCATGTGACAGCAGTGTGATGCCCCAAATTTGACACCCATGTTCTAGCCAATGGATTTCCGAAAAAGCCATGGGGATAAACCCTCTCCTTATTTGTTGAAGAATAAAGAAAAGGTTTATAAACATATTTGAACTTCCTCTTGATATTTTAAGTACCTCTATTCTATTTAAAGTACTATTCAAAATTATATATATATTTTAAATAGAAAAAAACCCTACATCCATGATAACCCTCGGTAGTGCAGTGGTTTAGAGTGCTGTACTGTGGGCCACTTCTGTTGCCTACTGGCTGCCTGCAATTTTGCATTCAAATCCCACCAAGGTCAAGGTTGACTCAGCCTTCCATCCTTTTGAGGTGGGTAAAATGAGGACCCAAGTTGTTGGGGACAATATGCTGACTCTGTAAACTGCTTAGAGAGTGATATAAAGCACTGTAAAAGCAGTATATAAGTCTAAGTGCTTATTGCTATTGCTATAACCTGAATATTCTTACATGCACCAAAATCCAGTGTACATTGTAGGATTGCTTCCTAATGATGTGCAAAAAAGCATAGTCAGGTTTTCACCAGTCAGAAATGAGACAGTCCTCATATGAAACATAAAGTGGTACACTATTGCATGGTATGATATCAGAAAATCTTTTTTGACTATTAAAAAAAGGAGAAAAATAGTGATGATTACACACCAAAGTTTTTGTTCGTCGTTAGAATTTAAAATAATAATTTTAACAATCTAAAGAGTTAAACATTGAGGCATGCTTTATATAAGACTAGCCCAACCATGAAGTTTATGGATCTCATATAATGAATTATTGCTAGAAGGCAAAGTGAACTTGCTTGCAAATCTCTCCACCTCTGGGTTCAGTGTAATTCTTGCCATTTAAATCCTCTTCTCAGTTGTAAGTGAGAAAAACCTTGAGACATGGACAAAGAAATGCTGCCTGGTCTGAAACGGGCATGGGAATGGAAGATATTAAATGGATGTGCAGGCGTCAGTGCCTGAACATTTACTGTGGAAAGGCTATGAACAAAAATTAAAACTGGGTTATAATGTCATGACAGTATTCAATACAATAAAGGGACGGAATGCCTGGAAAATAAGTCCAGGCGGAACTTAATAGAGGACATCTTTGACCTCTGGAATTGTTATCCAATTCAATGTGCCAGTGTAATACCTTTTGCAGAGTGGTACTACTTTGTAATGAACTGAAATTTGTTTCATTTGAAGATGAATATTCCAAAGAAAGTAAGAAAGGAGGGCTCTTCGGCAGTTAACCTTAATAGATTCTAATCTCTTTTAATATAATTTTTATGTGGAAAATAGAAATACTGGCTGTATCGTACAATGGTCCAGTGTGATGGAATTGGAGTGCAGCAATTTGGGGACTGGTGTTGGAAAAAAAATAGAGAAACTGTAGAACAATATTTTTCTTCATATAAGTATTGTAGTATTTTAATGAGAGCATTGGAAATTGCAATCATGACCATGGCCCGCTGCAATGTCATAATTGTGAGCCAGGCCTGCAACTGCCACAATTTTGTGGATTGATTGTAAAAGTTACATCATAACTTTGAATGGTTGTTGAACAAGTGGCTATAATCCGAGGACTACTTATAATCGTCAGGTGTCATAGGAATCTTAGTGTTAGCGTCTTGGTAGCTGATTCAGTTAAAAGTCAATCTTTGAGAAAGATTCACAAAGTCTTTAACTGGCTGTACTGAAAGAAGAGATTTAGACTTACAAGAATTTGAGCACTCAACACTTATCACTTTAGAACCAATTTATTTTACCTTACATTGTGGTGGACACTTTTTCTATTTCTTTGCAACTTCTCTCTCGTGAACCCGGAAGAGGGCATTTATTTCAAGTAAACACAGGAACTTGCTGGTGGCTGTTTACAAAACGATTGCAAAATTTTTCTTCTGATCCTGTGAACTGATTATCATGTTTTCCATCATATATTTCCCAAAAAAGCAGCACATTTCTCTTGATATTACTGAATTATGATGCAATTGGAATGGCCTATATGGACTGGGGGTTTTAAACTCTTCTGCAAAATCCTTGATGGGATTCCATGAGAGATTAAGAAAAAAGTTCACTTGAATGCAGCCACTTTATTGCTAGAACTTTGCCTCTTGATATGGGGTTCCAGAAATAATAACAACACAATTTTAACTAACAGGCTTCATGGCCTGAAAAGGCTAAGAAAAACCTGATTTATACTATTAAATCAATTTCATGAATATTCAAAAATCCAAATAAAAAGCATCTATGACTGTCCTGCAAAATGCAGTCCATTATCTTCCTCTTAGTTTTGCTCTTAACATAGTATTCAACCAGAATCTTCCTTCCTGCCATTTATCAATTATTCCATCTTATTTTCTCTGGGATAGTGGAATACAAACCATTCTTCTGAAGGATGATGAGACATACAATAATATTTTCGTCTGATCATAATTTTCTTTCAGACTAAACATGTTCAGGTTCCTCAGTTCCTTTTCCTAGGACTTAGTTACTAGTTACTTAATGATCTTATTGCTCTTCTCTGAATTGTTTCCATTTTATCTTAAATCAGGAATTAAAGACTGTGTCAGCCTTGAAGATCTTCTACTATCGCTTTGCATCTTTTGGCTGTCATAAGAAACTGGGGGGAGGGGAGGACGGGATGAGTCTGGGAAGTGAGCTGGAGGTGTTACATTTTTCTGTTGTGTAAATGGGGGGGGGCAAGCATACATCAGAGTTAGGTTTCTATTTCTCGCTTAGCTTTCTTTTCTCTGCGCAACTGCAACCAATTATCAAAGTATGCCAAGGTCAACGGACAGAGGCCTAATCATCACCTGAAGATGCCCACATGATCATATTCACAATTTCTAATTGGAAGTTTCATCTGAACTATTGGGGGTGGGAACACTTCCATCACTTTGTATATGTGATTTACATGCCTGATTTCTCAGATTCAGAATTCTCTGGTTGCTACCACTTCACTTTCAGTAAAAGATAACTTTTCTCTAAATTAAAGAGTCTAAGTATTTCTTTCTTGGATTTTGAATAGAGCACCGCCTGACATTATTCTGAATGTGAACTCTACTAGCCCACCCGGAGAAAACACCCAATTTTCTTCTGAGGGGGCCTGAACATCATGTCATCTTCAGCTAGTGACCAGGAAGATCTGGGAGCCATTGGAGGGCAAGATTCTTTGCTGTTACAGGAAGCCCAATCGTTAGCAGAGCTCAATCTGGAAGAGGATCCAGCTGTGAAGCCCAGATGGTCAGTGGGGGTTGGCTGGAAAGATCCGGAGAAGGACACCCCCCCCTCCGGGATCACCACCTCCTGCCGGTGTGGAAAAGAGGAGCCATGGTAAGAGAGGGAAAAGAGAGAACTCTTACTGGATCAAGCCAGGAGACTCCTTAATGAAGCCTTTGAACAACTCCAAGCTGCACAAAGGTATGAAGGGGAAGGGGGAGTAGCCCCAGCTAGAAGAAGCAGAGCAGCCCCCTCTCCCATAAATCAACCCGATCCAGCAGCAGCCCCAGGGCCCTCAGCGGGTGGTGTAATTCCTAGAAGGCGTAGAGCTCCTGGGCTGCTTCTGTTAGAAGTAAGATACGGGGGGGGGGGGATCCCAAAACCTTGGGATTTTTCCTAGCCCAGGTTTGGAGCTATATGGAAGAATACGGGGAGGATTTTCCCTCAGAAGCAGCCAAAATGAGATGTGTTACCAGGGCTCTGGAGGGAACAGCTACAGAGTGGATGGTGACCCTGCATAATGATAATGCTCCCCAGTTGATGAATTATAACCTGTTCATGACTGCACTGCGAGCTAGATTTGAGGACCCATTGGCAGAGTGCAAGGTCCGGATCAGGATGAAGACCATAAATCAGGGGCAGAGGTCAGTGGCTGACTACACCCAAGAATTTAGACAGTTAGCAGGTCATATCCGAGGCTGGTCCCAGGAAGCCCTGATAGAAGCATTTAAAGATGGTTTAAATGAAGATGTGTACCAGAGATGCATTGCTAGAAGAGACCCAAATGACTTGCATATGTGGTACTTGCTGGCAGAAGAAGTAGAAATTGATTTAAACCGAAGCAGACGGCGGGGAGGTTCTGGGTGGAGCAAACCTTCCCCCCCCCATCCTCAAGAGGTTCCCAAACCTCAGAGGGGAGGAGTGACGGCAAGACCCAACCCCTTTGCCTGTTTTCGATGCGGGAAGGAAGGTCACCGGGCTGTGAACTGCAAAGTCAAGCTGGAACCAAAGGGGGTGCCAAAAGAAAGGAAGAAATCTGAAAAATCCCTAGCAAAGCCTCGCGAAGCGGCACTAAAGTCGAAAGAGATGGCACAGGTCACCCCTCCCATGGGAGAAGAGTCAGAAATCCTGAGGAGGATGATTTCGACTCGGAAGATGACTTCCTTGTAAGTCCAATCGTGGGCCCTATGACCATTCCGGTGAAGTTGAGGGTACCCAATTCAGGAGGTCGAAGGGGAAATGCTAGCCCTATTAGATTCTGGGTGCACAAGGTGTATAATCAACACGGAAGTAGTGGAGAAAATGGACTTAAAACTAAAACCTTTAAAGATGCCCATTTCCTTTGCCCAGTTAGATGGATCAGTGGCTGGAGGTTGCCCTGCATGTTTTATCACGGAACGTATAGAAATGATCATGGGAGAACATGATGAGACTCTGTGCTTTATTGTGGTCCCTGGGATGGAGCAACCATTAATACTGGGATTGCCCTGGCTCCGGAAATGGAACCCCCAGGTTAACTGGAGAAAGGGGTTGTTGCACATACGCACCAAGTAGCGACCGGAAAAGGAAGATCTCAGCCGAAACGTCAGATTCCGATTGAAATAGCTTCCACAGGTACCGAACCCGTGAAAGGGGAGGAGAAAATTCCAAAAGAGTATTGGGATTTAAAGGAAGTGTTCAGTGAGAAAGCCTCGGATGAGCTCCTGCCTCACCGGTCAACAGACTGTGCTGTTGAAATTTTGCCTGGGGTGAACCTCCCGAAACCGAAATTGTACTCAATGACGCCACGGGAATTAGAGGAGCTAAGATTGTTTATAGATAAAAATCTGGAACGTGGTTTCATCCAACCTGCTAGACCCCAGGTAGCGGCCCCCGTGTTGTTCCGTGAAAAGAAAGATGGCTCCAAACGCTTGGTGGTGGACTACAGAAATTTAAATGCCATTTCTGTGGAAAACGTGTGCCCCCTGCCTTTGATGAAGGACATGTTGGCCCACCTACCCAAGGGGAAGATTTTCACGGAGTTGGATTTGAGAGAAGCATACTACCGAATTCGAATTGAGGAAGGGGATGAGTGGAAGACCGCTTTTAATTGCCCAATGGGTTGCTTCCAATTCAACGTTCTTCCTTTTGGTTTACAAGGGGCCCCAGCTGTATTCATGCAGATTGTCAATCAGGTGTTACATGAACATTTATACAGGGGGGTTCTGGTTTATCTTGATGATATCCTTATCTACACGGAAACTCTGGATGAACATGTGAAACTGGTGCGGTCGGTTCTACAGAAACTGTGTGCCGCCAAGTTGTATGCTAAACTATCCAAGTGTGAATTCCATCAAGACAAAATTGACTATTTGGGATATCGCATTTCATCTGAGGGCATAGAAATGGATCCAGGGAAAGTGCATGCCGTATTGGAATGGGCTCCACCACGTACCAGAAAACAACTTCAAAGTTTCTTGGGATTTGCAAATTTTTACCGGCAATTCATCCCGACGTTTGCTAAGATAGCAATGCCCATCACAAATCTCTTAAAAACAAAAAGGGAGGTGAAGCCAAGGCCAGGAAAGCCGCTGGAGTGATCCATGGAGTGCCAAGCAGCTTTTGAAAAGCTAAAAGGACTGTTTGCTGCAGAACCAGTGCTAAAGCACCCGGATAAGGAAGCTCCTTTCGTGATTCAAGCTGATGCAAGTGATGTGGCTGTTGGAGCGGTGTTGCTTCAAATCAACGAGAAAGGGACCTTACAGCCTTGTGCGTATACCTCCCGTAAACTGTCTGAAACCGAGAGAAGGTGGGCTGTCTGGGAAAAAGAAGCTTTTGCAGTTCGTTGGGCCTTACTGACCTGGAGACATTTCCTGGAAGGAGCCAAACATCCATTTGAGGTATGGACTGATCATAAAAATTTGGAAGCCTTAAAAACGCCTTGGAAGCTGTCCCCTAAACAAGTTCGCTGGGCCCAGTATTTCAAGCGGTTCAATTTCTCACTGAAGTACATTCCAGGGGGGAAGAACTTCATGGCGGATGCTCTCTCTAGACTACCCCAATATAATAGTATTTGCCAAGAAGTGATAAGTCCAATTGTTTCGACCAAACATCTAGCCGCCCCAATGATCACCAGAGCCCAAAAGAAGAAACAAGAAGTGGATTTATCAAATGACCTAACCGCACAACTAAAAGAAGCTTTAAAACTTGATGATTGGTTCTTGGCTCATTTGAATGACTATACAGTTAGAGATGGTCTGGCTTGGGTGGGGACCAAGTTGTATGTGCCACAGGTGCTGAGGGGCCAAATACTACAACAAGCTCATGATTCTAAAGCAGCTGGTCACTTTGGATTTGTGAAAACCTTATATCTGGTTAAGCGGCAATTCTTATGGCCTACTTTGAAGAAGGACATTGAAGCTTATGTAGCTAGCTGTCCAATTTGTGCTTTGGCAAAGAGACTTCCTGGTAAGCCGGCAGGGCTGTTACAAAATGTAGCTAGATCAACAGCCCCCTGGAAGGAAATCTCTGTGGACTTTATAGTAGAATTACCTGAAAGCAGTGGAAACATGGTTATTTGGGTGGTAACTGATTTGTTTTCCAAGCAGGTACATTGCATACCTTGTTCCAATATTCCATCTGCTAAGAAGTTGGCTAAACTGTTTATTTCACATATCTATAGGTTACATGGCATTCCAGAATGCATAATCTCTAAGAGAGGGGTCCAATTTACCTCAATTTTTTGGAAAGAGTTCCTGAAGTTGATAGGCTCCATGCAGGGCTTAAGCTTCGCCCAACACCCCCCAAACCAATGGTGCCTGTGAGATGACTAACGCAGTGTTAGAACAGTATCTTAGATGTTATATAAATTATCAACAAGATAACTGGTCCGACTTACTACCATTTGCTGAAGTGGCATATAACAACTCCGTACATAGTAGTACTGGATTTACTCCATTTAAAGTGGCTTCGGGACAAGATTTTGTACCCATAGCTAAACTTCCTTCATCCATTCGTTGGATGAATGGATAACTCAACTCCAACTTAACTGGCCAGTAACACGTAAAGCATTAGATGAGGCCCATCAAACTCATAAGGAATTTGCAGACAAGAAAAGATCTCCACAGAAATTATATAAAGTAGGCGACAAAGTTTTCCTGTCCACCAGATACCTGCAAACCACTCAAAAGTCAAAGAAGCTTGGTCCTAAATATGTTGGTCCTTTCACGATTGAACGGATTATAAATCCTGTAACAGTCCAGTTGAACTTACCGAAAACTCTTCGACGAATTCACCCGGTTTTCCATGTTAGTTTGTTAAAACCTGAACATACTTCTGATTTAAGACCCATCCAGGCTAATCCTCCCATACCAATACTGATTGAAGGTGAACAACATTTTGAAGTTAAAGAAATTCTGGACTCTTGCAAATGGAGGGATCGGCTCCAGTATCTTGTTGCCTGGAAACATTTCCCTTCTTCACAAGCCGAATGGGTTAACGAAACCAATGTTAAAGCCCCTATGTTGATCAAAGCATTTCGTTCCAAGTATCCTGATAAGCCCTAGGAGTGAATTCCTTTGTAATTGTCTAACGATTAATTATTGTCTTTATATTTTTCTCCTCTCTCTCTTCTAGGACTGACAGTTTTCCTTTTTCTAGGAGGGCCGAATGTCAGCCTTCAAGATCTTCTACTATCGCTTTGCATCTTTTGGCTGTCATAAGAAACGGGGGGGAGGGGAGGATCGGAGGAGTCTGGGAAGTGAGCTGGAGGTGTTACATTTTTCTGTTGTGTAAATGAGGGGGGGGAAGCATACATCAGAGTTAGGTTTCTATTTCTTGCTTAGCTTTCTTTTCTCTGCGCAATTGCAACCTGTTATCAAAGTATGCTAAGGTCAACGGACAGAGGCCTCATCATCACCTGAAGATGCCCACATGATCATATTCACAATTTCTAATTGGAAGTTTCATCTGAACGATTGGGGGTGGGAACACTTCCATCACTTTGTATATGTGATTTATGCTCCTAATTTCTCAGATTCAGAATTGTATGGTTGCTACCATATCACTTTCAGTAAAAGATAGCTTTTCTCTTAATTAAAGAGTCTAAGTATTTATTTCTTGGATTTTGAATGGAGCACCGCCTGACAGACTGTCTTTAAAATGGGATCTGAACAGAGCAGGGATCTTCTGTCATTCTGAACCTAAGCTTCCTGCATTTACCCTTTTTTACTCCTCTGTCAAAGAACTAATTCATATTTAGCTTGTAGTCACCATTTTTTCAAGCATCATTATCAAACTTGGCAATAACTCACCCTATGCATGTGAGATCTTAGTGAAAAACTCAACCTTTGCCTCAGTTAAATGTTATGCTGCCATTTTCTATTCATTTCTGTAACTTGTTAAGATTATTCAGAAATGTACTGCTGTCTTGTTAGATATTCTTTCTACCTAATAGACACTTAAGACCACCTAATAGACATTAAGTAACTCTCTAATAATGAACATGTCAGTGCCCAACGAGAGATGGCCTTTTTCTCTGCAGTATGTTTCATGAACCTGTCACGACACCATGTGGCCACACCTTCTGCAAAGAGTGTATGGAGCGTTGCTTAGACCACCGACCCAACTGCCCACTTTGCAAGCAAAGCCTGCAAGAGGTAAGAGGGACAATTTTCTCTTGGTTGCTTTCAACTGTTGGGTTCTTTTCTTTATGTAGTCAAAAAAAGGAGATGGTAAATGAGTTCTGTCATTCCAATGCATCTAAAGAATATTAAATTAGGTAATATTTTCAGATTTTGGATTTGCAGGTTGGCATGTTCTTTAGCCTTGACTTTTACTATTGAATGGAATTTTTTTTGTAATAAAATTGGGGTTCTCCATCTCCTGGCACGTAATTTTTTAATATTTTTACTACAATTTTATTGTAGTTTTATACATTTGTGTGTGTGTGTGTGTGTGTGTATTTGTTAAGTTTTTGCGGGTATCTACATGTATGGTATTCAGCTTTGTTCGGGTATTTTCCCACATCATTATAGTTGTGCTTTTAAAATTGTAGTAACGTTTCGGCAGAATCTCATCTGCCATCATCAGGCTTCTGTATTGTGTTCGTCTGTGAGTCAGACTTTCACAGCCGTTTCTGCTTTAAATTTGGTGCTAGCCTACGCTGTGCCAGAATGGTTTTTTCTTTGTCCTGATTGGTTGGGAGTCTTGGTCTGTGTTTATTGGTCTTGGAGTTTGCTGTGTTCTGCTTGCTTGGTGTTTTTAATATCTTTTGTCTGTTTTGTAGGTTTTTTTGGTCTTGATTGGCTGGCAACATTGTGTTTCCTGTATTGCAGGCTTTTAGTTCAGATAAACGGACGGCTATCATTTATTAGGAAGCTAGGTTTCATCTGGGTGCCTGGTTGGGGTATGTTTAAGCTGGAGGTATTGAGGGGAGGAGGTCTGTTTGTACCCACGTGTTTGCTTGGCTTGTGGTGTGGAGATTTTTTTGTTGTGAGTGCAGGCTTCCAGATAATTTACAGTCTGGTGGAGTTATCTCTTCTGTTCATGCTTTCAGGTCTTTTTTCAATCTCTATGGCTTCTCTGATAATTCTGTAACTGGGGTTTGCTATAGTGGCTAGGGTTTTGGTGCCATTGAAGTTGATGCTATGACCTGTGGCTTTCATGTGTTGGACTAGTGAGGAAGTGTGTTCCAGCTTTTTTACAACAAAAAAAAAGCTTTTTTTTTTCAACAAAAAGCCTGACTCACAGATGAATACTATACAGAAGCCTGATGATGTCAGATGAGATTCTGCCGAAACGTCGCTACAACTTTAACAGCACAACTATAATGACATGGGAAAATTCCCAAACAAAGCTGAATATCACACACACACACACACACACACACACACACAGAGTTTTATCTTGATGTTGTAAGCCACCCAGAGTCACCTGGCATGGAGATGGCTTGCAAACAAGTTTAATAAAGAAAATAATTTAGCTTCAGCACTGAAAATGATTTTGTATATAGTAAGTCATAAGAGTTAGCCATAGTAGTTTAGACTATCTCATAAAAATATTAGGCTCCTTTCCAAGTGCTAAATCAAATAGTTTTATTCATTATTGCCAAGTATTTGCGTACAAAACTGTTTTTACATTTGGCATTAGATAGTGAATATTAAATATTGACAGGTGCTGAGTATGGGATTATCAGAGTAAAATATTTGCAGAGGCCATCAGAGCAGAGATGATATTCAGCAGGTTCTGACCAGTTCTGGAAAACCGGTAGTAGAAATTTTGAGTAGTTCGGAGAACTGGCAAATGCCACCTCTGACAGGAGATTTTACAGTATCCTTTCCCTTCCATGCCCACCAAGCCACGCCCACAGAACTGGTAGTAAAAAGTTTTGAATCCCACCACTGCATCAGAGGGTCACCTGAGCCAAAGTTTTATTCTTTGGAAAAAGACATTATTGAAAGGAGATTTCAGTTCTGTGCAATTCAGAAGTGGATATTGAAAAAAACTGGCTAGGTTCAGAAGAGGAACTCAGAGAACAGAATGTCTTTTGTTGAATGCTTTCAAACTTCCATTCTGCAAAAGATGTACTTTGTGAGACTAAAGTATATAAGACATATCTGTAAATATGTGTAAAATATATCAAAGTGATATAATTATGAATGTTTGGTTCCTTCCAGTATCTGAAAGCTGGAAAATACAATACTACCATTCTGCTTGAAGAGCTGATGACAACAGTCTTCCCTTCACAACTGGCAGAAAGGAAACTAGTTCACCAAGCTGAAATGGTAGAACTTTCAAAGTAAATATGAACCTTTTGGCTGCATATTCTATGTGTACAATCCCAGAAGCAGAAAACATATTGTACAGGAATTGGAAAGTATATTTGACAATTTTATCCAGTTCTCTCTCTGTGTCTCTGTGTCTCTGTCTCTGTCTCTGTCTCTCTCTGTCTCTCTCTCTCTCCCCTATACAAGGTAAGCTTTTGATGACCCAACAATCTGTTCATGGTGACCCTGAGTTATTCCTTGGCCACCCTTGCTTCATAATGAGTGCCTCACATCATCATGTCTTCAAGCCTTTTTCTCTCTGTGTCTTCTGTAATCTGACATCGAAGCTCTAATGGCAATGTCTCCCTATGCCTTATTCCACATTCAGAGAAATGCAGCTTGCTTTCTATCAGTGTAAATTAATGTTGATTAATTAATGTTGATTAATGTCCCTAGCAATGCTGGAAGGGACAAATAAACTAGATAGTAGGTTTATAGAACATGACTTTTCTTTAGAATTCTTTGGCAGTTCTGTAGAGTTCATGGAGTAAAATGGGCTTGTAAATTGAATAAATAACTGGCTTCTTGGTAGGTTCAATAGTCCACATGCATTTTTATCTTTTTGGGCAGGCATGGAAGGTTCATTTGGATGTCCTTGTGTGCATGCATAAAAGTTACCTAGTGGTATATTCTATTCTGAAATCCTCCTGTTTATTTTTCAAGTTCCTAGTAGTCCTTTTGTTGATTATAGTTCCCCCCTTTCTTTTACAGCCTAAACAAGAATATCCCCATCTTTGTGTGCACCATGTCATTTCCAGGTCTCGTCTGTCCTCTTCATGTGTTTGAACCTCGCTATCGACTCATGATGCGAAGATGTCAGGAGACTGGCACAAAGATGTTTGGCATGTGCATGTATGAAAATGGAAAAAAGTAAGTTACATGGAAGACTGTGGCTGCAACTTTTTAAAAGTTGGTTCTACAGTAGAGGTTGAATCCCAGTTTTGAGTTGATTGAACCAACAGATGAAACCATACTAAAAAGAATAAATGTAACTTGTTTTTCTGAAATTCTATACATGGGCTCTGCTTGGTATTTTGAGGCAGAATGCCATCTTTTGAATTGTAACTGAATGCTCTCTTCCTCTTCCCCCTCTCCTACAAAACTTAGATTTTCGAGAAGTGAAGAAGAAAACTCCATTGAGCTCCATAGTTGCAAATCAGCTTTCATTGTTAGATACCAATGAACAGGAGGAACATAATTAGAATCTAAATAAACAGATGAATGGATATTGATCTGGTTTTTTTTACTGTTACTTCTTTACATGTTAGCCTGCACTGAGTGCTATAGTAGGTAGAATAGAGATTGTCCCCTGTCTTTCCCTAGATATTGTTCACTATGCCAGCTTTGGCTCTAACATCTGCATATTGAATGCAGTCTATTGCTCTTTGATTTTTTTTGAAATTGACTTTTTGTAGTATTTTATGAGTTTGCAGTGTAAAAAGAGGGAACATCTGAATCTGGTTGAAAATGTCATTATTTGGGACGATGAAGGAGTTCCAGAAATATGTTAAAAGCGTGTCTTTTTTGGAGACTTCCGATTTGGGCTTCTTCGGCGACGGACCAAAATCACAATCATCTGTGACTTTGATCCATGCTCGCCGCTGGAGTGCCCCGAGCTGCCCAGATTCAGGGCTGAAGCCACCCCTTAGAGGTGGATAATTTAAAAACTTTCTTTAAAAAAAAGAAAGAAAGCAGCACAGGGAAAAAGGAAAAAAGAGGGTGGAATCTGGAAAATGGAGGAGACCTCCTGGAACTTAAAAAAAAAATGATAGTGGAATTTTAACAAGGCTTGCAAAAGATATATTGTAGCTGAAACTTTGTTACAAGAGAACAAAGCCCTTGGAAAGAGAAAGTGAGAAAAGAAGCAAGAAACAGTTTTGGATTATTGGGTGATTCCTAGAACTTTGGATGGAGGATCCTAATGAAATAAAATAAAATCAATTGGGGGTTGTTTAATTTTTTAAAAAAATGGCATCACTCCTTAAAGAGTTAAAAATGAGACTTAAAGAACAAAAAGAAGAAGCACAAGATGGAAGAGGATCTTTTGGCTTCGTATTTCAATTTTTAGAAATGGAGATCTTGAACTATAAAAAAACAAGAAATGCTGGCAGAACAAGAAGGGCGGGACAACGAAGAAGCCATCTTTAATAACCAAGTAATTTTAAGCAGGGTGAAAAAGGGAAAGGGGGAAAGGGAGTTAAAAACTTAAGTACTGAAGCAACAACCAAAAAAAAAGAATAATTTGAAAAGTAATCATAATATCAGGAAGAAGCAGAAGGGAGGATCACAGAAGGGAGAATCAGATAGAAAAGGGAATAAAAAGGGGAGGGAGAAGAAGAGAGGGAAGAGGGAAAGAAAAAGAAGCTACAAAAGACAGAAACAAGATATAGAGATACAGGAAAAACGTACAAGAATTAAAGGTATAATTCTTCTATTTAAATATATATACAAATATACTTTTTTCTTTTAAGAATTTAGTGTGTATTTTAAGGGAATGTACCAAGCAGAATTTGATTGAAAATAGGTATGTGTTATAAAATAGAGGTTAGAAAATGAATGTTATAACTGTAAAGATGTAACTTAAATTTTTAAATAAGATTTGAAAAAAGATACAAAGGTGTTACACCCCAGTCTAGTAATTACAGGGGAAAATTTGTTTTATGAGAAAAGATAATATGAAATTGTAAACAGGACAGATGAAAGTATAAAAACATTGACTAGAAAGATTTTAAAAATTAGAAAAAGATATGTAATTGAATTAAGAAAGGAATGAGATAATTTAAAATAAGGCTATAGGAAGTAAAGAAAGGGAAAAGCTATTGAAAAAATTGTGAAAATAGTTATAAGATATGGATTAGAATGTACAAGATAAATATGTATTGAGTTTATGTCTGTATGGAGAAGTGATAACCAGGGGCCATGCTGTTCTCAAAAAAAGATATTTTATTTGTGTTTGTATGTTTTGTGAAAACTTAAATAAAACTTTTATTTAAAAAAAGAATGTCCTTTACATACATTTGCTGGATATGCGGTAAATGTAAAACCTAAAAGATATTAGGAAGTTTTTCTTGGGTGTGAAATGCTAGAGTTAAATTGGTACAAATGAAAGTGAATCTGTATTAGAAAGCTATTCAAATACATTTAAATTGCACTCTTTTTGATTCTGAATCCTTCCATCCCAAGCCATTCAATTCAAAGCATTTGCATAATAGCATCCATCGTAGGGTGGGTCAAATTTTTCAACTTTCAATTTCCAAATATTAGGGGTGCACAAATCTGTGACGTGCCTTGGGGATTGTAAAGATATTTTGGTTACTTTAATATAATTTAGATGTGCTTGGCAAGTAATTACATAAATAGATTAATTTTTATCGGCCAAGTGTGATTGGACGACACACAAGGAATTTGTCTTGATGCAAATACTCTCAGCATACATAAAAGAAGATATATCCATCAAGAGTCAAGAATCATCAGGTACCACACTTAATAATAGTCATAGGGTACAATAAGCAATTAAATCATACTAGGAAATAGTCAATATAAATAGTAAGGATACAAATGACAAAGTTACAGCCATACAGTCACAAATGGGAGGGGATGGGTGATAAGGAGTGATGAGAAGATTAATAGTAGTGCAGACTTTCTAAGTAGTTGGACAGTGTTGAGGGAATTATTTGTTTAGCAGAGTGATGGCATTCGGGGAAAAAACTGTCCTCATGTCTAGTTGTTCTGGTGTACAGGGCTCTATAGCATCATTTTGAGGGTAGGAATTGAAACAGTTTATGTCCGGGATGTGAGGGGTCTGTAAATATATTCACAGCCCTTTTTTTGACTCATGCAATATACAGGTCCTCGATTGAATGCAGGTTGATAGTAATTGTTTTTTCTGCAGTCCTAATTATCTTCTGAAGTCTGTGTCTGTCCTGTTGGCTTGCAGAACCAAACAAGTTATAGAGGTGCAGATGACAGACTCAATAATTCCTCTGCAGAACTGTATCAGCAGCTCCTTGGGCAGTTTGAGCTTTCTGAGCTGGCGCAGAAAGAACATTCTTTGCTGTGCTTTTTTGATGACATTTTTTATTTTAGGTATCCATTTTAGGTCTTGTGATATGATAGAACCTAGAAATTTGAAGGTCTCTACTGTTGATACTGTTGATAAATATTGTAACTTTTTAAAATTTTGTTTGTTTCATTTCCCACAGGTTACATAGCATACCAGAATTGGAAAAGCAGAATTGTAAAGATGAATCTTCCTTCTGTCCTATATTAAAAGCCTTGTCTCTTTTCAGCTTTGCTGACTATGGCTGCATACTGGAGATTCAGAAAATAACATTTTTCCCTGATGGACGATCATTGGTGGATACTATCGGCAAGAGGAGGTTTCGAGTTTTGAGACGAGGGCACAGAGATGGCTACCACACTGCAGATGTTGAATACTTGGAAGACGAGAAGGTGAGTGGTCCTTATGTGAAGAATAACATCCTAAAGATCTAGCTAAAACAAAAGGAATATTATGCAGTGGGTGTCGCTTGATATAGATAATACTTGACTTATGACCACAATTGAGTCCCCAATTTTTTGTTGCTCATCAAGACAATTGTTAAATGAGCTTTGCCCCATTTTAGACCTTTCTTGCCACAGTTGTTAAGTGAATCACTACAGTTCTTAAGTTAATCACACAGTTGTTAAGTGAACCTTCCTTTCCTATTGACTTAGCTTGCAGGAAGGTAACAACAGGTAATCACATGACCCTGGGACACTGTAACCATCATAAATAGAGTCAGTTGCCAAGCATCTGAATTTTGATCATGTGACCACAGAGATGCTGCAACGGTTGTAAGTGTGAAAAATGGTCATAAGTCACTTTTTTCAGTGCTGTTGTAACTTCGAATGGTCACAAAGTGAAATGTTGTAAGTTGAGGACTATGTGTAATTTACAGGTGTTCCTGAGTGTATCTTTCACTTTTCCACCAAAAGATGGCATTCAAGGTGGTAATCAGTAAACACATATTAAAATGAACAAATTTAACACAGCTGAGCTACAAAATAATAACTTGAACCATGCCTATTCTGTTGAATCCTATAGGACAGATGGTAATGATTGGAGATAGAATATTCAACTTGGCCCTCTGCTGTTTTTTTTTTTTTCATTGATAGTTTGGTACAATAAATGTATAGAACAAGTAGAAAAACCTATCATATTGGTTTATGGGTCTGTGCTTTCAATTTATGAGTCAACAGCTGTCCACTGTTAGAAGGAAAAGCACTTTTTAAATGTCTTCCCTGTTCTTAGTACATTGCAGCAAAGCCAGGATAATCACTGCACCCCCACCCAAATACAACATTAATTCTTTGATTCATTGGTTAAAATAGTCACTTGTCAAGCTGGAACTTTCTTTGATAATGTACTAATGCATAGCTTCTATTCACCCTGCTCCTTTTAGTAAGCAAAGGAGAACAGACTGTTCTTCTGTCAGCTCTCAAAGGAGTACATGTCTGCCTTAGGAAGACTCTCTTTTCTTTAAAGAAGCCTTGGTAATTGAAATGCATCTTTCTGCCGTATCTCCTCCTCTTGCTCCTCTTAATGGTCTGTGCACCAGCCTACCTGCTCCATAATTTGCCTTCTATCCCATCCCATCTGCTCAGATGTCACTCTTGCCAATAAAAAGGACTTGTACCTTTCCTTTTTGCAATTTTACAACTTCGGTAGTAGGGAAGAAGGTCTCAACATTTGACCTGTCCCTATTTTCCCAGCACCTTCCTTTCCCACTAGGCTGAGGAGTTTCCTCAAGAGCATTTCCTTCTATTTTCTCCCAGCCCAAACCAATTCTGTGTGTGGAGCAAAACATCCAAGCACATGTTTCAGTTTTGTCAAAGACCACTCAAACCAGGCTTTTGAAGCAAGCAATATTTTACAAATCCCTACTATATGGCAATCACATCTGAGTTCTACTTAGTAGTTATGTTTTCTCTCTCACGCTCTCTTTTGATCTCAACTGTTGTTCAGATTCTTTCATTTTTACTGTCAATGTGCTTCACTTTGCTTGTTTTCAACTTCTGACCTTGTGATCTAGATGGAAGGAGAAGAACAGACTGAGCTCCAAAATTTGCATGATTGTACCTATGAGCTAACCCAGAGATTTTATGAACATGGAGGAAGGACTTTCCGACAGCTTGTGATGCATCATGGACCACTTCCGGAAAAAGAGGAAGACATACAGGTATTGAGACTTTTTCTCACCAGAAATATAAAATAATCTGCAGGGGAATAAGATCTGATAAAAGGGATATATGATTGTCATATAGTGCAACAATAAAAATACTCAGATTCCATTCTAATTTGGAGGAGAATAAACAATTTGTTAATTATCTGGTCCTGGCATGGATTCTATATTCTGATAGCCTATTGTGGTAAATTAGATAAATTAGGTGTCCATAGCCTTGTTGACCATTTGTTGATTATGTGCCGTCAAATTGGTGTTGACTAGTAGTCAAATGGATAGACTGTTTCTTAGATACATGAGTCATGTCATATTTGGTGGCTTTCCATGGCACACACAAGGTTTTTAAAAATAATCTTGTGTTCACACTCTTAAGTTTTTAAAAAAAGAATCAGCAGGGGTGGGATTCTACTGGTTCTGTCCACCTCTGTAGAACTGGTTGCTCTGAAGAGCAGCAGACATAGAACCGGTACTATGTCTGCTGCTGTTGTGGCCCACACACCTGCCCGGGCTCTTACCTGACTTTTATTTCCTGCTTTTTCAACTGCAGCTGCTTTGTGTGACACAGCTGCAGTTGAAAAAGCAGGAAAAAAGGGCTTTTCCAACCGCTGTGCACTTGCACGCAGTTCTACTCAGCTGGCCGGGCAGCTTAGCAGGTTGTAAATTGCACTTGCGTGACTCACGTGACTTGTGCATGCACGCACGACACTAATTGACAGAATTGGTAGTTATACCAGTCACATCACATCCCTGAGAATAACCATAGCACAACAGATAAATAAATGCTATGCAGCCAATCGAAACTTGTCATTCATTTGTCTTTTCTAGGATCTTAATCCTACATTTCTTGGTAGATAACATAGAAGCCATTTTTAAATTATTTTCCAGGAACTAGATTGCCTTGAATTTCAGATTTAGGTTCATGCATTTTGTACATTATAAGTTGAAACAGCAATTGTTAAAACAACAATTCCCTGGAATCAAACTCAACATCCGATGATGCAATCCATGAAGTTTTCCTAGCAGGAATGGAAGTCATTTTCTATTATCTTTTAGGATGTGTGTTGATTTGTTAGATTTGCGTATTGCCCTGGGATTTCCAGTAGTATCCAGTACTATGCAGGTCTATCATTACATATTTTTTTCAAGATCAGTCAAGGGCAGATAAGAACTTGCAGCAGCTTTAACAAAATAAATTAGCAGTTTAAAATTTTGCATTTTGTACATTCGTATAATTTTTAAAATGTAATTTTAGCTATTTGATTAGGTAATGCCCTTTAAATGAAGACCATGGTATTAGGTTACCATAAGGCTCAAACCATCCATCTTAGAAATGCAGCCTTCCCAAGTAAATAATATTAGAGATACTGCATTATCATAACTATCCCTATTTGTTTTTCTTTCTACAAGCAGTTAGATGGCCTTAAGAGAATTTTGTACCTGAAAATCATAATTTTCCAGGAGTGTAGTAATAAACAAAGTTCAGTGGCAAAGTAAATTTAGTTTAGAATTAATTAACCTATTAATCTCACTTTTTTGTCTAAATAAATTAATTATAAGAATTATGATCTTCAGTTGCTGCAGGCTGCAAACCTTTCTCCTCTAATAAGTGAGACTTAACAGCTCTAAAAGAAAGACTGTGTCTTTGGGGCTTTTTAAAATAGGAAGCTTGGGTTCTATTTTAAAGACTAGAAAGGATATCCTAGTGTTTACAATTTTACCATGGTGACTATTCTAAATATTTCAGTATTAAGTTACTATTACATTAGTGATATTAATTTAAAATATTAGTAAGCTGTATTAATATTATAAAATATCATTTGTTGCATGAATAATTTAAGGAATTGTCATTGCTGTAAAATTCTTAGAATGGCATACACTTAAGAATATTAAATTAATAACCCATAAAAAGAAATGAGGCACACAGAATGGATGGCCATAAAACTGGCAACATCTATAGAGCTATAAGGTTAAATTAAAACAACTTATAATGTGGAGCAAAATGTCTGGACTACTGGAGAACAGTCTTGAGTTTGACCAAAAAAAATAACAAAATTAATCTCAGCCATGTTTTATCCAGTATCTTACGCAGAAGTGCCATGGTGAAAGCTTTTTAACTTCAGTCATCACCCAAGTAACCTTGATGAAGATGGCAGTATTTAGCTGACCTTGAAAAAAGATAAGCAGTGTTGCTCCTGGCTTGTCCTTGGGGGGTAGACATATTTACCACAGGGGAGAGGAGCAGAACAACAGTTGTAGGCTAGAATAAATGTAAATATGTTAACTGCCATATGAAAGTTTGAATCCTTCTTCATTAGAAGTCTATAAAGAGGCTAGAATCAAGATGATCATCTATGAAACAAACTTTACAGGGCGAAATGTTTTTAGATGAGATGACCTCTCCTTCAAACTATGTGACTCTGTAAAATTCCAGGGCTGTAACTGGACTGAGAAGTTGAAAAATTCTAGAAGAAAGTAATGGCAAATCATGTATCTATTCCTGCCTAGAAATACGTTTTACTCAAGTATTTAATTTCCTGTCTGTGAAAAACTGAATCAAATCTTAACTTCTTTTCATTTCTAATTACTTGCCGTTTCACCTCTTAAAAATGTTCCTTCTAAGGCATCTATGGTATTCCCAATGCTTGATTGTTTCAGTTCATTATTCCTTAACTATGGTTATATTATTGTTTTCCAAAATCTCAGTTCTTTAAAATAAGAAAATAAAATCAAAATATGATTTAAACCAGTATTATTTAAAAAACAAAGCTGTAATTAGATCAAATAGTTAAGGGCTATTTTAAAAAGCTTGCTTTGGATCTTTTTTCTAAAAAAAATTTGCAAAGCAATTAGGGTTTTAACAAATAATTTGAATATTCCAACATTCTGGGAACTTGTTGTTTATGGCAACAATAATCACATTTCCTCTAATGACTTTTACCATGGGGATAAATATAGAAAATATAGAAAAAAGTATACTTTCAAATAACCTGGATTTGGGCTATTAAAATTCAACACTTAGAATGAGAGCCATTGAAATGTGTTGGTTAAGTTTAATATGACCTCAAATTCTGCAAAAGACCAGCTTACATGTTGAATTTTGTATTTTTTTTTTCAAAACTAGACACGAAGGCAGCCCATCTACTATAATAAATATTATAAAAATCAAACTTGGAGGCTATTACAATGTGTATCATAGTTGTATAGTTATTTTCTTCTAGGAAATGATGGAATTGATGTACCAAGCTGATAAAAGATACTTTGGATCATGACTTCATTTTAGGAAAACAGAGAAAGAGTTTGAATTCAGCAGTATTCTCATGTATATTCTCATTTAGAATACGATTCCACCCCAGGATACTTCTGAATGGAACTGTCTTCCACCTCTCTGAAACTGACCATTTACATTGAGCATCTTCAAACATTATTTGACACCCAGTCTCTTCAGTTTTAAAGAAATAGATTTAGATCTCAGCAAACGTGGAGACAACTCAACTCCATACTTTTGTCATAATTTCATGTAGATACTGAAAAAAGACAGAATAGAGCACATCCATTTCTAGGAGCAATTCAAGCATCTTCAAGGGACTGTTTGAGATCAACCTGATGGAATCCCATGTCAAACGGTGCTTTTTATTCCCAGCTTTCCTAGGCTATCTAAAATTGATCAATGTATTGAAAGTTCCTGGGTATAATGGAACATGTATATGACCTCGAGGAAAGAGATAAAGAGATGCTTTCTAGGAAGCAATCAAACAAGAGAGGCAGAAGCCCCCAGTGACTTAACTATCAGGAGAAAGAAACTTAGAAAGGACTGTTTCCAATAGTTAAGCAGTTAAAAGTGTTGGCAGGAAGTTTGTACTTTTAGACATGCAAAAATCTGTTATAAGCCTTAAAGTAGAATTAGTTTGTCTATTTGTGTTTCCTAACTGGTTTATCTGGAAGATCAAGAAGAACCAATAGTATCACATGTCTATCAAAAGAAGCTGCTTAACTAGTAGGTTAATAAGTCAGCATTAATCTGCTTTTTTAGGGCTACTCATTTTCTCAATCACATTAGAGATTAACCTATAACTGGTAATCGCCAAAAGATACATTGCTGCTTTCTCCTCCTGGCAGACATTTACAATGATCTAATAATTCCTGGCTATAAGCTACAAAACAATTTGAGCAAGGATTCAAGGACAAAGTGGTAGATATATCTTTATTTTGTGCAAATCATGGTAGAATAGATAATGTTCCCTCCTGTTTTCCCTATAACAATCTTGTGGAATGTTTGGGTTGAGAGAGAATAACTTCCAGAGTTACCAGTTACCATGCCTAAGGAAGGGCTAGAATTGGTGGCATTCAGGTTTCCAGTCCAGCACCTTAACCTTTACATCAAACCACTCCAGCAAGTCTGTTCATGTCCTGTGCTATGAATTGAAATGCATCCAAAAAAGAAGCTATCAAGCAGCACTAATTCTGCATCTGTGGTGTCAAGAGTACTTCAAACTGTGCAAGATTTTGACCAGTTTTAAAAAACTCAGTAAAACAATCACAGTGAGCTCCAGAATCCTGTAATCAAGCTTTGAGAGAAGGTACCAGGGGGTCTCATACAGCCAAAGCAACAATAGGTTAGGGTTGTGTAGGCAAAAATAACCTCTTCAGCTGCATATATAACTGGATTCAATAGCTTTTGGGGCCAGATCATCCTAACAGCTCCAGTGGCCTTAAATGAGATCTTGATCTTAGGATCACAGTGACCTGTCTCATGATAATGAGGGGAAATGAGGCACTCCCGTAGACATATTTCTATGATCAGCATGAAAGATCAAAGACAGAATCCATTTTCTGGGTTCACAAAATGGATTAAGCCAAAAATCAGGCAAACAGACCAGATTTGCTCAACCAATTTGTTAAAAAAAACAAACCAAACTTATCATGTTGTGAATTCAGACACTGGATTTTGAACTAACCCGATTAAGCATGGTTTATGAATGCAGCTGATATAAATGCACCAGTACGGTGGTTGCTTTGGTACTTAATTTACCTTGTATCATTAAATATATGGTGTCACATAACATCTATCAATGTAACATTTGGGGCATTGTTCTCTTCCTACTCCTTAGTCTTTCTTGGAGGAGTTTTAAAAAATGATTTCTATTATATTGAAAAGATCACATGCTCAGTAGACAGTTCAAGAATTAAGTCTTCAGCTAATAAAGGAAATTTCCTGTCACACTTCAATGATGAATCTTGATGTCATCAAGATGGTTCCACTCAAATAGCTCTAGTAGGGTCCTAATTTATTTATTTTGCAAAACGCATTGATATATTTTCTATTATCTTTTCACTAGGCATCGCCAGATGGACCAGTTTGGTGTTGGTGGCTTATATCTGTCTTGCCCCTTGACTTGACCCACAAGTTGACAATTTTTTCTGAAACCTCCTTGAAGGCACGCCTCACCCAACTAAAACATATTCTGAACATCATTCTGGAAAGTCGTGACTACAGCAATTAATACTCAGATTTGTCACAAGGAAGTTTTATATAATATAGAAGGCAGGAAAGTGGGACTTCTGGAGAAGAAATGACAAACTGCAGATGGCTTGGCAAAAAATGGAATTGACAACCACAGAGGAATGAACTGGCGAATAGACCAGCTCTTCATAATTCTTCTCCAGCCAAGGAGAGATTTGAGATTGCCCATAAGTGCTCTATATAGTTGCACCTCATAATGCCAATCTGGTGCCCTCCAGAGGTCCTGGGACTGCAATTCCTAGAACTTCTAGCCAGCATGGTTGATTGGGAAATTCTACAAGTTGTGATCCCAGGACATAAAGTGGATGCTAAGTTAGGGTGGTCAAAGCCTTAACATCTTTATTTCCCTCTTTATTGTGATTATTTTGTTACTGTAAAACTGACTTCAGTTGTAATCCTTGAATGAGGACCCTGAAACGGGTCTGCAGTTGTAGCAAGATTTACTACAATGGTATGTAGTAGTAGCAAGATTTTTTTGAATGGGTTTTGGACTGACGAGGATAAAAGATTCAGTAGTAAGATTTGAATTGTATTCAAGTGAACACATTTCAAAGCATCTTACACCATGAGAATAGAAATAAAACTACAAACACTGGGACTTCCTGAGGAAATTTGCCTTATATCATATATTAATGTTTGCATGGGACTCTTCAACATATTTTTCATAATGTATGATGTTATTTCTTTCCAAGTTACGTAACTCACTGCTATTGATTGTAGGGTAAAAGCCAACTCAGAAACGAGGAACATGACAGAAGGGCTGATTTTCTTTCCTGTATTTTATTCTGATTGCTATTTAAAAAAGAATTTCAAAAGGGATCAGATACAATGACTTATGCTGTTGAAAAAGGTAGATTAGAATACTTCTATAAGAGAAAAAAGATTTAAAAGCTTATTGGGACAGATAATGTGTAGTTACCCAGATATTCAGGAAGTACAATGATTTCTTACATTTGGAGAGCTATATTCTCCCATCAGTCTGAAGCAGGCCGCTTTAAAGATTTAATTTACAAAAAATGCCTAAAAGGAAACCTGAAAATGAAAATTAAATTGTAGACAGTTCTCATGGGATGAAGTGAATAGCTAGAGAACTAACTACAACCTAAAATGTATAATTCAGGAATTAATCTAGGTTTCAAGACACTAAGATGGCAGAGTATTCAGCTGAACCAATTTGCTGCATTTTACATACTATTAGACAAATTACTGTGAATATATAAAGTTTGATATGCATGTATATAATATTAACTGAACATGTACACATAGTTTAGTATAGGGAATGTCTGAATAGTTCATGAAAGGCCATTCATTTGTTCACGTTTAAGAAGTCATGGGATTTTTAAAACAACAGCTGCTAAAGCGATTGGTTTGTAAAATTTGCCAAAGATTAGAATTTTTTTTAGATAAAATGTTTTTGTGCTCCAGCCTCAAGAGTATGGATTCTGAGAATGAACAGCACTGTACAATACAGGTAGCCCTCAATTTATGACCATAATTGGGACTGGAAATTCTGTTGCTAAAGTGATGTCATAAAATTACCCAATTTTATGATCTTTTTTGCAGCAATTGTTAAATATATCCAGCTTTCCCCATTGACTTTGCTTACCAGAAGCTAATTGGGAAGGTTGCAAGTGCTGATCCCATGACCCTGGGATCCTGGAACTGTGATAAAAAAATGCCGACTCTCCAGCTCCAAAATTACAATCATATGACTGGGGAAACTTATGGTTATAACATTAGGATCAGTCATAAACCACTTTTTCCCCCAATACGGTTGTAACTTCAGATGGTTCCTAAAGGAATAGTTCTAAGTTGAGGACTAACTATTTTTTTTTTTTTTGGCAGATTTTAAGCCTGCTATGAATATATAGCTGTGTTTGCTTTTAGTTGTACTTAAATGTACATTCTTTATAAAAATGTATTTATGTAATTTAAAATTGGCTTGCCAAAAAGAATTAAAACACTGTAGATGAAGGGCATATGCTACATTATAATTTAAGCTGCTCCACTCTTGTGCTTCTTCTGGTTTGACTGTTAAGTGATTTAAAAAAATTCTGTTCAGACTCAGATATTTTGTCAACAAATTGCAAAGTATTCAATCTGGACTATAGGTTATCATGTCCTCCCATTGGACAATTCCTCTTGTGCCTGCCCACCATCCTGTATCAGGCAAACAATGGCCAGTCATTTTCTTTTCTCTGGATGGATCGTCTTAAAGAGATATGTTAAAAATATAACTTGGAGAAAGAATTAAAAAGCTGGACTTGGACAGAGAAGAGCCAGATTTTAATCCTTCCTTAGATTTTAATATATTCCTTAGATATAAAAACTGGATCAGTGTCTTTGGGCTACTCACTGTCAGCTCACTCAGGAAGTTGAAAACATTTATCCACCAATGCACAATGGCTGGTATGGTGACCAACAAACAACCTTCAATGAAGAGACCTTCATTCTGCAATGAATTGCTTTGAGAAAAAAATGCACACACCTACACAAACAAACATCCTAAAACATAAAAGGAGGAAGGCTTTCACTGCAGCCTCTCAACGGCCTTGTAGATTAATTTGGCTGCTTAATTGCTGAGTGTGAAGGTTTTCTACTTCAAATGACAAATTAATGAAATGGTGGAATTATTAATGAGAACGGATAAATAAATGGAAATGAGGGAAACCTGGAAAACTTAACAGCTTTTTAAAAGAGCAGTTTTCTTTGGGGTGTCAAACCAGAATTCTGAGTTAACAAGACAATTGTTTCACTGATTATACTGTCGTAACAAGAAGAAAGCTTTAAAAGCTATTAGAACTAATGCTAAGGATTGGTTCAATTGAAGAAATGGCCCTTCTTCTGCAGAGTATCCAGTTGACCTTCAGCTGCAGCAAAATAAAAGCATCTTGGCACAAATAGTGTCAACTAAAAAGATACTCCTTTGGTCTTTTTAGCTGCCAGAAAAGGGGAGTGGGGGGAGACGACATTTCTTAAATGCCTAGGCCCTAGATAATTACCCCGTAACCCTGTCAGAGCTGTAAGAAGGTTATTGGAGAGCATGATGGATGACTCGGAGATGGATGCGTCCCATTGGAGAAGTCACATCCAGACGGTGGGGGGAAGACCAGGGTCAAGGGGGAAATGTATGATGTAATTTAGTATTGGTTTCACCCAGCAAAATGCCAACATGGCCACTTCTAATAAATCAATGTTCTTTTCTCTGAGATGTGGCTAGACACTTTTGATTTGAATGGGGGTGGATTTGTTGGAGCCCTGACAGCAAGGAGCATTATTCCTCCCTGTCATCGGGAGGAATAATGTATATAGTTTCATATTTTTTAAAATGTAAAGTTGGGATGGAGAAATGGAAACAATATAATTTCTCTAATTAAGGTCTTTTGCTTGTTTTAAATTACCTTGCTGTTCTTTTGTGAATTACAAGGGAAGAGGAATTCAACTGCCAAATAGGGGCATTTTGTCCATATGCTTTTCCCCATTTTTCTAAATTTATTTGGAACTATTAGGATAGATTCTAAATGTTGAATAAATTTAGGCTTAGTTTCAACTTTTATATCTTACCCTTAAGTCCTTATTTTAGGGAAAGTGAAAATAAAAGGCACCTGATATTTATAGGACATGGTAGAGATTTAATAGCCCTTTAGGTTATTTTGTAATGCTACCACCAGCTGCTTATTTCTCTGCTTGCTTCCAAATTTCTTTTTAACCCACTTGTGTTGAACTCATTCTTTTGTATAATATGCCTCCTCAGAATAATAAGCTTCTCTAATTTAAGGATATAAAATGGTGTTGAAGGGGTGGAGCAAAATTGCATGTTTGCAATTTGCGCTTCTTCATGTGTTATGAAATAAAATACTGGTTGAAATTAAATACCCTTTTTTGCCTGGTCTGAAACTTTAGTACCTGCAAACGTAGCTATGCAAGACTGCACAATGATGATGAAAGCATTCTGTTAACCGTTCAACTTATAGCTGCTTGGACAATATATGTCTCTGGAATCCTGGATTCAGAAAATTATGGCTTCCTCAGTAAATGGGTGGCAGTGCGTTATTTGTGTAAATATATACCACATTTAGGAAAATATTTTTCTTTGCAACATGACTGTTGAAATACAATTTAGGAAAGAATCCCCTACTGATAACTTATAAATTTTGCTTTGGTGTTGTCAGACAGCCAAGGTGATTTGAGAAGCTTAATTTTAAATTTTAATTATTAAGTTTTAGTAATTGGTATTACTTGAATTGCATAGAAAAATAAGCAAACTTTAGTTGTTTTGTTTATTCTACAGACTTCCTGGCTATTCCTAGTTTTAAAAGATAAGAATTTTGAAAAGTAAAAAAATAAGAGCAGTTGCCCAAAAAGCTAATTTAGTCCTAGGCTGCATAAACGGGGATAGAATCAAGATCACATGAACTGTTAGTACTGCTTTATACTGGTTTGGTAAGACCACACTTAGGATATTGCATTAATCATCACGTTATAAAAAATATGTTGAGGCTATAGAAAGTATACAGAAAAGAGCAACAATGATTATTAGGGTTGGAGGCTGAAATATATGAAGATCGGCTGCAGGAATTGGATTTGTCTAGTCTGGTGAAAAGAAGGACTAGGGGTGACACGCTAACAATCTTCCAATAACTAAAGGGCTCTCAAAGAACTGCAGGTCAACATATTCTCCAATGGACTTGAAGACAGGATAAGAAGTAAAAGATGGAAACTTATTGAGGAGAGATCCAACTTAGAACTAAGAAGAAAATTCCCAACAATAAGAACAATAAATCAGTAGAAGATTGACTCCAGAGGTTGTGGGTGGTTCATCACTAAAGGATTTTAAGTAGAGATTGGACAATCATTTCTCCAAAATGGTAAAGGGTTTCTTGCTTGAGCAGGAGGTTGGACTAGAAGACTTCCAAGATTCCTTCTAATTCTGGGTTGCTGTTTTTTCGTCAAACTAATGAATGTCATTTGAACAAACCATTCATTGGTTCTCAGAAAGATGTACATCTTAGACAGTATCTTAGAGCAATGGTGTCAAAATGGCGGCCTATGGGCTCGATGCATCACATGCAGACCATGCTCACCCCAGCCACAAATAGGAAAAATGTCACGAAAAGTCACATGTCTGCAACGCGATGCATCCATTGTGTACTCACTGCATATGTGTTTCATACGCTCTATCTGTCAAGCATCCCTCCACTGTGATTTCATCCGCGCAAAAAGTTTTGAGCTGCACAAAAAATTTTGAACGGATGAACTTTCCGCCGCGTACAATGTGCATCCGTGACATATACGGGCAACAAACATTCTATATCCATTATCATCCATTAAACATCCAGTGTATCCTCTCTGCATCCTCTGACCATCCCCTCAACTCACATCCGCTGCAGCTGAAAACGGAAAGAGGGAGGAAACAAAAGGTACACGGAACGTCTACACAGAGTTTGTACCATGGAAATGGAAAGGATGTAAGCGTATGCATCTTGTATATAAAGTATTAAAAATGGACAAAACATTTGTATCTGGGATGTATCTTGTACATTTAGGATGTCTGGAGTATGTTAGAGTATGTAGAAGGACACTTAGTGGACAACCGATATTTTCTTTTAAAAGGGGGAGAAAAGCATCTGGATCTCAGTATGAGTCCAGCAGCCGTGGTGTACAGACCTCTTCACCCTTGGTCTTGGTCTTCAACATCATCAATTGTTCTCCACCATGGATGATGAAACAGTCCATATGATAGCTGCGCTCATTCATCACCAGAACCAAAACCTGTTCAGACTATATCAAGTTTTACACAGAAGGAGAGGAAGGAGACGTCCAGGAGCTGTGTGGGTCCGAGGATGGATCGTGAGAAGAATGGAATTTGGACTGTATGACCAGTTGATGGTGGAACTGAGGAATGAAGATCCTCGTGCATTCCATCACTTCATGAGGATGCCACCAGCCATGTTTGATGAACTTATACAGCTTCTGAGACCAAGGTTGACCAAGCTGGGCACCAACTTCCATCCCAACCTGGACCCTGGACTGAAGGTGGCACTGACTTTGTGGGACCTGGCCTCTGGAACCACATACAGAAACATGCAGTATGCATGGAGGGTGCCATACAACAGCATCAGAAAAGTGGTCAGAGAAGTGGTACAGGCCATCATCGAAGAATACGTGGAGGAGCTCCTCAAGTGCGCCACCATTGAACAAGGCTGGAGAAAACTTGCAGAAGAGTGGTATCAGAGGTGGAACTTTCCCCACACCATTGGAGTCATAGATGGGAAGCACGTGGACTGCAAAGCTCCACCCAACTCAGGGTCCACTTATTTCAGCAACAAGGGCTTCTTCAGTATCATCCTCTTTGCCATGGTTGATGTTGACTACAAGTTCATGTACAGCTTCAGATGGCCAGGTATACAACGCCAGTGACCTCAAGGATGGGCTGGAACGCAACCTCATCATGGGTTTTCCAGGTCCAGACCCCGTACCCAATGACGCACAAGATGTGCCCTTCTTTATCATTGATGATGATGCGTTCTTCCTCAGAACCTACCTCATGAAGCCGTACAGTTCAAGATACCTCACCCATGAAGAGAGGATCTTCAACTACAGGCTGTCCAGGGCAAGACGGGTGGTGGAGAACGCCTTTGGCATCCTGGTCAACAGGTTCCAGGAACTTCTCCCCACCATGCAGCATGAGCCACAGACTGTGAGGAGCACCATGGAAGCTTGCTGCATCCTGCACAATCTCATGCGCACCTGCTACGCAGTGTTGCAGAACAGACTTGTCGACCGTCAACAAGGGAATGGGGACATGGAGCCTGGTGAATGGAGGTAAGGACGTAACCTGATAGACACTGTGGATGTACAAGGCCCCAACAGAGCTTCACATGAAAGGAAGAAGCAGCGCAACATCCTGAAACACTGGTGCAACTCCCCAGCTGGAGCAATGGAGTGGCAAGACAGGATGATAGATGATTAATGGATGTTTCCTTGAGGCTGTTGCATAACACTGATGAGATTGTGCCATGTATGTTGAGTGGTCCTACAATGAATAGGGCATTAATAAAGAGCTTTGTTTATTTTAAAGTGTGTTGATCAATGAATAAATTGTTATTGATAATAAAGGTCAATATGTGTGGCAGCTGGGATGGTGGACCATACAGTCCCACTATACTTGCACTGAAGGTTTATCTATCCCACAACTATCCTTATCTATTCCACAAGCATGCAAAGGCTTAACCATTTTTTCAAAGTTTTCACCAACACTTTATTAAGTAAAAAAAATGAACTAAGTAAACTAAGTGTGTTAAGCAAAGATAACCTTTATTAACTGTTTTAGGTAAACTTTATGACTGTATTAAATAAGCAAAATGAACCAAGTAAAGTGTCTTAAGCAAAGATAAACTTAACTAAACAACTCAGCCTCTGACACTATTCTCAGTCACTCTGAATCATATCCATGGTCTCAGCTGTTAAGCAGACAGGGACTGTGGAGGTGGCTGTGGCTTGAGTGCTGGTCTGAGGCACCATTGGAGTGCTTGTCCCCGAGGGTACAACAGGTGGTGGTGTGTTCAGGAAGCTATCCGAGAGCTGACTCAGTCCGGTGAGGTTGAGAGGCCCTTCATCAAGGACTTGAGATGTCAGGCCCAATACTGATGACAGATTGTCCATTGACGGGCTTGGCTGTGGGGTGGAGGAAGGGTTGGGAGAAGTGTAGTGGGGCTGTCTGGTCTGCAGCTGGGTGAGGACTGGCGTCTGTGGCATGCGATGAACCTGGGCCTGGACTGGGAAGTTCTGCTTCGGCTGTGGGAAGTCCTGGTAGTCGTAGCCTTGGTAGGTGAGGGGCTGTTGAAAGCCGTGGAAGGGCTGTGATATCACCTGGGGTGGAGGAGCAGACCTGGACTGGGTAGGAGCAGCTTCATCTGGGCCTTGAGGGTTGTGCAGATGTGCTGTGATCTTCTGCTTCATCACCTGGTACTGGGCCTCGGGCAGGTCCCTCAGGGTCTGGCTCACATAGGTGATGAAGGTGTTCTGGCCTGAGGATGCTCTGTCCAAGTGGACCAGCTGAGAGAGAAGTTCTGTGCTGGTCTTGATGGTGTCCCTGATCTCCAACAGGACAGTGTGGCTCTGGCCCTCCAGTCTGCCTCTCTGCCTGCATCCTGTGGAGCTGGGTGTGGGTGTGGGTGTGGGTGTGGGTATGGGTCGGCCTCTGGTGGCTGCCGCTTCTTGCTCCATTTGTGACAGGGGATCCTCCAAGGTCTCTCCGGCATGGGGATTGCAGCTGTTGAGAGGGTCTCTGCTGTGGGGCCCTCCGAAGACATCTGCCTGGACAGGGTAGCTGGCTCCTGGCTGGAAGAGTACTGGCTGTCTGTGGGCTGTCTGAGGGAGAGGGGTGTCAGAGGGGCTGCTCCTCAGTGGTGGATCTCACCCTCCAGGAAACTGCACTTGGCCATGACGTACATCTCCCAGTCAGTGAGCTTGACAGCGGGCTGCCCGGATTTCTTGAGGTGTAGCTTGCCATACCAGGTGTGCATGTGCTTCCACCATCCAAGGAGTACTTCTGCAGTGTATCCCAGGCTCTCTGCCTTGTCTCTCCAAGCTGCCTGCTTCTTCTTGGTGTCCCGATACAGTCTGTGGCCCTTTCTCCAGAGGTACTTGTTCCCCCTCAGCCATTCCAACACCTCATCCTCATGTTCCTCGGAAATGGTGTACTGTGTCCTCTCTCCCTTCTCCTTCCCTTGCCTCTTCCTCCCTCTGGCAGGGCCTTCAGCAGGGCCTTCAGGGGCTTGAGCAGCAGGGCCTTCAGGGGCTTGAGCAGCAGGGCCTTCAG
>BLBF01000003.1:69638898-69671598 GCA_015471245.1 Laticauda colubrina
GAATAGGAATAGGAATAGGAATAGGAATAGGAATAGGAATAGGAATAGGAATAGGAATAGAATAGAATAGAATAGAATAGAATAGAATAGAATAGAATAGAATAGAACAGAACAGAACAGAACAGAATAGAATATTTTATTGGTCAAGTGTGATTGGACACACAAGGAATTTGTCTTTGATGCATAAGCTCTCAGTGTACTTAAAGAAAAAAAAATACATTGAATATATTGAATGGTCCCTGCTTTGAATGACCACCTTGTGAGAAATTAAAGTTAACAATCTCTTAAAGTCACTCATTGCCCTTCTGGCCAATTAAAGCACACAATCTTCACTTGTTATGTTTTGGTGCTAAAACTCACTTATTTCAGGGGGCTGACATTCTGCCTCAGTGCTTGAAGCTGTCCTTTCAGGTTTTTGGAGGCTCTGTATTTCCACAGATGTTGCCACCATCAAAGGTTTTCATCTTTAGCTGATGCTTGAAAGCCAGGAGTGAGGCAACCATGAAAAGGAAAACACGCAGCCTGCCTAGGAACCACTGCTTTGTTCTTCAATATTCTTTAAAATAATGCTCTCAGCTCTGTTCTACTGAGGTCAACAGAAAAGGCTGAGTTTAGATTTTAAAAAAATGCCAGGGGCTTGAAAAATGCCAGTGAAAAGAATTAAAAGAAAAATAACATTTCCCCATTCTTTCCCTCATTAGAACCAAGCAGACATTAATAGCATGGTGTGCTTGGCTGCTTATCTATAATTACAGAGAGGCCTCTTCTTCTTTCCTCATCACAACTCCAAATAAATTACTTAATTCTGAAACCTTCCCGCCCCCACTTTCATTCCAGATGGGAACAAAACAACTCATGTTTCTTTGAGCTGTGCTGAGGAGATAACAGTGGGCAGAGGCAGAGAATTTTACCTTCCTTTCACCTTCCCTGAAAAAAATCAGGGGGAGAAGCAGGGCCTAATTGCTGGGGAGCACTTGAGTACTTTAACTCATAATGACAAATCATCAAGAAAGAGCACTTACATAAATGTGTGTGTATATGTGGGGGTGGGTTGGGGCAGCTATGCAGCCCCTCTGATAGCAGAGTTTCTAAGCTGTGTGGGATTTCCAAGTAGTCTCCCATGTAGGGATACAACAAGGGTTTGCCTTCAGCATCTTTCCCTTCCCATATTGTATTTTTAGCATTGTCTCTTTTGTTCCAAGGCTGAATATTAACTCAATTGGCATGGTCCAAGCATCAAACGAGGCCAAAAGGTGATTTTTTTGATTTTGGTTGACCATGCTGTGCAACAACTCCCTTGTGCCTTCCAAAATATAGTTTATGGCATAGTGTGAAGGTCAAATCAATCAACTGCAGTGTAGGATGGCTTCATTATTCATCAGATTTGAAGAATGAATTGAGCTACTGTTAATTACTCCAGTCTGCCATTTTTCAAAGATAACGTTTCTTGGTTTTGCTGGGTCACTACAGTGACAATCTATTGTCTCAATTGAACTCTCCCTCCATTGACCGAATTCCAAATAACAAGAAGACATCTTTTATTTTGGATTTTTACAGTTCATAATCCCAGCATCATATTAATATAAGAGACCAGGAATCTCAGCTGCACCAAATTCACAATGTTATATAAATCACACTTCTATTAGCATCAGCTGTCCACATGAAGTCCAATAGACAAGGAGTCTCCAACCTTGGCAACTTTAAGACTTGTGGACTTCAATTCCCAGAGTTCCTCAGCCAGTAAAGCTGGCTGAGGAACTCTGGGAGTTGAAGTTCACAAGTCTTAAAGTTGCCAAGGTTGGAGATCCCTGCAATAGACACTATTGGCCTGTCAATTCTTAAATGGTTTGATTGAATTTCTAAACTTCCAGTGTACGTCTTTCTTTTGAAATGTTAGCTCAACACCACCAGCAAACAAATACCCATAAACCAAGAAGCTGGAAGTATTCTCTCATCCTTTTAGGGAACCATTGTCCTAAATAAAAGGAGATCACTTTTTTGTTAATAGTGTTCCACAACTAACATGGAAATTAAGATTATAGATCTTTCTTAGAAAGAATTGCTTCATTTCTGCAAGCAAAAGGAAGGGCACAAAGGGCAGCTGACTGGCTCTTCTCCCTCAAAAATCATATTATGGCTTAATGTAGTAACATCAAGGGTGAGTTCTGTGGGTGTGGGTTAGTTGGTGGGCATGGCTTGGTGGTCATGTTATTGGCTAGGCATGGCCAACTCAATATCACTCATATCAAGGCACGTATCTCCTCGCCTGGCCTCTCATGACTGTGGGGATGCTGCAACAGTTGTAAGTGTGAAAAATGGTCATAAGTCACTTTTTAAAGTGCCATTGTAACTTTGAATGGTCACTCCATACATGCAAAGTACCAGCAAAGGAGAGGAAAAACCTCCAGAAAAGTTCCTGAGACAGGAAGTCTAGTCCTGCCAAGAATGTAATAAGGGTTAACGGAGAGGCAGTTTCTGTAAGCAACACCAGAATGTTTCTTTCCTGCCTTCCTTACAGGATTAGACCAATAATTTCTTCCAACAACCAGTTCTCCGAACTGCTTAGAATGTTAACAACCGGTTCTAGTGAATAGGTGCAAACTGGTAGAATCCCATTCCTGAGTAACATGGTTTATGTAACATGAAACAATTACTAGATGCTCACAATAAAAAAATCCACAGTTTACCCAACCTCAATATTAGACTAAAAATAAAAATCTATATAAAAAAATATTAGACTAATCTAACATGATGTGGGAACCAGACTGCATGTATCTATTGTAATTGTCTCCCCAAGCTTTTTCCATCTTGGGAAAGTTATCATCAATTTCAGAACTGATCTTTAATCTTCCAACCATTTCTTAAAACTATTGCAGGATTAGCCCTTTCTAATGAAGCAATCTATATTGCATGATCCATATTTTTTCCTTAAGAACCCCCTGAACTACTTTGTAAAATATATCCTCAATTCATTCTAGGGATCTTTATTCTGAAATATGCTTGAGTGAACAAAAGACAGGTAATGTTTACATGACTAATAGAAAAAAAAAATAGAAAAGATAGTAATCTCAGTGTTGCTTGGTTTATTTTGTTTTCTTTCCCAAATTATAGTTTGGGAAGAAATATATAAATCAAAATAAATTAATCTGTTTTTGAAGTTTTTATGTTGATGGCTTCTTAGGAACTCAGCTAATCACAGATATCTGGATGATGAGGTTATATTTCCCAGATAGAAAGGGGAAAAAAGCAAGGACAACAGAAGGGCACAAATGTAAGAGAATCAGTTGTCAGAAAATATTTTCATCAGTTACCTTTTTTATTCTTTTGTCAGTATTAATCATCATTACAGGTTATATATTATGTATAGTAAAACTCAAATGAAAGTTGCACATGAGCAGATTTTGGAAAGGGATAGAGTTCAATTTCACATCCTAATGGTTGGCAAACTATAATTGGCCTGGGGAAAATTTAGAACTTTCCTAAAAAGTAGATTTATGATAGCAACTTGGGAAAGCTATCTTTTCTCAGACCGAGATATGCATTTGGATGACAACGACAAACTTCACAGTGGGAATGGTAGCAGCACTAAAGAAGGGAGGAATTTATTTGTGTCTATCATTTTGGATTTCTGGACCTATCTACATATAGTTAACTTTGCCATTGTGTGGAGCTATCCTAAAGGATATTCTCATGATGAATGAATCTTGTGTCCTCCGTGACTCATTTCATCAGATGCATGAAATAGTCATCCAGACAGCTGATTTACTAATCTGAATAGAAAGTGAAGGGGAGAAAACATTATCCAAACAAAGCAAGCAGGTATGAGAATATGGAAATCACTAACAGCATGCTGCAAACTACTTTGAGATGAAATGAATATAGTACCCAATAAATGAATACATTCATATCAGCATGGGGGATGCAGCATCCAACGTGTAAATGCTGGTGATTAAAGCCAAGCACAATGGACAGAATAAGCAAACTTTGAAAAGAAAGGCAATTACATTATACAGAAAAAGACAAAAGCCCAGTCTTCTTATGATCAAATGTCACCATTTCCAATTTGTAATTGACCACCCTAACATCAGGGACAGAGTTGGTATGGAGCTAATGTTATGATTCTTCTCAGTCCCAGCTATTTCTTGTTCTGTCACAAAGTAGGAGACTGAAGGGAGAGCAGCTGGAGATGGATGGGGGAACAAAAATGATATAAACCACTTGCCCCTGACAAGCCTATGTAGCAGATTGACTTATCAAACTTGCCCTCTTTTTTCTTTTTTTTCTTTTTTTTCTTTTTTGAATTTTGGGTCATGCTTTTTGGTCTCAGTTTATGACATGTGATGTGAGAGAGAGAGGTTAGAGGCAGAGGTGGGATTCTACCAGTTCACACCTATTCACCAGAACCAGTTGTTAACATTCTAAGCAGTTCGGAGAGCCAGTTGTTAGGAGAAATTACTGGCCTAATCCTGTAAGGAAGGCAACATTCTGGTGTTGCTTACAGAAACTGCCTTAACCCTTATTACATTCTTGGCAGGATTAGACTTCCTGTCTCAGGAATGTCTCTTTTTCCTTCCTTTGCTGGTACTTTGCTTGTGTGGAGTGACTATTCAAAATTACAGTGGCACTGAAAAAAGTGACTTATGACCATTTTTCATACTTACAACTGTTGCAGCATCCCCACAGTCATGAGAGGCCAGGCAAGGAGATGCATGCTTCAATGTGAGTGATGTTGAGTTTGCCACACTCAGCCAGTCACATGACCACCAAGCCATGTCCACCCAGTCACATGACTACCAAGCCATGTCCACCACCTAAGCCATACCCACAGAACCGGTTGTTAAAAATTTGAATTCCACCCCTGGTTAGAGAGTTTTGCATCCACATCTTTATGGCTCCCACTGGTATTAATGGTGGAATTAATGGTGGTATGCAGAGTCCCTTTCTGGTCTTATTTCAGCAAGATTTTGAACATCCTGGCACACCCCAATGGAGCTGAATTTTCCTCATCCCTCTGCAATTAGAATGAAAAAGCAAATTTTCCTCAGGAATGCCAATTACTTTGCTATAATCATTTGTTAGGTCCTCATTGGTTTGAAAATTTAGTATCCTCCTTTAGAAAAAATAGAAAATTTGAGATCTGGTTTGAGCTTCTTTGGCGACAGACCAAAATCTGCAATTGTGCAGTTTCGATCTATGTTCACTGCTGGAGCACCCCAAGCTGGCTGGTTTCTGGGCTAAGCCACCCCATAGAGGTGGTGAAGAGTGGGGAGACTGCCAGCAGGGTTGAGCTCCTCCCCAGCTGGCCATTACTCTCTTTCTTGAATGCGGTTACAGTGGTGGTCAGAAATGGCCACCTCAAACTGAACCTGAAAAGAATGTGCAGGAGGAAGATAAGAGGAGAAAGTTTTTAGCTGACTGGGTCGAACTGGAAAAACAATCCAAAGTACCCTAGAATTTGAATTATAAAGAACAACATTGTTCCCAAAGAAGACTTTGAAGCTGCAAATAAGAGAGGGAAGGGAAAGGATTTGGTTTTTTTTTTCTTTTCTTATATTGACAACTAAGAGATTTAAGCACGAAATTGGCACAAATCCACTTTGACAGTAACAGGTATTTAAGCTGAAAATAAAATGTCAAAGGGATAATAAAGATTTCTGGATTCTCAAAAACTTTTAAAAGAAGGAAAAAAAAACAAAAGGGTGGGATCTGGAAAAATGGAGAAAACCACCTGGAAGTAAAAGGAATTAACAGTGAAACTCTAACAAGATTCCTAAAGGATACATTTTAACTGAAACTTTGAAACAAGATAAGAGAACCCCAGGAAGAGAAAGTGGAAAAAAGAAGGAAGAAGAAACAGCTTTGGATTATTTGGATTACTTGGTGATTTTGGGATTTTGGGCTATTGGATCTAAAGGACTAAAATTAAACAGGTGGTTGTTTAAAAGTTTTTAAAATGGTATCACTCTTGGAAGAACTGAGAATGCAACTTAAAAAACAGAAAGAAGATGCATAAGAAGGAAGAGGTTGTTTTGGCTTCATATTTCAATTTTTAGAAATGGAGATCCTGAACTATGAGAAACAACAAGAAATGCCTGTAGAACAAGAAGGGCAGGACAAAGAAGAAGCCATCTTCTGCGGTATCTGCTATCCCGCATTAGATGGGCGTCTCATGATAGGGAGCGAAGGAGAAAGAAACGACAGGAGACGAAGTTCCTCGGGATGAGTGCGCCCAGAATGTCTGGGTACACGCTCTTTTATTATGCTCCTTCAAAGGGGGGGGTCACTATCATTGTTTATTCAGAGCCTAGGTCAAGCCCAGGTCGGACAGGATATGCAGGACTTAGTTAAGGCAAAATACCAAGTCAGACAGGGTGGCACGATCTACAATTTGATCAAGACATTCCTTCTTTACAAAGCTGCATGCCAGACGATGTAATCACAAAGTGAATGCTTGACTCCTTGTCTCTGTACGTGCCCTGTAAAAGGTCACTGAGGAGACAGAAGCTCAATGATTACACGTGAATGATACAATGTTGCAAATGCCTGAATGATACATAGTTGTAATGATACACAGTTGCAAACACATAAATGATACATAGTTACAACATCTCCTCTGTTTTTATTTTTTATGACGAATCTTCTTCCTTGTCCAAGAAGACAGGAACCTTTTTTCTAAAATGTTCACCGTCCCAGTCATCTAGGCAGGAGTGCGATCCTTCAGCGTCAGGGTTGTCCAAGGAGCGGTAACTCAGCAATGACATTTTTTCATCCGGTGTTAAGGACTTAACATGAGCTTGCAATAATACATTAACATTAGCAGTTATGGAGGATAATTGATTTTTCAAAAATTGCAATATTCTGTTAAAACAACAAGGTCCTATAATACATATCAATATAATGATTATTAATGGTCCTGCCAATGCAGTTATAAGGGTTGTAAGCCATGGTGAAATAGAAAACAAGCTTTGATACCAATTATACATGTTTAACCTTTCGTTTTCTCTGTCTTTTAAGTGTTTTTCTAATTCTTTCATAGAATCCAACACAATCCCCCTGTTATCAGCATAAAAACAACATTCTTCTTTAAGCGCAGCACACAATCCCCCTTGTTTTAAAAATAACAGATCTAAGCCTCTACGATTCTGCAAGACCACTTCTGAGAGGGAAGTCAAGGAGTTTTGCAAAGCTGTAATTGATTTCTCAATTCGTAATAAATCATCATCAATGACTGAACCCAGAGCTGTAATTTTTTGGTCAGAGACAGCTAGTCCTGCAATGCCCGTGGCTGCGCCCGTGGTGCCCAGAGCAAGCAGTAACCTAGAGTGAGAGTACTAATAATTTCCCGCTTTGCTCTGAGGGGGTATTCCATGGGTGCCTGTAGGGATATAAAATCATCAGAGTTATACACGTTAATTTTTGGTACAAGCCATACTTGAATGCAAAATGATTTGGATTTAATAAGTTCATCCCCGTAGACACATGCTGTGAGACCGGTGGAACAAGCCCAGACAGAGTTATTGCCAGGGATAAAATACATTCCTTTCAGACGTGATGTTAAATTTCCTCCTGAAGTGGTGTAGACTGCAGAGTATCCTCCGATGGTGTGGGTGCGGCCAAGGCGGTTCTTAGGAAGATATACATTACAATGATAGCCATTAGAAACATTATGACAATATTGTGAGTAATTGGATGGAATATTTCCCAAGCAACAACCAACCCCAGTGATGGAAGAAACAGTAATAGTGGAGTTCCTCCAATGGCAACGTTCGTCTGATGTGGAATTAGCAATGGTTTCTTGGGAAGCGATGGCTTCGTAAAAAGGTGGAGAGGCAGAAATACAAAGCCAACATGTGGAGGCAATTGATGAGTTTGAAGAGTTCAGCAAGGCATAGGAAGCTTTTATCATTGGAATCAATGGGTTAACCCCCTGTGTTATGGGTTGCAAGAATGGGGATTTAATCACCTTTTCATGTGGTCCCACCGGGTTAGAGCGAGGGAGTTCAATGTGACGTTGAATGTAAAAAATATTTCCATAATGCTTTTCCGGCCAGACTCCTTTTAGGCGGGCACCCCATTTCAAGCCAGTGTCCCATAGGGTACTTTTCTTGCCTTGGTCCGTGAACCTTATGGTTACCGGGTTGCATTTGGGCAATTTTTTATCACTGCATGGAATGTCCCATGTGGTGCGAGTGAAAGTAATGAGATCACCCTTAGTGCCCGGATCCCAATAAATATGTCCAGTTGAAACACATGACCAGGCTTTGCAAAAGTAATCCGATGACCCCCCGCAGTCGAGAAGTCGTTGGGCAGGGGTCTGAGTGTTGGAAACGGGTTGTCCGGGGCATACATAAAACCTATATTTATTTACCACTCTATGACTAGGCTCAGTTGGATGAGAAGGTGAGTTGTAGGCGGTGGAGCCTACAAGCATTTCTGCCAAATCGAATTGAAGTGGTGGGTAGAAGTCTTCTATGCGAGAAAAATTGGTTGTCGAGCTTAAACAAATGCCTTGAAAGTCTTTTATAGTCCAAGTAATATTATATTTTCTTTGAGGCTTCTGCGGATCGTCATGGACAGTTCTTTTGAAGCGTTGTTTGTTGACAGGATCAGAGTTTGGGTATATAAAAGCATTACAAGTAGGAGAGAGGACTATGGACAAGTTAGTTGTAGAACATTTACGAGATGAGAAGGGAATGCAATTAGTAGAAAAAGGATAATAATTACAATAATGACAATGAAGATTAATTTGGTCATTCATCAAGGATGTTAATTGGGTTGGAGGAACCCATAGTACAAGAGAAGGACATTTAGGTCCCCTTATTTCTAGCTTGAATAGAGGAAAAGATTTTAGGGTTCTTTTCCATAGGAAGAGTAAAGAAGGAACAAAAGAGTGAGTGATAGAGTGTTCTGTAAACAAAACAAAAGTGACAGAGTGAAAGCTATGGGTAGCATTTTCATGACGTACCCACATAGAACAAGTATAATAGCCTTCTGTTAATGAAGTGGCTTTAATACGCATAATCTTTTGACAGGAAGCATAGGTTTTGTTGAAGTATGTGTAAATGTAAGGAGATAGATTTAAGGGAAGATTATTATGCCAACAGACAATAGGACAGTCACTATCATAATTAATAAAGCGAAATTCTAATGTGGTCCAATGACCATGTTGAACAAAGGTATAAGTAGGATATGAATAAGGTAGAAATTGCAAAGAGGATATAGGCAAGAATATCAGGAAGAGTTTAAGATGCAGATGTAGCAGAGGAATTCCCATGATAGGGTCTTACCGCCCGACCAGGGATCCAGCAAGTGGTTTTGTCTGGTAGTAAAATCGCAGCGTAGCCTCGTCCCCAGGTGAGAAGCTCAGCAGGACCCTGCCAGGCGGGATCTGGCAATCTGCGATAATGTACCAGAGGTCTGTTAGGAGGGGGTGAAGGGGAGGAAAAATGACGTGAGGCAGCAGAAGTAGGAGGAATGCCAGTCAGATTAAGAAAATTTAAAGTGTAAAGACAAATGTTAAGAGAATTTTGCAATGCTGGGAGGTTGGGAGGTTTTTCCCGCAACGAATAGCGATCAAGAGCACATTTCAGAGATAAGTGAGCTCGTTCCACAATAGCCTGCCCCTGGCTGTTGTAGGGAATCCCAAACTTGTGAGTTACATCCCATCTATTATAGAAGTCCTGGAAAGCAGAACTCATATAGGCAGGTCCATTGTCTGTTTTGATTTCTTTTGGATGTCCCAGCGAGGCAAAGGTACGAATTGAATGATTGATGACATGTTTTACAGCTTCTCCCCTTTGAGGAGTAGCCAGAATAAATCCTGAATATGTATCGATGGAAACGTGCAAATATTTCCAAGGGGCAAAAGGTGGATACTGAGTTACATCCATTTGCCAAATTTCACAAGCTTTTAATCCTCTAGGATTTACTCCTATGGGAATGGAATGTCCTTGCTTACTACATGTGGGGCATTGTTGAATAATGGCAGCAGCTTCTGCCTGAGTTAGAGAAAATTGTTTTTGTGATGCTTTTTTATTTTGGTGAAAATAGTCATGGCTTTGTGCTGCTGTCAGATTACAAATTGATTTACCTGATGCAGTGCTGCTGCAGCGTCTGCCACCTTATTTCCCTCCTGTAAAATACCAGGAAGAGGTTGGTGGCTCCTGATATGTGCTACAAAGAATGGATGCCTACGACTGTTGATACATTGTTGTATAGGAATCATCAATTTTAACAAAGGAACAGATATGCTAGGAGATAAATAGGCTTGATATATATTTTTCAAAATCTGAGAAACGTACAAGGAATCAACTATTAAATTAAAAGGAGCTTTTTGAAACTGTTGAAATGCAATAAGAGATGCAGCAAGTTCTGCCTGTTGAGCAGAAAATTGCGGAGGGGTAATTTTATTTTTCCACTCTCCCTCCTGATTCCATGCACAAGCACCATACACTTTCCCCCCATCTGCATAAATCGTAGGTGCATCTACTAATGGAGATATTGAGAGAGGGGATTGCCATTCAAAAGGGAGAGTTTTAAGAAAAGTGAAACGTGGGTCTGCTGGTAAATGGCAAGAAGTTTGCCCTGGCCACTCTTCTAAAGCATATTGTAGTTCTTCTGAATTACACCATAGCATTTCCCACGTGGTCAGTGAGCAAGGAGTGAATATTGAAACAGGCTCACATCCCATGAGTTGTTTACATCTTTGTCGACCTTTAAAGATCAACTGGGAACATGCAGAGGCTTTACTAGTGATTGTGGTCCGTGGGGTGTGAGACAAATGAAGCCATTCTAAAATCAGAACCTGTGTTTGATGAGATTGCATTATAACAGCTGTAGGTCTCTGAACAGTATTTAGTAAAGCAATTGATAAAGGGCAATTCTCTATAGCTCGATCCACCCATCGAGTAGCCAGTGAATGAGAAACGTCTTTTAATGCCTGCAACTGCTCTTTATTTAGAATGATAACATCAGAAGGGGCTTTACCTTGTGTGAGGGCTTTAAAGAGAGGAGCTAATGTAGCTGTGGTCAAACCCAAATAAGGACGTGCCCAATTTAAGGTTCCTAGGAACTGTTGTAAGATCACAAGTGTAGGTTTTGGGGGAAGTGTTGAGAGGGGAAGGGAAGGAACAGCAGCTGAAGCAAGTAACTTGTGACCTAAATAGGAAAAGGGTGGTTTGGATTGTACTTTTTCTGGGGCTATTGTGAGTCCTGCTTTACCTAGAATGGAGGTCAGGCACGGCAGAGTTTTTAATACCGTGCCTTTTGGGCCAGGTGCAGATACCAATATATCATCCATGTAATGATAGATTAAAAAATGAGGATATTTGTCCCTGTATGGTTGCAAGGCTAAATCCACAAAAAATTGACACATAGTTGGACTGTTTAACATGCCTTGCGGTAAGACTTTCCATTGATATCGTTTGGTAGGTCTCTGATTATTTAAGGTAGGTACTGTAAAAGCAAATAATTTTCTATCTAACTGGTGTAATGGAATGGAGAAAAAACAGTCTTTTAAATCAATAATGATAAGGTCATGCTCTTGAGGAATTATGTTAGGATTTGGAAGACCACATTGCAGGGGTCCCATTGGAAGGAGGACCGAATTCACAGCCCTTAAATCCTGAAGGAGGCGCCAAGCGCCGTTTTTCTTTTTGATAACAAAAACTGGGGTATTATATGGACTCAATGAAGGTTCTAGATGACCTTTATCTAATTGTTCTTGAACAAGAGAATGTAAGGCTTCAAGCTTTATAGAAGGGAGAGGCCACTGATCAATCCACACAGGGTTATTGTGAGTCAGATGCAAGCGAAGCATGGTTAGTAAAGGGTAAGTTGTGCATTAAATTGTGACATAAGGTCTCTTCCCCACAAATTAGTATACAGAGGAATTACAGCTGGTTTAATATAAGCAACACATTGAGACTCAGGGGAATGGGCTTTTACCCAGTTTCTGCTAATGCGAGTCTCCTGGAGTCCCCCCACTCCTCTCACCGCTGGTGCCACATCTGCAGGCCAGGTGTTTGGCCACTCAGCGGTTCGGATGACGGAAATATCCGCTCCAGTATCTAAAAGACCAAGAAAGGATCGACCATTCAATAAGAATGTTACCGTAGGTTTTGGTTGACTAATTGGTCTTTCAATTGCATAGAGTTGCTCTTGTTTTTGGTCTAAGAGCACAATCATTTTTGCCACAACATCCCCCTCATTTATAGTAACTTCTGTATTAGCTAGTACAGACAGACAGACATCAGACAATACAGTGGGATCATGCAGAAAAGGAGAGGCAAGAATACCTTGTTCAGCTAAATCCCTTACAGGAAAGACTAGCACTGGAATATCGGGGGGCATATGAAAAGGCTGAACAAGACGTACAAAGAGAAAGTCAGCGACACCAGGAAGATAAGTAACAGTTTCATTAGCAACAAGATCGTAAGCGAAAGAAGAAAAGTTGCAAGTTTCAGCAGCCTTTGTTGTGGGGCTGGCTGCCTGCCCCGTTTCTAGTTTCCCTGATTCAAAAAAGGTTTTTGGATGATTGCAGGGTTTTTCTGCTGTTCATTCTTTTGGACTCTGCACTGATTAGCCCAATGATAGCCTTTTTGGCATCGAGGGCATGGTGTCTTTGGGCGAGCTACCTGGTTTCTTGACATGTTTGCTCCCCCACCCGGGGCTCTGCATTGGTTCTTAAAGTGACCTGGCTTGCAACAATTAAAACAATTGCCCATTTTGCGAGTGTTTTGTTGGGAAATGGGAAGAAGAGAGCTCATGTTCTGCTGCATGCCTTCAGTAATGGCTGTAGCCAGAGTAGACATGGAATGGGATGTGGTTCCTATGATTCGGCAGGTTGTAAGATAATCTGCCAAGGTAACATTTTTCTTATTAATTATTGGTTGCAAAACTTTCTGACAATCAGCGTTTGCGTTTTCATAAGCAAGTTTCAATTGTAATTCATTACAAGCCTCCTCATTATCAATTTGTCTCTCTAAGGCTTCTGTGAGACGGTTTATAAAGGAGGAAAAAGGCTCAGAAGGTCCTTGAATAACTTTAGAGAAAGATTTGGGCACGCATCCTACATTGTCAACTTTTCGAGCAGCGGCCAAAGCACAATCCTGTAATATAGGGAAAGCAGCTGCGTCAGTGGCAGTCTGCTGGGCAACAGTAAGCATAGTGCCAGTACCATTAAGCATATCTAGAGTGACATTTGCCGGTAAGCCTCTAGCGGCTGCGGCTGCAGTACGCTTATGAAATTCTGACTCCCAGACCAAAAATTGTGAAGGCGTGAGGATCATGGCAAATAATGTACGCCAATCAGCATTTATCAAGTCAGCTCCTGGTTGGGCTATTGATCCTAAAAGACCCTGTACATAGCGAGATTGAATACCATTTTCCTTGCAAGCTGCTTTTAAATCCTTAATTATTTTGTACGGCATTGGGGTATACTGAGGAGCTGGAGGATTGCTGGCTTGTATGATAGGATAAAGGGAGGCAGCTGCAAGGGTGTCCTCATCCATTTCTCCTTCAGAAAAGGCTTGTTGAATGGCTTTTACAACACCCCCCCCTTCGGGGTGGTGGTGGAGGACACGAGAGCTCTCCTTTTAAAGAAGTGGATTGGATGGAGGGAGGCTCTCGTAATGACTTACGATCATTGGGATCGGAGGGTTGAAGGACAGAAAAGTTATCATAACTTGGTGGAGGAGATTCTAATACATTCTCTGCTTCTATTTTATAATGGACTTTTAAAGCCTCCATAATTTTCCTCCAAGTGACCAAAATGCCAATAGGTGCACGAGGAGGATTATGGAGATAGTCACCAATTTTTTGCCAAATGGAGATTTTTAAGGACCCTTTCTCTGGATAAGTGGGACAATGTTGCCACACATAAGCCAATAATGTAGCAATAGGTTTAATTTTTACAGGCGAGCCCTTTAAATTAGCAGAATATTTAGAAGAAGAAGCGACTAACTCCCTCAATTCCTTCAGATGCTCTGTCTGTTGTTGAGAAAAGTTTCCTCCCATACCTACGAAAGTCGAGACCGTGTTTCAGATCCGATGATGTGCAATTCGCTTCAGGCCTGGCGAAGCACAGCTCCCATCGAGCGAGTAAGATATGAGCGCGTCGCTGCGTATCCCCCTTAGGGAATCACGTCGGGGTCACCAAAATGCGGTATCTGCTATCCCGCATTAGATGGGCGTCTCATGATAGGGAGCGAAGGAGAAAGAAACGACAGGAGATGAAGTTCCTCGGGATGAGTGCGCCCAGAATGTCTGGGTACATGCTCTTTTATTATGCTCCTTCAAAGGGGGGTCACTATCATTGTTTATTCAGAGCCTAGGTCAAGCCCAGGTCGGACAGGATATGCAGGACTTAGATAAGGCAAAATACCAAGTCAGACAGGATGGCATGATCTACAATTTGATCAAGACATTCCTTCTTTACAAAGCTGCATGCCAGACGATGTAATCACAAAGTGAATGCTTGACTCCTTGTCTCTGTACGTGCCCTGTAAAAGGTCACTGAGGAGACAGAAGCTCAATGATTACACGTGAATGATACAATGTTGCAAATGCCTGAATGATACATAGTTGTAATGATACACAGTTGCAAACACATAAATGATACATAGTTACAACAATCTTCAATGACCAAGTATTTCTATGTGGGGAAAAGAAAGGAAAAGGGGAAAGAGAGTGAAAAATTTAAGATCCGAAAAAACAACCCCCCCTCCAAAAAAAATAGTTTGAAAAGTTATTATAACATTAGGAAGAAACAGAAGAGGATTACAGAAGAGAGAATCAAAATTAGAGAGAGACGGGGTCAAAAAGGGAAGGGAGAAGAAGAGGGAGAAGAGGGAAAGGAAAAGAAATTATAAAGGACAGAACCAGGACATAGAGAAACAGGGAAAACATACAAGACACAGAGATAATGGGTGAAAACTTAATTGAAAAGAGGATTCTGCAAGGGTATATAAGATAGTATTGTTATATTAGAAATAGAAATGAACTTTGAAAATATGAAACAAGTGTGATTAAAATGATAGACAAAATACTTGTAATGTAATGTAATGTTTAATAAATAAATGAAATAAAGAGAATGAGAGAATGAATTTAGGAAAGGAGGGGAACATTTTAATTATTATAAATGTGTTATAAAAATTTAAGTGAAGAGGAATATGAAAGAAACATGAAAAAAATATGAAAATATTATAAGTGTTCCTAGAAGTATGATATCCTATTGAAAAGGAATGTTAAAGATATCAAAGATTATAACTGACATTAATGATAGAGCTGAATTGGAATAGAATAAGTATTTTATTTATTATTGTTATTTATATATTTTATCTTTAAGAACTTAGTGCGTATTTTAAGAATGCACCAAGCAGAATTCGACTGGAAGTTATGTGTTATATTGAATGTTATAATTGTAAAGGCATAAATTGAAGTTTAAATAAGAGTTGAATGGATAAAAATTAAAAGATACAAAGGTGTCATATTCCAATTAGTAACTGCAGGTGAAAATTTTGTTTAATGAGAAAAGAAAATATGAAATTGATACAGGATAGACAAAAGTATAAATATGATGACTAGAAAGGTATTTAATTAGAAAATGATATGTATAATTGAATTTAGAAAGGAATGAGATAATTAAAAGTAAGATTGAGAAAACTAAGGGAAGGGAAAATTATTGAGAAAATGTTAAAATAGTAATAAGATATGGAATAGAACACAGTGATGAATATGAAACTGAATTTGTGTCTGTATGGAGAAGTGATAACCCGGGACCATGCTATTCTTAAAAAAAGAAATTTTACTTGTATTATGTTTTGGAAAACACAAATACATTTTTATAAAAAAAAAAAGAAAAGAAAAAATAGAAAATTTATTTAGTTGATTTATATGACTTCCCATCTCACAAATTCAATTCTGGGCAGCTAAATACATGTTAAACAATGTTTTTTAAAAAAGCTACAATAGCTACCAGACCAAATCAAACAATTAAAGGTTGCTCAATGGGTCATCTAACCACTTGAACCTTAGGCCTTGAAACATGTCACACATCTACAATGCTGTAAACAAGATGTTAACAAAGCGAGAGCTCTCTTCAGAACCTTCTAGGATGATTTTTTAAAATGTACTTTATAAAATGGAGGCATTTGCTGTGTTTGTGTTGAAGGGAAAAGACCAGCCTCGTGAAGAGACTTATGAGTAAGCCAAAGCAGCAGAATATAAATGCCTGAAGATTCAATGCCTGCTGAGCATTAAGGCTGCTCTGAAGGAAAAGACAATGTTTGGAGAAAATGTTGAGAAAGATGACAGATGTCTTTACTGGAAGAGGACAATAAAAATAACCCTGCAAAGAAAGTGCTTGGTGGATCACTCTTATCAGTGCTCTATAAACAACTCCTTTAAGTTCTAAACTTAAGGTCTAACTCCTATAATTCTGAGGTGACTGGCTAATTCCTCATACTAGAAAGCTTTTCTTATAGAAAAGTAAAGGGTCAGAGTCAAGACTTCCTAAATAGGAAATTGCCTATATATGCATAGCTGAGGCTGGAAGACATATTGAGTCCATTTAGTGGAAAAGCAGAAGAAGTCTCAAATTGCTACTGTCATATAACATGACTTGATTAGATATTTTGAGAATTACTTTTGAACTCTTGTTTTGGACTGCTAAAGTCCCACAGTTCTGCTTTTGTTGGCAACCCCTATTCCTGAATGCTCAAAGGACTGGCTAGAAGAAACTTCATCACTTTCTCCACATCATAGGAAAATTCATTGTTTGCTTTCTATTATGTTAATCAGTTCCCTAGAGTCTCTGCCACAGTGCCAAAGAAATGAGAGTCCCACTAAGGATCAGGGATGTCCTCAGATTATGATTAAAAAGGTTTGCTTCAGAGATGGTATTCACCAGGTTCTGACCAGTTCTGGAGATCTGGCAGAGGAAATTTTGAGTACTTTGGAGAACCGGCAAATACCACCTCTGACTGGAGATTTTACAGTATCCTTCCCCTACCATGACCATAGAACTGGTAGTAAAAAAGAATTGAATCCCACCACTGGTTTGCTTGTTTATTTATTTATGTATTTATTTACTTATTTATTTACAATTGACTGCCAGTGGACTCTAGGTGGTGCACAGAACTAAAAAAAGACATACAATCAGCTACAATTTTTAAATCAAGATAGTAGCAATGCACATAAAAACAGGTGGCTCTTCAACAGCACTATTGTGACTGCCATCTTGATGTTTCTTTAACCATACCCTGCAGACATCTTTGCTAAGAAAGATGAGGACAAAATACAGAACTTCTTTGACAAAAGAATGCAGCCCAAGCAGAAAGTTAATGTTGTTTATTCTTGGATATATAGGTTTCTTGGGAAACATAGAGATTCTAATCGCAGAACATGTGAGAAAATAAGGATGCTTAAGCAGAAATTAGTTTCTAGTTGACAGTAAGAAACAAATGAATCAAGAGGCAACCTAGTAAAAAGCAGACAAAAAGCAAATAAAGCCAGTTATAGCTGACTGTAGCAGAATGCAGTATGACCTGAGTTTAGCTTCCTGCTGACCCCCATATTCCCAAAATGAAATACCTCAGCAATACATTTGCAACACAGGCACTAAGATCAAAGATCTGTCAGGAACTGAAGCAAAATATTAAGAAAATGAACCAGCTTTCACAGGATTTCATTTATTCCCTTTGGTTGATAGTAGGACATTTCATTCAACTCAAACATACTTTTATTTGATGCCATTCCCATAATTCCAGAGGAATCATTTAGTTGGCCCTTCACATCAAGTTCATGTTCTTCTGAGCCTCAATCACCCATACCACCTAGATCCCATCCCTGAACCTAAATTAATGGAAAAGATTAAATTGAGGGACAGCATTAAATGTTCCCAGGTCTACAAGCAGGTGATCTATTATTATTCTGAGCTAAGAAAATGCTTTCCTATATTTTTCTATAGGAGTGAAATATGGCTTTAAGTTGAAGGCAAATACAGATTCTCCTTGCTTGTTCAGTGGCCACTTGCTCAGTTGTTGCAGCATCTCAACAGTCACATGACCATGATTCGGGTGCATGGAAATCAGTGCACATTTATTACTATCCCCTGGTCACATGATCACTATTGATGACTTTCATGACTGGTTTCTGCCAAACTAAGTCAATGGGGAAGCCAGAAGGAAATCACAAGTTGTGGTCATGTGACATTGCGCTTAACAACCTGCAATGATTCGCTTAATGACTACATCTGGAATTGACATTATAAGTCAGTGCAGCCATATGACATTGCACTCAGAATGGTGCAGCTTAGTGTCAGAATTGTTAGTCCCAATTGTGATCAGGAAATACAAACTATCTGTAATGTCTAATTGTGCCAAAGTGAGCCTTTATTTTCTACGAATTTCTGAGAATCATCTTGTGGCAAGATGGGTGGCAAATAAATTTAATAAATAAGAATACATTCCTTCAGAAATTGGTTGGGAGCAGCATGTGGTGATGGAGGCAGAACAAGAATATCCAAAATCATACTAGATCAAATCTGACTATAGTTGGTAGGTGTAGTTGGAAACTGGACAGAGCTAATTATTTGGACCCTTTCAAATTCTTCCTTGAGTTTTTTCAATATTCTGTTGTAACATAAATACTGATAAGATGGACATTTCAAAGGAGTCTTGCCACAGATTGCATTAGCAGATTTGGCGACAGGAAAGTTTCTGGGTTTTTTACTATGAGCAGTTTATAGGTCAAGTATAACCTTAAATTTACTATTCAAGATGGGAATACCAGCACTGTGAATTTTACTTAAACAACTTTTGAGTCATCTCTTTCATTCATTGAGCACTTATGGATGTTAACAGCGAAACAAATAAGAATCAAAACAATTTTTTAAAGAAGAGATTGGATAAACATTTGTCTGAAATGATACAGGGATCTTGCTTGATTGGACTAGATAGAAGACCTCCAAGGTCCCTTGCAACTCTATTATTCTGTTATGTTGAATATTTATCAATTTATGAAAACCATTTAAACCATTCTAAACATGAATGGAATCTGAAAATATTTGGCTGAAGAAGTTTGATTCCTTTGTGAAAGGAAAAAGGTGTGTGTGTGTGTGTTTGTGTGTGTGTTTGTGTGTGTGGAAGCACAATTCCAGCAGGGCATTTATTGTAACCTGGACATATCCTTAAGGATGCTCTTGGAAGAGCCTGGTAATTCAGTGGTTGTTCACAATCTGGGCAAACCAAGACAATTAGAGAAAAGAATTCTACATATGAAGCCATGTGTGACTTTTCAAAGCTTCTTGATTAATGCAGAGGAAACAAAAAACTTCTAAGTGCCTTAGGCATCATTTTGTGTCAATTGCTTTGATGTTTTGGACAGATTGATTTCTCTATTATGTTTATCTTTGAAAAATATATAGGAAACATGGCTTGGGATTAAAATAATCTTAACTATGCCTCTATATAAATATTCCAACTATTTTTGATGGAATCCCTCCCCCCTTTTCCCTCCAAATTTCCCATGAGACTTTTGCATTGAGAGTACAAGTATCAGTGGTTCTACCACAGTAAGTGACAGCATCAGCAGGCTACAAAATCTTCAAGAGGCTTGATTTGTAATGACTTCATAAATATATGTCTGTGGAGTTTTAGTGGCAACAATATAGAAATGTTTTATTGTTCCTCCTTAGGGGATGCTTTTTCATTTTCCCAAAGCAACCCAAGCAATCCAATACAAAGCATGTTGAACAGAGCAGGGTGACCTCCTGGAACTGTAATATCTCATTCCTGAAAATGTTATTGTGGTTTCCTTGTCTCATTTTGCTATGCAAACTGAATCTATTTTGAAGGTTTGGGAAAAGGCACTTATGCAGAAAAAAAAAATCCTTTGGGCATATTAAAAAAAAGGCACTGTTCGTAGTAGAAATCAGCAAAGTGGATATCTAGCATGCAGTGAAAAAGGAACTGATATTTATTGTTTTCATTTACAATGGAACCATAATTTATTCCATAACTTTGGCAATTTCTTCATCTTCTAATTCTACAGGAATTTCTGGGTCAGGGGTCATGTTTGATCACCACAAAAGTATGTGTTCATGATCAGATTCAAACATTTTGTGATTTTTTTGTCAGAACCTGATTTGGTCATGGTCAGAAGCATTCATGACCAAAGGTTCTACTGTGTCAGTCATATTTGTATGGTTTCAATTTCACAAAAAGTGAATCTAATCTATTATATATATATAACCTAATTATATATAATAATTAGATTATATACATATATATCTAATAATTATATATCTAATTATATATAATCTAATCTACTCTAATCTTTTATATGTCAGCCCTGGATCCATCTTGATTCAGATTTAGGGCTGCCACAAGGGAGGGTGGGTAACTGCGAATGAGAGAGAAGTGAGAAGGGAGGATAGCCACAACAACATTCTTTTGCCAGAACTCAAGGCCGAGTCTCTGGAGTTGAGGGTAGAGTGACAGGACTTGGTGGGTGTTCAGAATGAAGGTCATCAGTAAGGGGCTGTGTGTGAGTTTTAGTGTAGCTGGGAAAACAGATTCAGGTTTTCTCAGATGTGCCAATATAACTTCTCTAATAAATTCTTACTTCAATGGACTTTGTCTCTGAATGTTGAATTTGGGATGGAGAATTTGGTTGGAACACTGACATTATAGACAAGAGATTTTCTTCTTTACACTAATGAACCTAGTATGATGTGCAAGGTTAGGTCTTCATGAGACCAAGGAGTTTTCCTCACTGCTGAGATGAACTGCTGCCCACTTCTTTATCAGTTGGGAAGAGTTGTACTACCATAAAGTTTGCTATCTTGGTTAAGCCCCTGTCCCATTGCACCAACGGATGCAAAGAGGATGTAAAACATTAAAAAACGTTGGAAAATGCTATGCATCCTTTGTGTACTCATTTCATACATGTTTCATACGCTCTATCCTTTGAGTATCCGTCCACTGAGATTTCATCCACTCAAGAAGTTTTGAGCTGCACAAAACTTTGTGAACGGATGAACTTTCCGCCGTGTACGATGTAAATCCGTGACATACGAGCAACAAACGTTCTATGTCCATTTATCATCCGTTAAACATCTGCTGTATCCTCTCTGCATCCTCTGGGCATCCCCTCAACTCACATCCGCTGCAGCTGAAAACGGAAAGAGGGAGGAAATAAAAGGTACACGGAATGTCTACACAGCGTTAGTAGCACGGAAATAGAAAGGATGAGCAGTGAATAGTTTGCATCCTATATACATCCTCTAGGCTTCCTATGAACATCCGTTTAACATCCCCACTACAAACTACCCACGTTCATTCTTTTCCTTTCTTTTCCATTCTATTTATGCAATTTTTTGCCACTTTTTGGAGCGGATGACAACGGATGGAGCATCCCCGAAATTTTGCTCGTCCGCTGTGTCCTTTTTGTATACGTTTTGCATCCATCGGCCAATGGGACCTAGCCTTTACCAACTTCTATCCTGTCTCCATTGCCTCTCTTCCAAAGGCTTTCAGCTACCCAACTGCCTTCTAAAGGTGAAAAAGTCTAACAGAAAAGGGGACTAAGCCTAACTGATTTTAAAACCTGGATTCTGCTTTTGAATGATGTCAGAATAGCAGAAAGAATGCTTCTTTTGTACCAATGCAACTTATGGGGGTATTGTTCACAGGCCAGAATAAGCTGAGGCTCCATAAGAGGGCATTAAAACTGTCCAGAGTCACCTTGTTGGTGAGATGGATGGCATAAAAGTTTAATAAAGAAATAAATAATTAATAAAACCATAAGAAGTTTTGGCCAAAGCTATATAAAGAATATAACTCTTTCCATTCCCCACCATTCAGTCAGAGCTGAAGAAGCTTCTTGGATGAGAAGCAAAATGTCTTCAAAGAAAAAACAAGAATGTCCACTTGTCTCCTGAAAAAGCACCTTTGGGATAACCATGACCTGGATGACTGAGAATCTCGACAGACTTTTAGCTATATAATTTGGAATGAACACCCTTTGTATGGTGTGGGAGTAGGATTGGATTTCCAGAGAGAGAAAAAATTGCAGATGATGGAACCAGGAGCACTACTCAGGTGACCTTGAGGACACAGATAAAATGCTTCAACAACCCTCTAAAAGGAAGCAAGCGAGGAGCTGTCTGCAAGGAATATAAATCCTTCCATTCCCTACTATCCTGTCAGAGCTGAAGAAGCTTCTTGGATGAGAAGCAAAACATCTTCTAAGAAAAAAAATCAAAGTCTAGTTGCCTCCTGAAAAAGGACCTTTGGGACAACCATGACATGGATGCAAAGACAGTAAGAGGAAGTTTTGAGGCAATACACTTAACCTTTTGTATAACTGCTAGTCTTATTTAGTCTAATAATTATTTTACCTATTCTGGAAGGGGTGGGGGAGAGAAATAGAAAAAAGTGGTGCAAAAGAAAAGAAACTGGGAAGAAAAAACTTGCTAGCCAGTAAGTACCAGAGTTACTTAGTTTAAGGTGCTTTCATACCATTCTAGTCCTAGCAAATACCATTAGAAATGATTTACTTCCCCAAACCTTCCCAATGTTTTTCCTAAATATATTATAGAAAACATTTAAGAAAACAGCGATGAACTTAATTTTTTCTTAAATTGATAGCTATGAAGATTACTGGACAAGGTCACATTTTTTTTCAATTTATCTAAAAGGCTTTTATACTCACCCAGGATTTCTCTCACAAATGTCATGGGAAATGGAAACGACATGGACCAAATATAGACCTTTTTATGTGTCGAGGTATGGATGACTGAAATCTGAGTATTATTTATTTAAGATAAGCTCTGGGTAGGTAAATTTAAATAGGACACAGTGCCAGGTGCTCCCAGAAAGATAAGAGAATAAAGAGATGTATTTCTGAGTGAAAATATAGCCAATTAATCTGAAAAGGGACTTTAACAGTTGAACATTTAAGCAGGATTGAATTGATGTTATTACAACTATCTTTGTTCAAGAAGTTAAAAAAGAACATCCCCTTTAAAACAAAAGAGAATATTTTATCATCCTTCTTTTGGGTGTGTGTGCTTTTTTACTGTACTTTATTTGAAAAGTGTGGCAATTTCATAAGCTTGTAAGCTGAAGATCAACTTTAATGAGTCTTATATGGAAGAAAATGTCATGAAAATTTTTGGAAGGACAAGGGGCACATACGAAATTTAGAAAAATATGTAACAACGCTTGAAAAATATGTGAACCAAGATTTACAAATGATGCAAAAGATTCATGTCTTCGTTGTTCGAGCATATCTTTGTGAATCTATTTGGTATGTAGGTACATATAAGGGGAGGAGTCCCTGCAGACTCCTCTGCTAGTTGTTGCCAGCTGTAAGGGTGGTGTTCATCTATGTTTCAAGGCCATTGAGCCAGAGTTGTTTGAAAATATTTCTGTGGTCAATGTGGCCAACAGGATGTCACGGAGTGCGATTACCTTCACAACAAAGTGGTACTTATTAATCTACTTGCATTTGTATGCTTTTGAACTGCTAGGTTGACAGGCGCTGGGGTGAGGACAGGAACTCATGTGATTGGAGCACCATGTGATAGAGTGAGCTCCTGTCCTCACCCCATCTCCTGCTAACCAATCAGTAGGAACATATATGCATGAGATTTGTATTGGAGGTGAGGATAAAAGCCTAAAAATTGGAAATTGCTCTCTGTTTTCCTCTTCTGATGAAAATGAAGAGATAGCATTTGGATTGCTTCGTGTTAGAAAAGGAATAACAATAGGAGATATTAAAATAAATGACATTGTGGGAGGTTTTTTTTTTCTCTTTTGTTCTCTCTCCTTACAGTGCATATGCATCCATGTCAGCATGGTACAATAAAAGTTTCAAAGAAGTCAAATGTGGATCTTTTTAAAAAAACAGCCTTTATAGCTAATAGAATCCACATCTGGAAGATTTGTGTGATCACCAACTTAGATGACTGAAGTGACGATTAAACCAATTTCAGAGTGACAATCTTTTTAGTAGCTATTAGTGATACAGTATATTCATACTGTATTGTCAAGAATGCTATTTGCAAGGAGAAAATATAGAGAGTGAAGATCACACAATTTCAGTTTAGTCTGGTTACTACTAGAAATTGAACATTAGACTGATATGAGCCTTCATCAGATTCTATAGCAACAGGCTACATAGGAATTTATTTGTAAAGAGTTCTAGCTGTGATATGTCTATATATGCTGCATTACCGTCCTAGGCAGAAAATGATGATTGTTGTTTTTTTAATATCTTTTTTTAAAGCTTTGATTTATTCATTCCTTTACCATTAATAGTTTAGATGTCTTTGTTCTCAAAACTGACAGACTTCCTTTAAAAGATTTGGAGTGGGTGTTAAGGTGGCATCAATATTTCACATAACTGGTAACCTTCAGGAGATAAATTGAAATTAAAATTTAAAACTGAGGAAAATTATAAGAAGACTTTGTAGAATCTTAGAGGCGGAAGATATAAAGGCAAGGTGGAAACAGACATCCAGGGGGAGAAGGGAAAAGGCAGATATAAGAATACAGATGTCAAACTCACCGTATCATGTTGCCATCATGTGACATTTCACAAAATTTTCCCATTTGTGGAGCTGGGTGAGCGTGGTCTGTGTGTGATGCATCCGGTCTGCAGGCCACCAGTTTGACACCCCTGTATAAGAGTATGAAATAAATACATAAAAATGAATTAGAAGATTCCACATTTGTCCCCATCCCGTTCCCTTATATCTGCTTTTGACAAACCAGTCATTTTCTTGATTGACAGAATGAAGAAAGTAGCTTGTCAGGACGAAGATGAAATCAACAGGGACTCAATCAGAAAGGATTGCTGAGCATTACAGAAGATGAAGAAATCAGACTAGTGTGTCAGTTTTGAAATTTAGCTGCCATTTTTTTTGAGAGACTTGGAGGAGTTGAAAAGTTCAAGGTTATTCTGCATGTCATATTAGGAAATTCCAGTGGCAGTTAATTGGTTCTCATAATTTATGAAGTGTAGAAGTGGTAGAAGAGAAGGTGGATTCTGTGTAACACGCGAAAAATATTTCACTTTGGGAAATTGCCTTTGACATGCCAGATCTGTTTCTAAATAAATAAATTGGAGAGAAAATGTCTTGGAGTGATTGGATGTCTTACATTTATTTCTAAAAGTCACTTTTTATTTTTGAAAGGGTTAGCTGATACCCTGAAGTTCTTTTCCCAGAAATGGAGAGAGATCAACAATGAGCCAAAGTTGGAGATGTGCAGGGAAGAGTGTGTGGGGGCCTTCCCTCTGGAGCATTAATTGAACCTGCCAGCCCTTGTTTGGAGGAGATGATGGATTCTTTCAGGATGGCAGTAGGAGAAAGAGATTTGGAAGGGTTTCAACTCAATAAGTTGTTATAACTCAGATGTAATCCAGTTGTCTGAAGAGAAATCTTTCTCTAGCCCTAGGCATATGACTATTCTGTCAGATTGGAGGGAAGAGAGACAATTGGGGTTGGATTTCTCTCAAGAAGACAACCCCCAGATTATTCCTGGAAGTCCATCAAGGGCAGATTTACATCAACAGTTCCAGAATTTAAAGGTGACAGGTTTGGTCTCACAGTCTGTATGGACGGGTGGAAGCTTGAGACCACCCATATTCACTTACCCAAGTATCGTCAGGAATGAGGAGGCTATACAGATGCCAGTTGGTGGAAGCCAGAAAGAAGCATCAACTGACAGAAGTATGTTGCAGCCCCCTAGGCAATCCCCTCATTTTCCAGAAGGAATTTTACTTTCTGCAGAGAGTATCCCTCCAGGGTGGGATTTTATCCAGGCCAGGGGTGGATTCAATGGCAGCCAGCATAACACAGCTCTGGTCTGAAAGGGGGTTGCCCAGACAGCAGACAGCAGCCACTTCCCCTCCACCCAACCAGGGAACCAGGCCACACCCATCTTCCTCCTGGCAACCACAAATGCAGCCCCAACTGGCAGCGAGGCCATAGGGACCCCTATTCCAGAGAGGCACCACCCAGCCAGGATACAGGGGGCCTACCCAGCCTATGTACGCCACCAAGCCAGTTCCTTTCATTCCAGTACAACCTGCAGGGGCTTGGCCTGTTCCACCTTTGCAACCACGACCCAAACTTGATCAAATACCCTTTAAGGCTGTATTCGATGGCCACCATGAACATTTCAATTACTTCCTCAGTCAAATCCATTCCCGTATAGAAAAATTTGGAGATCAATACACCACAGAGCGCGATTTGGTTAAAGCCATAACAAATGGGAAGAATGAAGGGGAGGCTTCATTCAGACTGGGTGGCCCAACTACACAATGAACATGCCCCCGAATTGTATGATGTAAATGGATTTATTCAATTATTAAGACACAGATTTGAAAATCCAGACAGGGTAGCAGAGAATGAAGAGAAGTTAATGGAAATGGGGCAAGGCAAGCGACCCTTGTCAGAATTCATTTGAGGCTTTAGAAGGGTCTCAAGCCACCTCATGGATTGGCCTGAAAGAATGGCTTTACACTATTTTAAAAAAGCCATTGATCCAGAAGTAAAGAAGGCCTGTGAAATTAGGGGAATCCCAGAGACCTTACAATCATGGTATGTCACATCCCTCAGCTTAGATCGCAGCATCAACCCACACAGGAAACCCCTTCTGACAGCCCTGACTAAGAGAATTGTGGCAAGGCGACTGCTCACCAGACCAGCCAAAACTGCTCATACCTGACCCACCAGGGTGCTGAAATGTTACAGATGTGGCCAAGCTGGTCAAAGGGCGGCAGACTGTCTGGCCCCTGCTCCTGTACCACAAGCTCCACAGTTGAAGCCTAATACGACTGTTAGAGATTGGAAGAATCAAGGAAGACCTCCAGGTAGGGGCGGGTTCACCAAACACAGCTGGGAAAGCCCCCTCTGCGCAGATGGGAGCAATAGACCACTAGACCAACACCATATCCCCGAAAACCCGACCTGCGAAGACGACCCAATGGTGAGTGATCCCATCATACCTTTTACAGTTAAGGTCAAGTTAGTGGTACCAAACATGGGAGAGGCCGGGAAGTTAGAAGATGTCATTGATACTGGGTGTTCTAGATGTCTTATTGGACTCCCCATCATTGAATTATTGGCCATAAAGACCAACCCGCTAAACACCCAATCAGATCTGAGCAAGTGGATGGAACCTTAAATGGAGGGGCAGCCACATAAATGACAGAATTGATCAAGATGGAATTAGGGCCCCATCACTAACTCATACACTTCATAGTGGCCCCCAAGATGTCAGAATCAATCATACTGGGACTTGCTTGGCTAGACAAATGGGCCCCAATGATCAAATGGGAGGATGGGTTCTGAAAAATCTTCATTGGACCGGGCCCATTGCCCCCTCTTCCACCCACTACAAAGCCACCAGTCAGCTTGAACCCAGAGCCTGACCCAGCATCCATGGTATCCTACCTTTTCCCAGATAACCCCCAGGTACCTGAACAATACAAAGACTTGGCTGAAGCATGCAGTGAAGAAGAGTGTAATGTTTTACCTCCCAATCGAGCCACTGATTGCACCAGAGAATTAGAGCCTGGAGTGAAATTACCAAAACCAAAGATGTATTCCATGACACCTGCTGAAATGACCAAATGAAGGAAATACATTGACAGAAATTTGGAATGAGGTTTTATTGAGCCTGCCAAATCAAGATTAGCTGCCCCCGTATTGTTCAAGGAGAAGAAAGGTGGTGGTTGAGATTGTGTGTTGACTTAGAGGTGTGAACGCTGTATGCGTCAAAAACATACTGATGGACGCTCTGTCCAGAAAACCTCAGTTTGACAGCCACCAAGAGGAAATAGTACAAGCCTTAATTTCAGAAGCTCAATCGGCAGGCCAAGTGACTACTTGAGCCCAAGCCAACTGCAACCCCAAACACCTAGAAGATAAGCTGACTGCAGAATTGAAAAGGGTCCTATTAACCAATCATTGGTTCCTGGACCATCAAACCGAGTTAACAGTGAATGATGGACTAGCTTGGAAAGGGACTAAGCTTTATGTACCCACAACCCTAAGTCTACTGGTACCAAAGAATAGCCACGACTCCCGGCTGGGAGGACACTTCGGATTCCTAAAAAGCCTACATTTACTGAGAAGACAGTTCTGGTGCCCAAAATTGAAACCTGATGTCGAGGACTATGTAAAAAGTTGCTCAATTTGTGCCACAATGAAACACCGAACTGGAAAAACCCCTGGCCTCCTGCAACAAGTTGCTGAACCAACCCAACCTTGGGAAGAGATTGCAATGGATTTTATTGTTGAATTACCTAAGAGTGAAGGGAATACGATAATTTGGACTATAATTGACTAATTCTCTAAACAGGGCCATTATAGCCTGCAAAGGACTTCCATCTGCAAAAAAACTTGCAAAGCTGTTCATGAAACATATCTACAGACTACATGCAGTACCTCATTGAATAATATCAGACAGAGGGGTACAATTTACTGCAAATTTTTGGAGGGAATTCCTGAAATCCATTGGTTCCTCTCAAGGGTTATCCTCAGCTTTCCATCCTTCTTGTAACAGAGCAGCAGAGAGGGCTAATGCCATGACTGAACAATACATTAGATGCTATGTAAATTATCAACAAGAAACTTAAGCCCCTGTCACACAGTACCAACGGATGGAAAGAGGATGTAAAATGGAGAAAAACACTTGCCATCTGTTGGTTAACGTGATGCATCCGTTCTTTACTCACTGTGTCCATTTTTCATACTCTCTATCCGTCTAGCATCCGTCTACTGACATTTCATCCACTCAAAAAGTTTTGAGCTGCACAAAACTTTCTGAGTGGAAAATGTATCCAACGCGTCCGTTCTACATCCACTACGCATATGGGGAACATCCGTTATACGTCCGTAGTCATCCGTTACGCATCCGCTATATCCGCAAGGCATCCGCTGCACATCCGCGCAACTTGCATCCATTCCAGCAGAAAAGGGACACAGGGAGGAAGTGAAACGGATGCGGAACGGACACACAGCGTTAGTAGCATGGATGTAGAAAGGATGAAAGCGGATGCAGCTCGCATACAAAGCATTAAAATGGAAAAAACTTTCGTATAGGGGACGTATCTCGGATATTTAGGATATCTGCAGGATGCCTAGAGGATGCAAAAGGACACTGAGCAGAAAACCAATATTTCCTATAAAAAGGGGGAGGAAATCACCTGGATCTCACTTTCAGTCCAGCAGCCCTGCGGTGCAGACCTCTTCAGCCTTCATCTGGCTCTTGCTCTTCCACAGCATCCAGTCATCTCCATCATGGATCATCACACACTCATTTTGGTAGCCGCCATCATTCTAGAACAGTATGAAGCCCTCTACAGGCTCTTTCACCTGTTCTACGTGAAGAAAAGGAGGCGTCCAAGAAGTGTCTGGGTCTGAAGATGGAATGCGAGAAGAGCCGAGTACGGACTGTATAACAAGCTGATGATGGAGCTGAGGAAAGAAGACACTCGTGCATTCCAGAACTTCAAGAGGATGCTGCCAGCCATGTTTGACGAAGTTGTGGAGTGGCTGAGACCCAGGTTGACAAAGGCAAACACCAACTTCCGGCCCAGCCTGGAACCTGGGCTCAAGGTGGCACTGATTGCGCCACCTGGCCTCCAGGACCACGTACAGGAGCATGCAGTATGCCTGGAGGATGCCACACAACACCATCAGCATTGTGGTCAGAGAGGTGGTGCAGGTCATCATTGAAGAATACCTGGAGGAGCTCCTCCAGTGCCCCTCCACTGAAGAAGGCTGGAAGAAAGTTGCAGAACAATGGTATCAGAAGTGGAACTTCCCCCACACAGTTGGAGTCATAGATGGGAAACACGTGGCCTGCAAAGCTCCAGCCAAGTCGGGGTCCACTTATCACAACTACAAGGGCTTCTTCAGCATCATCATCTTCACCATGGTCGATGCTGACTACAAGTTCATGTACATCGATGCTTCAGGCAAAGGCTCATCTTCAGATGCCCAGATATACAACGCCAGTCACCTCAAGAATGGGCTTGAACGCAACCTCATCATGGGCTTCCCAGATCCAGACCCCCTGCCCAACGACACACAACATGTGCCCTACTTCATCGTGGGGGATGATGCCTTCTCCCTCAGAACCTACCTCATGAAGCCCTACACTTCCAGATGCCTCACCCGTGAAGAGAGGATCTTCAACTACAGGCTGTCCAGGGCAAGGCGGGTGGTGGAGAATGACTTTGGCATCCTGGCCAACAGGTTCCAGGTACTTCTCACCACCATGCAGCATCACCCAGAGACTGTGAGGAACTTCGTGGAAGCTTGCTGCATCCTTCACAATCTCATGCGCACCCGCTACCCAGTGTTGCAGAACAGGCTCGTGGACCGCCAACAAGGCAATGGGGACATGGAACCTGGTGAAAGGAGGCAAGGGCGAAACCTGATAGATACTGTGAATGTGCAAGGCCCCAAAAGAGCTTCACGTGAAGGGAAGAAGCAGCACAACCTCCTGAAACACTGGTGCAACTCCCCAGCTGGAGCAGTGGAGTGGCAAGACAGGATGGTAGATGCTTAATGGATGCTTCCTTCAGCCTGTCTCATCACACTGATGAGATTGTGCCATATATGTTGAGTGGTCCTACAATGAACAGGGCATTTAATGTTGAATTTATGTGTTTATGTTGAAATGTGTGGATCAGTCATTAAATTGTTATTGATAATAAAGGGCCATAGGTGTGCAACCTGGGAGGGTGGACCATACAATCCCACTATGCTTGCACTGGAGGTTTATCTATCCCACAGTTATTACTAATCCCACAGGTATCCCTGCCCATCCCACTGCTATCCTAACCCATCCCACAGCTATTACCCATCCCACAGGTATCCCTGCCCATCCCACAGGTATCCCTGCCCATCCCACAGCTATTACCGATCCCACAGGTATCCCTGCCCATCTCACTGCTATCCTTACTCATCCCACAAGCATGCAAAGGCTTAAACCATTTCTAAAAATTTCCACCAAGATTTTATTGACGAAAGGAACTGAACCAAGTGTGTGAAGCAAAGATAAACTTTATTAATAACAAACTGTAAAAGCAAAATGTCAACAGGTAGCAACCCAGTCTCAGGAGTATGTACCAGAAGGTACTCTTCTCAGTCACTCTGAGGCATGCCCATAGTTTCAGGGGTGAAGGATCCAGGTGCTGTGGAGGTGGCTGCTGCTGGAGTGCACCATTGGGGTGCCTGGCCCCGAGAGGACAACAGGGGATGGTGTGTGGAGGAAGCTCTCAGAGAGCTGGCTCAGTCCTGTGATGTTGAGAGCCCCTTCCTCCATGACATGGGGTATCAGTCCCAAGACCGATGACAGATGTTCTGAGGCTGGGCTTGGCTGTGGCGTGGAGGAAGGAGGAGTGTAGTGGGGCTGTCTGGTCTGCAGGTGAGCGAGGTGAGGTGTGGGTAGCATCTGTGGCGTGGGTGGCATCTCTGGCATGGGTGGCATCTGTGGTGTCGGTGGCCTCTGTGGCATCGGTGGCATCGGTGGCATTGGTGGCGTTCGATGAACCTGTGCCTGGACTGGGAAGGACTGCCTGTGCTGCTGGAACTCCTGGTAGCCATAGCCTTGGTAGGTGAGGGCCTGTGGAAAGCCTTGGAAAGGCTGTGACATCACCTGGGGTGGAGGAGCAGACCTGGACAAGGTCGGAGCAGGTTCAGCTGGGCCTGGAGAGTTGTGCAGAAGACTGGTGATCCTCTCCTTTATCACCTGGTACTGTGATTCGGACATGTCCATGAGGGTCTGTTTGACGTAGGTGAGGAAGGGCTTGCGGTTTGAGGATGGTATGTTGGTGTGTACCAGCTGAGAGATGAGATCTATGCTGCTTTTGATGGTGTCCCTGATCTCCAGCAGGACAGTGTGGCTCTGTCCCTCTGGTCTGGCTCTCGGCCTGCTTTCTGTGGAGGTGGAGCTGGGGGTGCATGTGGGTTGGTCTCTGGTGGAAGTGCCCTCTCCTTGCTCCATCTGCGTCAGGGGGTCCTCCATGCGCTCTACCACTGGGAGTGTAGCTGTCGAGGTGGTCTCCGTCCTGGGACGCTCCACAGATACCTGCCTGGACACAGGAGCTGACTCTTGGTCAGAAGAGGACTGCCTATCTGTGGGCTGTCTGAGAGAGAGGGTTGACAGAGGGGCTGCTCCTCAGTGGCGGATCTCACCCTCCAAGAAGCTGCACTTGGCCATCACGTAGGTCTCCCAGTCGATGAGCTTGACCGCGGCCTGGCCAAACTTCCTGAGGTGCAGCTTCCTGTACCAGGTGTGCCTGTGCTTCCTTACCCGAGGAGAACCTCCGAAGTGTAGCCCAGGCTCTCCACCTTCTCTCTCCAAGCAATCTGCTTCCTCTTGGTGTCTCGATAGAGCCTGTGTCCCTTCCGCCATAGGTAGTCATTCTCCCTCAGCCATTCGAGCACCTCATCCTCATGTTCCTCTTTGATGGAGTATTGCCTCCTCTCCCATTCTCATGTATGCCTCTTCCTCCCTCTGGCAGGGCCATCTGGGCCCTCATCCGAGGGGCTTCAAGGTTGTAGGGGCTGCTCCACCACACCAGCAGCAGCAGCAGCAGCAACAACAACAATAGCAGCAAAAGCAGCACCAGCAGCACCAGCAGCACCAGCAGCACCAGCAGCACCAG
>BLBF01000003.1:69671608-69681608 GCA_015471245.1 Laticauda colubrina
AGCAGCACTAGCAGGACCAGCAGGACCAGGATCACCAGCAGCACCAGGAGCAGCACCAGCAGAGAAAGCACCAGCAGAAGCACCAGCACCAGGAGCAGCGCCAGCAGAGTAAGCACCAGTAGGACCAGCAGGACCAGGAGCAGCACCAGCAGAGTAAGCACCAGCAGAAGCCCCAGAACCAGGAGCAGTACCAGCAGAAGCCCCAGCACCAGCAGAATCAGCACCAGCAGCAGAAGTCCCAGCAGAAGCAGAGTCAGGGCCAGGGGGTGGGATGGTGGCCCTGTTCTTCTTTCCAGAGCTGGTAGAAGATGGCACAGGCTTCCTCTTCTTCCCCATGGTTGTTGGCTGGAGATGTGTCTGGCAGCAGGTCTTTCCTCTGAATGGTGACCTGCTTGCGAGCTGCATCCTTTTATATCCATGGGGCTGATGCAGTGCATCCTCCCCGCATGAGCAGTGAACGCTTTGCATCCACTAGGCATCTGCTAGGCATCCACTCAGCTTCCGTGATGCATCTGCTTCATCCGCTAGGCATCCGCTCTGCATCCATTCCTTCCGCTGCGCGTCCGCTTCGCTGTGCTCCCCTGGAAGCCCTGTGCATGTGCTCCCCCGGAAGCCATCCGCTTCCATCTGCTTCCACCTACTAGGCTTTCGTGGAGCATCCACTTTACATCCTCGGTACGTTCTCCCCCCATCCGTTCCTTTCCGTTGTTGTCCGTTCTGTTTATGTAAATTTGGGGCACTTTTGAGAGCGGATAACAACGGATGGAAAATTTTCTCGTCTGAAAATTTATACTTTGTACTATACATACTTTTTGCATCCGTTGGCCTATGTAACAGGCCCTTTAGACTGAGTTATTACCTTTTGCAGAGGTTGCTTACAATAATGCAGTACATAGCAGCACTGGATTGACTCCATTCCAAATCAACACTGGAATGGATTTTGTCCTGATGCCAGAGTTACCTAGACAACCTCCCTCATCCATGTCCCTAACAGAATGGATGAACTCATTAAATAAAGGATGGGAAGATTCAAAAGAAGCTTTGACTGAAGCTGCAAAAAATTATAAAAAACAGGTGGATAAACATAGATCCCTTCAACTGCCTTTTAAAGTAGGGACAAAGTATATTTGTTGACTAAGTAACTTAGGTTGAAACTGCCCAGTAAGAAGCTGGGTCCAAAATTCTTGGGTCCGTTCCCAATTTCAAAGATAATCAATCAGGTCTCTGTCCAATTAAAATTCATCCAGTATTCCATTGTAGTTTACTAAAAGCAGTTACTACATCAATGATAAGACCACCGCCAATCGCTCCCCTTAACCCATTAGTGGTACAGGGGGAAACACATTATGAGATTCAAAAAATTCTTGATTCTAGATTATACTGTGGTCGATTGCAATATTTGGTCTTATGGAAAGGATACCCTCTCTCAGATGCTTGTTGGGTAAAGAGTTGGGATGTTCATGCTTGTTAGGGATAACATTGTCCACCCTAACTGTTTTAGGTGAAATACTAACTATGAATCATAGTTAGTGTATGCAGCTTTAACTGTAAAATAGCAATTGTGGGTGTGGTTATGAAAACCATATAAAAGTAGCAAGGCTATAGCTTGCTCTCTCTCTCTCTGGCTTTGATGATCCCTGATTACTGCTTGGAAGCAAGACTGCATTGCTCAAACGGGAGAGACGACACAGGACTGATTTATGTGAACTGAAATAGGATATTCTACATGGACTTTGCTAACTGAATATCCCTGAATGGACTAACTACATGGTAACTGAATATTGGACTGTTTTTGACTATGCTATAAACTTATACTGGAATAAAATATATTCTTGATAGCATAAGCGTATCTGTTATTTTTACTGTATGTTAATAAATATACAAGCTTAGCTCACTCATTTATCTGTGTGCCTATCTGACTAACGCTGCACATTCTGTTTAGCTTGTCTACCTAACCCTGGTTGGGGAACCCAGGCTTAACAATGCTGATCAATTGGTTAACCAATTCCATAAGGATTTTCCACACAAACCAAAGGGTCCTCATGGAGGGGATTAAAGACAATGTGTTAACCCCTATATCTGTTTTTTTCTTTTCTTTTAGGAGGAGGAGTTTTTAAGGGGGGATGCCTATCAGCTTTGAAGTTTAGCTGCCAAATTTTTTGAAGAGAGTTGGAGGAGTTGAAAAGTTCAAGGTTATTCTGTTTTGTGTATTAGGAAATTACAGTGGCAATTAATTGGTTCTCATGATTTATGAAGTGTAGAAGTGGGAGAAGAGAAGGGAGGAGAGAAGGTAGATTCTGTGTAATGCGCGAAAAATTTTCACTTTGGGAAATTGCCTTTGACATGCCAGATCTGTTTCTAAATAAATCAATTGGAGAGAAAATGTCTCAGAGTGATTGATATCATGGATACTTTCTGAATGCTTTACATAGTAAGCATGAAGACAAATGCAAGAAGTATCAATTTTAAAATTAAAGAATTGTCTATGTAGCCTCTCAGATGGAACTTCTTTGCATGGTTTGATTGGGGTAGAAAGATAGAACAATAAATTGACAGAGCAGACTACAACTTTCTTAACAATATATTTATTGTCCCAGTTCATTTCATAAACTTTTTTTATGAACTCAAGCATCAACCATCAAGTTCACAAATGCTTGTAAAACATATGCTCAAGGAAATTAAAGATATTTGAAAGTAGTTGGGATAGAATTTCTCTAGAGACCATTATTGGAGGGTACACATTTTCCTAAATATTTAAGAACAACCTATAAAAATTAGTTCTAGATCATGAGCTGGATTTCTTTTTTTTTCCTCTTCTGATTCAAAATATGAATAAGGCCCCTTAAAAATAGCTGGAAAATCTATTGCAGATAACTGGCTGAAGATAAAAATTAAATGTGCACTTTTAGCAAATGTGCACTCTTTAGTAAGACTGTGAGTAAATATTGAATAAATATTCAATAAATTTATTTTTTGAACAAAGATTGTGAGATTACTTATGGGAAAAATATGTGTTATCTTGCAAAAAAAAAAAAAGTGCCTAACTTCATTTACACTCATTAGTTTTAGTAATTGTCATGCCACTAGAAGCCCATAAGGGAAAAGGAATTTTCCATTTTCAGTTTTTCACCATTACAGGGAATCCTTCTCTCAGGTTACTACCTGCTTTACCTAAAAAAGTGGAGCAACTTGAAAAAAATTCCTTACAAAATTAACTTAAAGGCGAGGCCCACTGGCCAACGGACACAAAACATATGCATAAAGGACACAGTGGACGAGCAAAATTTTGGGGGTGGCTCCATCCATTGTCACCCACTCCAAAAAGTGGCGAAAATTTGCATAAACAGAACAGAAAAGAACAGAAAAGAACAGACGTGGGTAGTATGTAGTGGGGATGTTAAACGGATGTTCATAGGAAGCCTAGCAGATGACAGTGGATGGAAGTGGATGACACCTCCGAAGGGGTTCTGGGGAAAATTTCAAAACGGACGCATAGCGGAAGGGGCGGATGCATAGAGGATGAAGCGGATGCATCACAGACGCCTATAGGAAGCAAAGCGGATGCCGTGCGGATGTATATCAGATGCAAAGCGCATTCATTGCGCATGCGGGGAGTATGAATTGCATCAGCTCCATGGATATAAAAGGATGCAGCACACATGCAGTCAGCATTCAGAGGTAAGATGTGCTGCCACATGCATCTAGCAGGAACACCATGGTTCGTCAGTCAGGCAAGAAGAGGAAGCCCGTGCCTATTCGTTCCAGCCCTGGCAAGAAGGCCAGAACCAGCATCCCACCCCCTGGCACTGACTCTGAACCTGCTGCCGCTGGTGCTTTTGCTGCTGGTGGACCAGCCCCAAGGCCCTCAAAGCCCTGCTGCTGAAGGCCCTGCTGCTCAAGCCCCTGAAGTTCCTGCTGCTCCAGCCCCTGAAGGTCCTGCTGAAGCCCCTGCCAGAGGGAGGAAGAGGCAAGGGAAGGAGATGGGAGAGAGGAAATGGTACACCGTTTCCGAGGACCATGAGGATGAGGTGCTGGAATGGCTGAGGGAGAACAAGTACCTCTGGAGAAAGGGCCACAGACTCTATCGTGACACCAAGAAGAAGAAGGCAGCTTAGAGAGACAAGGCAGAGAGCCTGGGGTACACTGCAGATGTACTCCTGGGATGGTGGAAGCACATGCACACCTGGTATGGCAAGCTACACCTCAAGAAATCCGGGCAGCCCGCTGTCAAACTCACTGACCGGGAGATGTACGTCATAGCCAAGTGCAGTTTCCTGGAGGGTGAGATCCACCACTAAGGAGCAGCCCCTCTGACACCCCTCTCCCTCAGACAGCCCATGGACAACCAGTCCTCTTCCAGCCAGGAGCCAGCTACCCTGTCCAGGCAGGTGTCTTCAGAGGGCCCCATGGCAGAGACCCCCCCCAACAGCTGCACTCCCCATGCCGGCAGACTTGGAGGATCCCCTGTCACAAATGGAGGATGAAGCAGCAGCCACCAGAAGCCAACCCACCCCCACCCCCACCCCCTTCTCCACAGTATGCAGGCAGAGAGGCAGACTGGAGGGCCAGAACCACAGTGTGCTGTTGGAGATCAAGGACACAATGAAGACCAGCACAGAACTTCTCTCTCAGCTGGTCCACTTGGACAGAGGATCCTCCAGCCACCACACTTTCATCACCTACGTGAACTACACCCTAAGGGATATGCCCGAGGCCCAGGACCAGGTGATGAAGGGGAAGATAACAGCACTTCTGCACAACCCTCAAGGCCCAGCTGAAGCTGCTCCGACCCAGTTCAGGTCTGCTCCTCCACCCAAGCGATGTCACAGCCCTTCCACGGCTTTCAACAGCCCCTCACCTACCAAAGCTATGACTACCAGGACTTCCCACAGCAAAAACAGACCTTCCCAGTCCAGGCCCAGGTTCATCACACGCCACAGACTCCAGTCCCCAACCAGCTGCAGACCAGACAGCCCCACTACATTCCTCCTTCCTCCACCCCACAGCCAAGCCCGTCAATGGACAATCTGTCATCAGTCTTGGGCCTCACATCTCAGGTCATTGATGAGGGGCCTCTCAACCTCACGGGACTGAGTCAGCTCTCGGACAGCTTCCTGAACACACCATCCCCTGTTGTACTCTTGGGGCCAAGCACCCCAATGGTGCCTCAGACCAGCACTCAAGCCACAGCCACCTTCACAGTCCTTGCCCGCTTAACAGCTGAGACCATGGACATGACTCAGAGTGACTGAGAATAGTGTCAGAGGCTGAGTTGTTTACTTGTTAAGTTTATCTTTGCTTAACACACTTTACTTGGTTCATTTTGCTTATTTAATAAAGTCATAAAGTTTACCGAAGACAGTTAATAAAGGTTATCTTTGCTTAACACACTTGGCTCATTTTTTTACCTTAGTAAAGTGTTGGTGAAAACTTTTAACAAATGGTTAAGTCTTTGCATGCTTGTGGGATAGATAAGGATAGTTGTGGAATAGATAAACCTCCAGTGCAAGCATAGTGGGACTGTATGGTCCCCCATCCCAGCTGCCACACATATGGACCTTTATTATCAATAACAATTTATTCATTGATCAACACATTTTGAAATAAACAAAGCTCTGTATTAATGCCCTATTCATTGTAGGACCACTCAACATACATGGCACAATCTCATCAGTGTTTTTCAACAGCCTCAAGGAAGCATCCATTAATCATCTATCATCCTGTCTTGCCACTCCACTGCTCCATCTGGGGAGTTGCACCAGTGTCTCAGGAGGTTGCGCTGCTTCTTCCCTTCATGTGAAGCTCTGTTGGGGCCTTGTATATCCACAGTGTTTATCAGGTTACGTCCTTGCCTCCATTCACCAGGTTCCATGTCCCCATTCCCTTGTTGATGGTCCACAAGCCTGTTCTGCAACACTGGGTTGCGGATGCACATGAGATTGTGCAGGATGCAGCAAGCTTCCACGATGCTCCTCACAGTCTGTGGGTGATGCTGCATGGTGGTGAGAAGTACCTGGAACCTGTTGGCCAGGATGCCAAAGGCATTCTCCACCACCCGTCTTGCCCTGGACAGCCTGTAGTTGAAGATCCTCTCTTCATGGGTGAGGTATCTTGAAGTGTAGGGCTTCATGAGGTAGGTTCTGAGGGAGAACGTGTCATCACCAATGATGAAGTAGGGCACATCTTGCATGTCGTTGGGCAGGGGTTCTGGATCTGGAAAACCCATGATGAGGTTGCGTTCCAGCCCATCCTTGAGGTCACTGGCATTGTATACCTGGCCATCTCAAGCTGACCCGTTGCCTGAAGCATCGATGTACATGAACTTGTAGTCAGCATCAACCATGGCAAAGAGGATGATACTGAAGAAGCCCTTGTATTTGAAATAAGTGGACCCTGAGTTGGCTGGAGCTTTGCAGGCCACGTGCTTTCCATGTATGGCTCCAACGGTGTGGGGAAAGTTCCACCTCTGATACCACTCTTCTGCAACTTTCCTCCAGCCTTCTTCAGTGGTGGGGCACTTGAGGAGCTCCTCCACGTATTCTTCGATGATGGCCTGCACCACTTCTCTGACTACTTTGCTGATGCTGTTGTGTGGCACCCTCCAGGCATACTGCATGCTTCTGTTTGTGGTCCCAGAGGCCAGGTGGTACAGAGTCAGTGCCACTTTCAGTCCAGGTTCCAGGTTGGGATAGAAGTTGGTGCTAGGCTTGGTCAACCTGGGTCTCAGACGCTCTACAAGTTCGTCAAACATGTCTGGTGGCATCCTCATGAAGTGATGGAATGCACGAGGGTCTTCATTCCTCAGTTCCACCATCAACTGGTCATACAGTCCAAACTCCATTCTTCTCATGATCCATCCTCGGAACCACACAGCTCTTGGACGTCTGCTTCTTCTTCTGTATAAAGGGTGAAACAGTTTGAACAGTTTGGTTCTGGTGATGAATGATGCCATACGGTATCATACGGACTGTGTCATGATCCATGGTGGAGAACAATGGATGATGTTGAAGACCAAGACCAAGGGTGAAGAGGTCTGTACACCACAGCTGCTGGACTCATACTGAGATCCAGATGATTTTCTCCCCCTTTTTATAGGAAATATCGGTAGTCCGCTAGGTCTCCTTCTACATACTCTAGACATACTGCAGACATCCTAAATATATGAGATACATCCCATATACAAACGTTTTGTCTGTTTTAATCCTTTATATACGAGATGCATACGCTTACACCCTTTCTATTTCCATGCTACTCACGCTGTGTAGATGTTCCGTGCACCTTTCGTTTCTCCCTCTTTCCATTTTCATCTGCACTGGATGTGAGTTGAGGGGATGGCCAGAGGATGCAGAGAGGATACAGCTGATGTTTAACAGATGATAACAGACATAGAACGTTTGTTGCCTGTATATGTCATGGATGTAGATCGTACGCGGTGGAAAGTTCATCCGCTCAGAAAGTTTTGTGCAGCTCAAAACTTCTTGCGCAGATGAAATCTCAGTGGACGGATGCTCGAGGGATAGAGCATATGAAACACGTATGCAGTGAGTACACAACGGATGCATAAAATTTTCCAACGGATGGCAAGCTTTTTTTTAACATTTTACATCCTCTTTTCATCCGTAAGTGCAGTGGGACAGGGTCTTTAATGCATAAGCTTTGTCTGATACTTTGACAAAGTGCAAACAACAGCTTGAATCTCTCTTTCCCTCTGACAGGATGTGTTTCAAATACAATATTGTGGGAAGAACCAACACTACAAACACTGGCCCCAGAACTCTGGTTGGCTAGATTCAGATAGCTTGTGGTTATTGTTTAAGATGCCTTTCTGTAATTTATGTGATTCTTGCTTTTGGAGCTTCACAAATCCCAAAAAATCACAGGGAGAAAACAATGGTTTGATTAATAATAAATGAGGATATTTTTTGACTTCAGTTGCTTTTGCTAAATGCAGAAGAAAACAGTGAAGGAAACATTTAAGCTGGTAAATCAGACTTCAAGGGAGCATACCAGAAGTATGGATAGCATAACCTCAAACTATCCACTATTGACCTCACCCCATTCCTAAGAGGTCTGTAAGGGGCATGCATATATGCACCATCGTGCCTACCGCCCCGTCCTATTGTCCCCATTTATTCATACCTATTTCCTGTATCCTTACTCATGTTTATACTTATATCTATTACCTTGTAAGCGACTGACAAATCAAATCAAATCAATAAATAATAATAGATAGCAAGGAGCACTGATATATTCAAAACTCAGGGTACTTTCAAAGAACTTACATAAAGGAATTCATAGAGAATAGAAATATCTTTATTTGCTTAGAGTTCCCCTGAGTATCTAACTGCAGCTGCCACTAATTGTTATTGGCTCTCTGCTTTAACCAGCTGGTGAATTTTACTCATTAAAAGTTGGATCTATGTCTAATATAAACTACATTACTACATTCATATGATGAAATGTTCACTGTCCTTCAAATTCTCTGGAGAGAAATAGAAAACTAGATGATAGGGAGAAACGTTTCAACTAAGACACTTTCCTGACATGCCAGTCAAAACATTTAATTCCTTTAGGATCTGAAAGAGAATACCATGAGTTTTAGTCCTGCCGTAGCTATGAAATCCAGCCGGGTAACCTTGGGCCAGTCACTCTTTCTTAGCCTAACCCACTTCACAGGGTTATTATTGTGGGGAAAATAGGAAGAGGAAGGAATATTGGGTGTTTGCTGCAATGAGTTATTTGTAAATATCATAAAGGCAGGATACAAATCAAATAAACATATAAACATGTAAACAAACAAACAAACAAACAAACAAACAAATAAATAAATAAATAAATTTCAACCTTTTAGTTCTCCCTCTGTTTTTCTAATGTAGGACATCAGCCCACCTTGCAAGGTTGGCTATTTAAACCTTCTAACAGAACTCAAATATCTTTGAAAAGAGGAAGATGGGCTGCCTAGTTTGGAGATTGACACTTGCCTTAATTAGTTTCCAATAATGTTTCATAATTCCAATCAGAAAATGCCTGATCCATTTTGCTCTCTCATTGTGTGTGCCTTGCTGCCATTCTTGTTTTAGGATTGGTTTTGCAATATTGGCTAACTAAATCTGGGGAAAGAGAGGAGAAGAGAGGATAGGATGATAATGATAACAACAACAACAATAATAATAACAACAATTGGCGCTGACAAGATCACCATTGGCCAGCTGCAGAAGGCCACATTACTGGAATCTGCTTGCATAATCCGCTGATACAGCATAACCCGCTGATTAATCCTAAACACTTGGGAAATGTTCGACTAGTGATTTATGATATGAAACCCAACATGGTTATCTTGTTTGTGTGTATACTGTCATTTTTTGTGAATAATAATAATAACAACAATAATAACAATAACAACAACAACAACAACAACAACAACAACAATAATAATAATAATACTAATAATAATAATAATAATAATAATTTTTAAGAGAAAAGATAATATAGAATTATGACCAACCCTTCTTTCCATCAAATAGTTATGGTCTTATGCTTTCCTGTCCTTCTTTTTCTCCTTTCTCTTACTTTATCATTCCCTTTCCCTCCCTTTTAATTCCTTTTCATCTCCAAATCTATACACCATCAATCCAGTATTTTCTCTGTGAACAAAAAGTCCCTAGAAGCTTTCCAGTTGAAATGCTAGTGATCTTCATCATTGATTTGGAGACTTTTGTCCAAGTGATTTTAGCAACATCTGCTGATGGTCCAAGCTCTACAACATGGTAGGCCATTTTGGAAGTTCATTCTGTGCCAGTGAAATCAATTTGCTTGCAAACCAGAAATGATTTTTTAATGAAGATTCATGCACTGAAATGAGTCCACATTAATGGCATGCTTGCAACTATTCTGTTCTCTTCAAAGCTAGTCACCACAGCCAAATTTTCAAGCTCTAGTGTTCATATTAATAGCAACGGAAGCTGCACAATGATCCAGCACAAAAGCTAATTGACCTGCA
>BLBF01000003.1:69695853-69717629 GCA_015471245.1 Laticauda colubrina
TCCAAGTCTCAATTTGACATCACTTAAACGCCGCTCAACCCAGGTTCAGTCAAAAGAAAAATAAAGTCACAGATTTCTTCTTTGTTCAGGATGTCCTTTCAAGTCTTAATCAATTTATAATGCAAAAGAATTTCTCACCCAACCGATACACGCTCATTTAAATCCCTTTCTTTCCGGAGTTGTCCCGACTTCAGCAGCTTTAGAGGCTGCCTTTCTGCTTCCAGCAAAAGGGCTTCTCCCGGATCAAACCAGAGATTTTGCGATATCTCTGGGATCCTGGGACTGTGCCCTTCACGATCCCCGTCTCTACGGGACGGTTTAGGTCCGTTAGAACCGACCAGAGGCAAAAATATCAGCTGAGATCTCAGAGCCCCGAGATCGCAGCTGTAACACCGAGACGTAGCTCCGCCTTCTCCTAATCAGTAGATTACTAATGAAATTTAGCAGGAGAATATTTGGAAGAGCCGTGGTGGGACAGTGATTAGAATTCAGCATTGCAGGCTAACTCCGCTCACTGCCAAGAGTTCAGTCCTGACTAGATTAAGGTTGCCTCAGCCTTCCATTCTTCCAGGGTTGCAAAATGAGGACTCAGATTGCTGGAGGCAATATGCTGACTTTGTAAACTGCTTAGCCTGAGTACTGGAAAGCACCATGAAGTGGTGTATAAGTCTAAGTACTATTGCTAAGAATCTTTTCAGTTGGTATCTGACTAACCTAAAAATCTGAGAAGAGAACATGAAAAAAATATAAGTTTTTCTGCTTATACTACTTTAAGAAACAAGCTGTAGATGATAGTTGCAACTTTCAATATTGATGATTGCCATGATTCTGATGAAGTGGATGGCCTATTCAAATTGGGTGAATGAAGAATGTTGTTAAGTCGCGGGAAAAAGAGATGCAAGACCAGTGTGACTTTCAGCTCTTTATTTAGTTCCTGAAATCTCTCTGACTGCGAGCAGCAGCCTCTTTTATAGCAGCTGCTCATGGCTCGTGGTCAATGATAGCTCCTTGAATCTCCCGCTGCTCAGTGGACCAATCACAGGTGGCCATTGCGAACCAATCACAGTAGCGTTGAAGAACCAATCACAGTGTAGTATTGGTGAACCAATAAGGAGGTGGTATTACAAGTATGCTAATATGGAACACCCCTCCCCACTTGGTTTAGTCCAACCTATGTTACGTAGTCACGTAAGTAGGCAGGGCTTTTATGATGTCTACTTGACCTGCGCAGCTCAGTTGCGTTGCTGTCTTTGGCTGGTTCGGACGGGATCGCTGTTTCTTCCGTCCTTCTCCATGGAATCTCCTGGAAGGTGGAGTCAGCCATGTCGCTCCCGCCCGGACTATCTGGGCTGGTAGAGTCGGCTCGGCTGCTCCCTTCCGGAGTGGCTTCGTGTTGGTTTTCCGCTGCCTGTTCCTTTCTACCGAAGTCATCTCCAGGTAAGTAATTGTGGTTTCTTTCTGGGGATACTGGTGATGTTGGTTGATGGTTGTTGTTAGGGTTTGTTGAGGTGTTTCTTGTGCTTGTGAGGGTCTCCCCCTCCCTTCTTATTCGTGTTTGAGGGGTCTCCCCCCTCTCTGGTTATTATTATTTTTTAATGTTTGATGTGGTTCTGGTGTGTGCGTGTGTTCTTTTCCTTCGCACCCAGGTTTGTTAGTGTTTCTTTCTAGTGCTCGTGATCTCAGTTGATCTATGTGTCTCCTCCAGCTTCTTCCACCCTCTGATTCTAGTCTGTATGACTTCTTCTCATCACCCCCAGGTCCAGGTAGCTGTCTTATCCAGCAATCTGTGTAATGGTTCCGCCTCCATTGCCTTCTGTGGCAGAAAGACATTATAGAAGTTAATGAGTCCCAAAAATGCTTGCAGGTCTGTTTTATTTTGGGGTCTGGGAGCTTCTTTTATTACTTTGATTTTCTGTTCCGTGGGGTGGATTCCTTTTTTATCAATTAGGTACCCCAGGAATTCAACTTTAGGGGTGGCTAGCTGGCATTTTTCTTTTTTTACTTTGAGTCCTGCCTCTTGAAATCTTTGTAAGACTTTCCTGAGGTGGCTTTTCAGTTGGTTCTTGTCACTAGCTGACACCAGCACGTCATCAAAGTATGGAACCACCCTTTTTATTCCTTGTAATAGGTGCTTCATCAAGCTTTGGAACACCTCTGGGGCCACGCTGACTCCAAATTGCAGTCTTTTGCATATGAACAACCCTCTGTGAGTCACAATTGTTTGTGCCTCTGCTGTTTTGGGGTCGACTGGCAATTGTTGGTATGCTTGTGCAAGGTCGAGCTTCACAAAGATCTTTCCTCCCCCCAACAAATGTAACAGATGTTGCACCACTGGAACAGGGTATGCACTTTGTTGTAGTGCATGGTTGAGGGTGGTCTTATAGTCTCCGCAGATGCGCATGGACCCATCTGGCTTAATTGGAGTCACAATTGGGGTTTCCCACCTTGCGTGGTCTATTTGTTCCAATACCCCCTGTGCGATGAGTTTATCCAATTGCTCATCGATCTTCGGTTTTAATGTGAAAGGGACTTGCCTTGCCTTTAGTCTGATTGGGGCTATGTTTGGGTTCAAATTAAATGACATTAGGGACCCTTGGTACTTGCCTAGTTTTCCATCGAACACGTCCTGGAAATCCCTCATCAGGCTCTCCTCCCAGTCTGTTTCGGTGACGCTGTTGATTCCGGTCACATTCCCAGGGGCATGAACCATTCGAGTCCTAGTAGGCTTGGGCGGTCCTGGTCTACTATTGTTCATGGAAGAATTGCCGTGTGCTTTCTGAAGTTAACTTGGAAATGTCCGAGCCCGACTGTGGGGATCCTGTTCCCTTGGTAGTCCTTTGGGATCAGTTTTTGGCTCTCTAGTTCCTTTCTTTGTATGCTTGGTATCAGTCTCTTGAGTGTGTTCCATGATACCATAGACAGGTATGAGCCGGAGTCCACCTCCATCTTGCATTGCTGGCCTTCGATGTTGACTTGCACATGTACCTTTTGGGCATCGGTTGCACTTGGATGCCCAATGGTTATAGTTTGGTGTATCTCTTCCTTCCGATAGGTTTTGTTGAGCCATTTGCTTCTGTTTTCTTGGCTCCAACAGCTCCCTGCCTGTCTTTCTCTCGTTTTGGGGGGAGTGCTATCTCTTCACCTGGGGCTTGAGCTCTTTCAGTTCTGCAGACCCTTGCTATATGTCCCCGTCTCTCACAGTGCTGACAAACCGCGTTGAGGAAATGGCACTCGGAACGGGGGTGGTCTCCTCCACACCCATTGCACTGGAACCCCGACTTATGTTCTCTCCTCTCCCATCTGTTTTGTTCCGATTGGAATCTGTGTATTTCTTCTTTCTTGTCGTCGGTCTCGGACAAGGACTCGATGTCTTCATGGTGCGCGGTGGTGGTGGTCTTGTGGGTGCCCTCTGGTTTCTTCTTCTGGGGTTGGCTTGTCTCTGCCAGTGTTTCCTGGGTTGCCATATTTATTTACCGCATGGTAGCTGCTGATTTTTTCACAGCTTCGGCTGCCGTGGCCTCAGCGATGGCCTTGGTGACTGTGATGTTTGGTCGGGTCAGCAGTCGGCTCTGCAAGGTGAGGTCTCTCAGTCTTAGGACCATGCGGTCTCTCATGGCTTCATCCATGTTGAGGAACTCGCATGCCCCTCCAATGTCGCTTAGAGCTGCTACGAAATCCCCAATGCTTTCACCTTCTTTCTGGTCCCATTTATAGAATACATGTCTCAAGATAAGGCTGGAGACGGTTGGCGCATAATGGGCCCTCAGTATTCTGTCCAAATCTGGCCAGGCCATTTGCTTTATGTCTTCAGGTTTATCCAATGCCTTGGTCATCTTGAACACTATAGGCCCACAGTGTGTCAGGAACACGGCTCTCTTCCTGTCGTCTGAGATCCTCTGTAACTCATTGCTCTCGAGGAACATGAGGAATCTGTCATTGTATGATTTCCAGTCCTCCGTCACTGGGTGGGTCATGCGGGTGGCGAGTTGCTGCCAGCCATTTCATCTTCACTCAGTTCTCGTTGCCATATGCTCAACTGGTCTCCTTTGTCTCAGTATCCCACCCTCATCACCAGTGTTCAGTCACAGGAAAAAGAGACGCAAGAGCAGTGTGACTTTCCGCTCTTTATTTAGTTCCTGAAATCTCTGACTGAGGAGCTGTGGCAGCCTCTTTTTCTGTGGCTGCTCACGGCTCGCAGTCAATGATGGTTCCTTGAATCATCCACCTCTCAGGCGGACCAATCACAGGTGGCCATTGCGAACCAATCACAGTAGCTTTGAAGAACCAATCACAGTGTAGTATTGGTGGACCAATCAGGAGGCGGAATTACAAGTATACTAATATAGAACAGTTCTTTCTTGAAAACAAACTGGCATATATATCTAACAAACACATGCTCGTAACAATCCTGAAAAATGTCAGAGGATCATCGCAGATAATTGCCACACTTCAGTTGATGATGGATAGAGATTTAGCAGATAAAAAGAAGATTATATAACAAGAGCTGAAAAAGGAAATTACTATCATAATGAAGACAGTCAAATAATGGAGAAACCCAGGAAACAAAAGTCAATGCAGAAGATACTCTGCATTCAGAAACAACTTTTAGAATCTCACAGAAGAAACAATCTTCAAGGAAAGGAAAAGGAAGAAATGTGGCTGAATGGAAAACAGGACGATGGCTTCTTCATGGACAGAGAAACTGAAACAGTATCTAGTGGTTTTAGAAGTGTGTTGGTCACCAGGAAGATGCATTAGGAATGTAACTGAACAGCTTCTAATACTTTGTAAGACTGCTCATAATTATGATTTTTGTTCATATTTGGACAACATTAATACTTCAAAGAACATCCTTGAAAATCATCTCATCACAAACTTTGGTAATCTTGGAAGGAACTCAAAGAACTGAAGATTCTGCTAGGGCTCTTATTCATCTTTCTGATCCCTGGAAAAGAACTGAAACTGGAAAGAAGAATATTACAGGTGAATGGCTGCCTTTGCAAATAGTGTTACCAAAGTTATTTGGTTTCTGGGACTAGGGTTTGAATAAGAGGAGATATTTTAGATGATGGACTATTGCTGACTACTAAAAGATATTTGGCTGAATTAATGCATTTACTTAGGAGGGTTCTATGTAAAATAATACAATAGAAATCAAATACAATAAAAATAATACAAATCTGACAATAGAAAGAAAAAAAATGAATAAAATATTATATTATCTACATCACCCATTGCTCCAAGTCCTTTGGCAAAAAACTGGGGAAGAAAATAATTGTATAATTATAATGAATCTCACACATCAGAGAATTAATGTATTTTTAAATTTCAGAACAGTACACAATGTTTTGTTTCACTCTTTTAAAATAACATTGAGTAGCTTCCTTTTAAAGAAAGATAAAGATATCAGTGATCAATCCACACCATTTCTTGTATGTACAAGAAACAGAATCAAGAATAGGGATGTCTCATGAAACGAGGGAGGAGATATAAAAAACAAAGAGTAAAGATGGGCTCTTTTTTATGTGCACTGTACATCCCGTTCTTGGTTTTTTTTAACCAATCCATGGGTGCTCCTGCCAGTATCCATAAAACAATGCAATGAATCTGGAGGTGAAATGATCTTCTGGCTTCTTCTTTTTTTATAAATAGCACTGTAAAATCAGTTGTGGACAAAGTTGTGGTAGCACATGCAAAAGTTGCTATTGAAAGGATAGTCTCTGTCTGAGTTTGTAATATGCATTTGAAGTCTAACAAATGGGCAGAAGTGACAGGTACATTTAATAAATGGCAGATGCAGTCAATAAATAATGAAATACTAAATTAGTATCTTCTTAAATACTAAGGTTGGACTGAAATCTGTCTTCCTGTTTTTCAGGTGCTTTCCATCCACACAAAATGGTCTTGTCTTTTTATCTTGAGAATTTCTGTTAAATATCTCTCATTTCCTTTAAAAAAAAAACACATTTCATTGTTGGAAATGGAAGAGGGTGAGAATATTTTCTCTTAGCTATCTTTCCATCACTCTGAAGTGTGACTGTCCACATTTTTCAGACTGAAAAACACCTTGGAAACAGTTTTGTGGAGAGATTTAGTGATTTAGTATGAGAAGCTAGGAAGCTGCAGACATTGCAGAGATAATTATACAATGACATACAAGAGATCTCATACACAGATAGCCAGTCAACTTAGCCACCCTGTAAATAAATAAGTGCAAGAGCACCACATTTCACAAGAGAATTTATTTATGAGAATTTATTTCGAGTCCATCTAGTGGTGGTGCTATCTATTCCACTTTTTTCTAGCTTACTAAGAAGTAAGTTGTGGTCTACTTTGTCAAATGCTTTGTTGAAATCTAAATATATTATGTCCACAGTATTTTGCTGGTCTACTAATTTAGTCATTGTGTTGAAGAATGAAATAAGTTTGGTTTGGCATAATCTGTTTTTAACAAACCCATGCTGACTACTAGCTATTACTTTACTTGTTTCTAGATGTTGGCAAATGTGTTTTTATTATCTTTTCCAGTATCTTCCTTGGTATTGATGTTAGGCTGATTGGTCTATAGTTTCCTGGGTCTTTTTGAAGATGGGAGCCACATCAGCTCTTTTCCAGTCCTCTGGTAGTTCCTTGGTGCTCCAGGATTTTTGAAAGATATGATGCAGTAGTTCTGAGATGACCTCTGCCAGCTCCTTTAAAACTCTGGGATGTAATCCATCAGGCTCGGTGATTTGTTTTCGTCAAGATAAGACAGGTATTCTCTTACTATTTTTTTTCTTTTTGCTTATTTTAACTTTTATTTCTGGTTTACAGTTATGTTTTTGGTGGGTTGAGCTATAGTTTCTTTTTGCGTGAAGACGGATGCAAAAAATGAGTTAAGCAGTTCTGCTTTTTCTCTGTTGCCTGTTTCTTCCTTGCCATCTTCTTTCTTTAGTGGACCGACTGTTTCCTTGATTTTTTTCTTGTTATTTATATGTTGGAAGAAACTTTTTTTATTATCTTTGACTTTTGCTGCAAGTCTTTGTTCATTCTGAGCCTTTGCTATCCTGACTTCGTCTTTGCAGATTCTGGCTATCTGCTGATAATTTTATCTTTACCTGGGAATGGAAGAACAAAGTTTGTACCCAGATACAAGGTGATGCCTTGATTATGTACCCTCAATTAATTTTCAGACTTAGAGAACATATAGGTATTCAGCTTGGCCCTTTAGATCTCCCAACATGAATTCATTGCTATTGTAATCGAGTCCATGAACCTTAATGCTTATAATCCACTTCTTCTCTTTTTTTCCACCTTTCTCAGAACTGCGGATACTAAAGATAGCTAATGCATAATGCATTCAAAACACGGTAATTTGTAGGTGATTTATTTCTCAGGTGAGAACTCTGGATTGATTTGTTCTATGAAACAATTTACTTGTTTTCTTGCTATCCATGGTTTTCTCAGGAGTCTTCTCCAACATTCAAAAGTGCGAATACTTTTTTCTATCCTGCTTCTTCAGAGTACAACTTTTGCTTCTCATGGGGAAAACTATGTGATCTAATCATTGTTGGTATAAACATATCAGGACATCTCTATATCTTTTCCAAGACCTTCTTTGTAATGAATGAGCACTTGAATTTTATTGACTGCAAGATCTTTTACCATTCATCTTAAGAATAGAAGATATGTACTAATTGTAAGGCTGCCAATTCCAAAGCTTGTTGCCATTAGTTTGGTCTTGCATTTTCAGCTATCAGAATATTGTAGCATATTTTCTTAAGGACAGACATTCCATTGTTTGGGAAGGTTGACACAATTGAAGGTCTTCAAAACTCAATGAAACAAACATTGACTTATCTTTGTATTCTTTGATTTTCCTCAATATCCAGCATGCATCAGCAATACCTTGTGTTTCTTGGCTGGAACCAAACTGAACATCTGTTGTCTCCACTTTCACATTGGGCTCTAATCTGTGTTGAATATTGTTAAGCATTCTTTTGTAGCATACACAGTGTAAGATATTGTATAATAGTTTGCAGTCATTGTTAACTCTCTATTCTTTGATATTAGTATATTAACTGATATCTTCCAATTTGTTGGCCATTGTGACATTCTAAAGGATTGCTGACATATTTTGGTAGAATTTTTACACATTCTTCTTCAGTTACTTGCCATATTTATGTAGTTATTCCATCAATTTCTCCAGTCTTCTGCCTTGGTAATGACTGGAATGCGAATCCAACTTCTACTATCAGAGGTATTATTAAATATGGAATATCTTCTGAGATATCTTAGATGCTGACATCCCGGCTATACAGATTTTCAGTGTACTCTTTCCATCTTAGTTTGATATCTTCAGAATTAGTTGACAATTGCATTCTTTTATGTACCAATTCACAGTTGGAACTTTCTTCTGAAACTGAAGATTTTAAAAAATATTTTACTTGTTTTTCCATGTCTGTTTATATCTTTAATGACTTTACAGACATCATTGTAATATTGCTTCTTATCTCTTCTAATAGCTCTCTGAAATTCTTTTTTAAGTTCTTGGCTTTGGTTTCTGTTCTCTTTTGGCATTTTCCACCATTTGTTCTGACATCCAATTTCTTCTGAAGCAGTTAATTAGGATCATATCAGACAGAGACCAGAGGACAGCAACTAAGGATAAGAACACGAACAGTTAATAGCAAGTAGCAAGTCACATTTGATTCACCAACCTTGCTGGTCAACAAAAGGTTGAAGTGGAATGGAAAGGAATGCGTAATGGTCGCTGTTTGCAAAGGAACAAATATCCATCTGAACTCACTAACTCACCATTAAACAATCACCAATCTTAAGAAACTGTTTCAGTGTAGAGCAGGGGTGTCAAACTCACATCCTCAGGGTGACATCATGTGATATATTGGGACTTTTTCCCCCTTTGCTAAACTGGGCATGGGCATGGCCAGCGCACGACGCATCCAGCCCGTGGGTCTGATGTAGAGGGTATTGGTGTGGTTTCTCTTTGAAAAGAGAATGGAGAATTTACTCTTAGGAATAAGGAGGGTTAATTCAAAATAGACAATTTCTCTTTTATGCTCTTCTAAATCTGGATAAACTCTTAAGGATTGAGTATTGCTTATGAAATGTAATCTCTCATCAAAAATACTAGACTACAATTATGATGCTCACACTTAGATCAATTTGTTCTAGATTTTTTATCCCATCTTTATTATTATGTGTTTATTTGTATCCTGCCTTTATTTTTATTTACAAATAAGTCAAGGTGGCAAACACATCCAACACACTTCCTTCTGCTGTTTTTCCCACACAATCTTGCAACTGTCCCAAACCACCTAGCTGGCTTTCATGATTAAGGCAGGATCTGAGCTCATAGTCTTTCACTTTCTAGCCTGATGCCTTCACCACTAACCAAATTGGTTATATGGCAAATCTTAATCGGTGTCCTATTCATTTCCCTGAGAAGCCTTTTAAATATAAATTTTTACTTACCATGACAATGGAAGGATTTTCTTCCAAAATAGAGAAGGAACAAATAAAATAAGATGTATTATGTCCCAAAGTATTAGTCCAGAAGATTACTACAATTGATGGTACCAGAAGTTCCTGAGAGAAGGGGTGCTGTCCAGGTACAGATGAAGGCTATCCAGTAAAGTGACCAATGATTCAGTATCATCCTATGTCTGAATCCTGACTAGAAGAAATCCAGAAAATACACTTCATCTCGGATCTTATAGAACTTACATCCTACCACTTTCCCAATATCTTTCTTAAAAAGTGAAGGTTGGAGTTTTGGTAGGTGTTTGCTTAAAGAGGTGAGTTAGAGTGACAAACCTAATTAGTTTCCCATTCTTATGGAGGTCATAGGTGCTGATGAGTCTCATATTGTCCAGGGGGACAAAAATACATGGCCATGGTCACTGTGGAGCAACAAGTCAAGTGCCCCACTAGCAGCATTTTTAATGTATTCCTATTACCTAATGTTAGTACTGTTAATTAATTGTATTAATATTGATATAATTAACATTACAGCAATTAATACACGTTTGGGAGGATAAATGCCTTCTTACAGTAACCAGCTGGTATAGCGGGTGTATGGGTATAGTGGAAAGCAGAACATGAGATGATTATGCATGAAGATTTTTTTTAAAAAAATCATGATCTACATAATCTTAAAAAAAAATAGCATACTTCCTATCCCACCAAAACTCTGTTGATATCTTTATATGCTATTAAGACTGCTTGGCTACTGCTAACCAGGAGAGGGAGTGAGAGAACTACATACTACAGGAAGAATCTTTTAAAGCAGCATTTGTTTTCTGTCTTATCTTGGTGCCTGAGAAGTGAAAGCAGACAAGATTGAGTTGAATGAGAGTGACGCATGTGTGCCTGGCTGAGAGTGGGTGGGAAAAAGAGAAATGCCAGGACTTTGCAGATAGCTCATCTGTACAAAAGTCCACGTTTCAATTGGAGAAAAGCTGCATTTGTTTCAGGTCATTTTAGGCAACTCTGCAGTTTAACTGTGAGATGATCAAGGATTTTTAATTTATGTGATGACACCCCCACATCTTTTTTTTGTGGGGAGGGGTTTGCAAGTGAACTGCTCCTCTCTGCCCCCACACCTGTTTTTATTGCTATTGCATCTTCACTTTTCTTGTTAAAGAGAGACACACTTTCTCTACAGCAATTTTTTTTTTTCATTTTCTTTGTGACAAGCTAATTGTTTTGAAAAAGTTTTTAAAAGTAGATTAACAATGGTTGCAACTTAAAACAAAGATGACTGAAGTAGCGTTTCTCAATTTCCGGAATTTTAAGATGTGAGGTTTCAACTTGCAGAATTCTGGGAATTCTTCAAATTCACAGGTCTTAAAGTTGCTCTGCTGGTTGTGGGGAACTCTTGGAACTGAAGTCCACAAGTTGCATTGGTGGAGAAACATTAAACTAAAAGCTGCTCCATTAGCAAGAAGGATCTGCAGCATTAAAGAGTGCTTAGTACTTACAGCTACAAACTGTGCCCTATAATTGTGTGGATTGAAGGTATGAGGTTGATTTTTGTCTTCTGTCTCAACTGTATACTTAGAACCACAGTAGACAAAATAAGATGTGGATTTTTCCTGAGTGCCAGGAAAAAAAATTTTTTTTGCTCCCCATAAGCTATCACAGTTCATTGCTCTTGGCATCTGCCATGTTTTTGACTGTATTCTTCTTGCAATAAATTTTAGGCAGCTTGTGGGAAGGAAGATGGGTCTGAATGCTGTGATCTGTCTTGTAGATGAAACTAAAGGCTAGGTCCTACTGGCCAACGGATGCAAAACGTATACAGAAAGGACACAGCGGACGAGCAAAATTTCGGGGGTGGCTCCATCTGTTGTTATTCGCTCTCAAAAGTGCCCCAAATTTGCAGAAACAGAACAGAAAACAACGGAAAGGAACGGACGTGGGGAGGATGTAGCGGGGATGTAAAGCGGATGTTCAGAGGAAGCCTAGTGGAGGAAAGCGGCTGGAAGCAGATGACACATCCGCAGGGGTTCCGGGGGAGAATAGCGAAGCGGACACATAGTGGAAGGAGTGGATGCATAATGGATGACGCGGATGCATCACAGACGCCTATAGGATGCATAGCGGATGCATAGCGAATGCAAAGCTTTCACTGCGCATGCAGGAAGGATGAATTGCATCAGCTCCGCAGATATAAAAGGATGCAGCTTGCAAGCAATCACCATTCAGAGGAAAGACCTGCTGGCAGAGACATCTTGAAGGAAAACCATGGGGAAGAAGAGGAAGCCTGTGCCTACTCCTGCCAGCCCTGGCAAAAAGGACAGAACCACCATCCCACCCCCTGGCGCTGACTCTGAAGCTGCTGGTGCTTCTGCTGCTGCTGCTGGTGCTCCTGGTGTTGCTGCTGGTGGTGCTTCTCCTGCTGGTGCTGCTGGTGCTTCTCCTGCTGGTGTTGCTGCTGGTGCTTCTCCTGCTGCTGGTGCTTCTCCTGCTGGTGCTTGTCCTGATGCTGCTGGTGCTTCTCCTGCTGCTGCTGCTGTGGTGGACCAGTCTCAAGGCCCTCAAAGCCCTGCTGCTGAAGGCCCTGAAGGCCCTGCCAGAGGGAGGAAGAGGCAAGGCAAGGAGAAGGGAGAGAGGAACAGTACTCCATTTCCAAGGACCATGAGGAGGAGGTGCTGGAATGGCTGAGGGAGAAAGAGTACCTGTGGAGGAAGGGCCACAGGCTCTATCGCGACACCAAGAGAAAGCAGGCAACTTGGAGAGAGAAGGCAGAGAGCCTGGGCTACACTTCAGATGTCCTCCTGGGGTGGTGGAAGCACATGCACACCTGGTATGGCAAGCTGCACCTGAAGAAATCCGGGCAGGCCGCTGTCAAGCTCACTGACCGGGAGACCTATGTTATGGCCAAGTGCAGCTTCCTGGAGGGTGAGGTCCGCCACCGAGGAGCAGCCCCTCTGTCAACCCTCTCCCTCAGACAGCCCACAGAGAGCCACTTCTCTTCCAGCCAGGAGCCAGTGAGCCTGTCCAAGCAGATGTCTTTGGAGGGTCCCACGACAGAGACCCCCCCAACAGCTGCACTCCCCATGCCGGAGGACATGGAAGATCCCCTGTCTCAGATGGAGCAAGAAGAAGCAGCCACCAGAGACCAACCCACCCCCACCCCCAGCTCCACCTCCACAGAAAGCAGGCAGAGAGGCAGACCGGAGAGACATAGCCACACTGTCCTCTTGGAGATCAGGGACACAATCAAAGCCAGCACAGATCTTCTCTCCCAGCTGGTCCACTTCAACATACCATCCTCAAACCGCAAGCCCTTCATGACCTACATGAGCCAGACCCTCATGGACATGCGCGAGGCTCAGTACCAGCTGATGAAGGAGAGGATCACAGCTGTACTGCACCACCCTCCAGGCCCAGCTGAACCTGCTCCTACCCACTCCAGGTCTGCTCCTCCATCCCAGGCAATGTCACAGCCCTTCCACGGATTTAAACAGCCCCTCACCTACCAAGGCTACCACTAGCAGGACTTCCCACAGCAGAGGCAGCCCTTCCCAGCCCAGGGGCAGGTACATGGCATGCCACAGATGCCACAGATGACTCACCTCACCCAGCTGCAGACGAGACAGCCCCACTACACTCCTCCTTCCTCCACCCCACAGCCAAGCCCGTCAAAGGGCAATCTGTCATCAGTCTTGGGCCTCACATCCCAGGTACTTGATGAAGGGCCTCTCAACCTCAACGGGACTGAGTCAGCTTTCTGAGAGCTTCCTGCATACACCATCTCCTGTTGTACTCTCGGGGCCAGGCACCCCAATGGCGCCTCAGACCAGCACTCCAGCCACAGCCACCTGCACAGTCCCTGGCCTGTTTACATCTGAGACCATGGGCATGCCTCAGAGTGACTGAGAAGAGTGCCAGAGACTGAGTTGTTACCTGTTCACTTTATCCTTGCTTAAGACACTTTACTTTGTTCATTTTGCTTTTTAATAAAGTCATACAGTTTGTTATTAATAAAGGTTATCTTTGCTTCACACACTTGGTTCATTTTTTTCACTTAATAAAGTGTTGGTGAAAACTTTGAAAAAATGGTTAAGCCTTTGCATGCTTGTGGGATAGGTAAGGATAGCTGTGGGATGGGTAAGGATAGTTGTGGGACAGGTAAGGATAGCTGTGGGATAGATAAACCTACAGCGCAAGTATAGTGGGACTGTATGGTCCACCCTCCCAGCTGCCACACACATGGCCCTTTTTTATCAATAACAATTTAATCATTGATCAACACATTTCAAAATAAACAAAGCTCTTTATTAATGCCCTATTCATTGTAGGGCCACTCAACATACATGGCACAATCTCATCAGTGTTATGAGACAGGCTCAAGGAAGCATCCATTAAGCATCTACCATCCTGTCTTGCCACTCCACTGCTCCAGCTGGAGAGTTGCACCAGTGTTTCGGGAGGTTGCGCTGCTTCTTCCCTTCACATAAAGCTCTGTTGGGGCCTTGCACATCCACAGTGTCTATCAGGTTTTGTCCTTGCCTCCATTCACCAGGCTTCATCTCCTCATTGCCTTGTTGATGGTCCACAAGCCTGTTCTGCAACACTGGGTAGCGGGTGCGCATGAGATTGTGCAGGATACAGCAAGCTTCCACAATGCTCCTCACAGTCTTTGGGCGATGCTGCATGCTGGTGAGAAGTACCTGGAACCTGCTGGCCAGGATGCCAAAGGCGTTCTCCACCACCCGTCTTGCCCTGGACAGCCTGTAGTTGAAGATCCTCTCTTCACGGGTGAGGTATCTTGAAGTGTAGGGCTTCATGAGGTAGGTTCTGAGGGAGAAGGTGTCATCACCCATGATGAAGTAGGGCACATCTTGTGTGTCATTGGGTAGGGGGTCTGGATCTGGAAAACCCATGATGAGGTTGCGTTCCAGGCCATCCTTGAGGTCACTGGCGTTGTATACCTGGGCATCTGAAGCTGACCCATTGCCTGAAGCATCAATGTACATGAAGTTGTAGTCAGCATCAACCATGGCAAAGAGGATGATACTAAAGAAGCCCTTGTACTTGAAATAATTGGACCCTGAGTTGGCTGGAGCTTTGCAGGCCACGTGCTTCCCATCTATGGCTCCAAGGGTGTGGGGAAAGTTCCACCTCTGATACCACTCTTCTGCAACTTTCCTCCAGTCTTCTTCAGTGGTGGGACCCTGGAGGAGCTCTGTTAAGCCTGGGTTCCCCAACCAGGGTTAGGTAGACAAGCTAAAGAGAATGTGCAGCGTTAGTCAGATAGGCACACAGATAAATGAGTGAGCTAAGCTTGTATGTTTATTAACATACAGTAAAAATAACAGATACGCTTGTGCTATCAAGAATATAGTTTATTCCAGTATAAGTTTATGGCATAGTCAAATAACAGTCCAATAGTCATGTATCAATGTAGTCAGTCCATTCAGGGATATTCAGTTAGCAAAGTCCATGTAGAATATCCTATGTCAGTTCACTTACAAGTCAGTCCTTTGTTGTCTCTCCCGTTCGAGCAATGCAGTCTTAATTCCAAGCAGTAATCAGGGATCATCAAAGCCAGAGAGAGCAAGCTGTAGACTTGCTACTTTTATATTGTTTTCATAACCACTCCCTTAATTGCTATTTCACAGTTAAAGCTGCAGACACTTTAACATACACTAACTATGATTCATAGTTATTATTTCACCTAAACCAGTTAGGGTAAACAATGTTATCCCTAACATTCTCCCCTTTTAGGTTAAATAATAACTATGAATCATTTACATCTTTAAATTATATTTTTCACAACTTTCTTTAAACTTAATTGCTCCTTGAGCTTTTGTAAATTGGTCTGCAATGTTTTCTTCTGACATGCAGTTTTCCAATTTTATTAGTCCATTTTTCACTGATTCTCTTACATTTAAATATCTTAAGTCAGTATGTTTTGATCTAGTTTTTACAGCAATACTAGTAGCTAACTTTATAGCTGCTTGATTATCCTCGTACACAATAATGGAATCTTTTACAGTTATACCCATGTCCAACAATAACTGTTTGTAGAAAATCAAGTCAGTGCATAATAATGACAGACATGAAAATTCAGCTTCCATCGTGGATAAGCTAATATGCTGTTGTCTGATTGACCTCCACCCTATTAGTGTCTTACCAAATAATATAGCCATCCCAGATGTTGATTTTCTAGTTTTATATCAGTTGCAAAACTTGCATCTGCATAGGCACTAAGACTCAAATCACCCTTTGGTTCTATATACAATGCATGGTTCATTGTTCCTTTAAGATATCTTAATATTCTTTTTAAGGATTGCCAATGACATTGTTTTGGATCTGAATTAAAACGTGCCAGCTGATTTACACTATAAGCTATATCTGGCCTTGACCAATTGCTTATATATGATAAGCTACCAATCAAAGATTGATATATGGACTTATCAAATTTGGGACTTTGATCATTAGTTTGGCAAACTTCCTGACTCATTGGAGTCTTTGCCAGTTTACAAAGTTCCATTTTATACGTTTTAATTAATTGGCAAATTTTATCTTCTTGAGATATCTTAAAACCATTATTTGTTTTATTAATTGTCAATCCTAGATACCTTTTAATTTCACCTAAATGCTTTAATTTTATCTTTTTGGCTAATAATGATATAATCTCATTAGCTTCATTATTAGTCTTAGTTATTAAAGCAATATCATCTGTAAATAATAACAATAATGACACCGTTCCATTATTTTCTCTTTTAAACACACATGGATCTGCTAAACCAGATTTAAAACCTATATTGTTTAACTCTTTCACAATATATTGGTTCCACTCAAACCCAGATTGTTTCAACCCATAAAGACTCTTTTTGAGTTTCCAACAATCATTACTATTTACTTTATTGTCTTTTATACCAATTGGTTTTCTTAAATATATAGTGTGCTGCAATGGTGCATGTAGATAAGCAGTTTCTACATCTAAATGGTTAATGACATAGTTTTTCTTAGCTGCCCACACTAATGCTGCTCTTAAAGATGTAGCTTTAAGGCTTGGTGCAAAAACTTCATCGTAATCAGATGCAGTTTGATTAAATCCTTGAGCTACTAACCTAGCTTTATGGGTAACAGTCCCATCATTTCCAGTTTTTACTTTAAATATCCATTTGCACCCAATGGATTTTTCTCCTGGAGGTAATTTGACATCTTCATACACTTTCATTACCTTTAATGAATTTAATTCTTTTTCCATTGCCTTTTGCCAATTCTCCTGATCCTTAGCAGGATACATCCTAAGTTCATCTACACTAGTTGGAACTTTAGTTACTTGGCAAACTATACTTGCTTGATACCTATCAGGTGGTCTAGTTACACGTGTAGTACGTCTAGGTATAATAGGACTTGCAGGTGGACTTTCCTCTACTAATTGTTCTTGATCATGTAACTCTTCCTGATCAACTATTTCCTCTTGTTCTGGTCCTATTTGCTCTTCGTGGACTTCTTCTTTAATTGGACTCTTCTTACAGCTAATCTCATCTTTCTGACTTTTGTAGGGTTCAATAAATATTTCATTATTTAAATCTTGCTCTAATCTATTCCATCCTACATGTTCTAGGAATTTTGCACTAGCACTGGTGTAAACTCTAGATGTACCTGATTCCCAGAATCTATAAGATCGATGATTAGAGGTGTAACCTACAAAAATCAATCTTTTTGCTCTATGCTGTCCTTTGGATCTAAGTTGTTTAGGGATATGCACCCATGCTGGTGCTCCAAATGTGTGCATGTAACTTAAATCAGGTTTTGTACCATGCCACAGTGTGAATGGTAATTCACCTGTTGTTGAATTAACAACATTATTTAATATATGATTGTTAGGGATAACATTGTTCACCCTAACTGTTTTAGGTGAAATACTAACTATGATTCATAGTTAATGTATGCAGCTTTAAATGTAAAATAGCAATTGTGGGTGTGGTTATGAAAACCATATAAAAGTAGCAAGGCTACAGCTTGCTCTCTCTCTCTCTGGCTTTGATGATCCCTGATTACTGCTTGGAAGCAAGACTGCATTGCTCGAACGGGAGAGACAATAACGGACTGATTTATGAGAACTGACACTAGGATATTCTACATGGACTTTGCTAACTGAATATCCCTGAATGGACTGACTACATGGTAAATGAATATTGGACTGTTTTTGACTATGCTATAAACTTATACTGGAATAAAATATATTCTTGATAGCACAAGCGTATCTGTTATTTTTACTGTATGTTAATAAACATACAAGCTTAGCTCACTCATTTATCTGTGTGCCTATCTGACTAACGCTGCACATTCTGTTTAGCTTGCCTACCTAACCCTGGTTGGGGAACCCAGGCTTAACACTGATTACCACACATTATTGCTTCTCCCCATAAATTGTCAGGTAATCCTGAATCAGACATCATAGTTCGTGCCATTGATTGTAATGTTTGGCCTCTTCTCTCTATAAAGGCATTATGTTGTGGCCTATATGGTGCAGACATTTTATGTTGAATACCTAACATTCTTAGTCTGGCTCTCAGACGCTCTACAAGTTCATCAAACATGGCTGGTGGCATCCTCATGAAGTGCTAGAATGTATGAATATCTTCATTCCTCAGCTCCACCATCACCAATTGATCCAGAACCTGCTTTCAAACCGGCGGTTCTATGTGAATCTGAATGATACCCACAGCAGATGGCGGAGACAGAAAAATGGTCTCCCGCAAGGAAGCGTCCTTGCCCCGCTTCTTTTCAACATCTACACGAATGACCAACCAATCCATCCAAGTACAAGGAGCTACCTGTATGCCGATGATCTCTGCATTGCCTCACAGAAGCAATCCTTTGAAGAGGTGGAAAAAGCACTCAGTGATGCTCTGGCAGGTCTAACTCCTTACTATGCCGCAAATCACCTACGTGCAAACCCGGAGAAGACTCAACTTAGCGTCTTCCACCTTAAGAACAGAGATGCTAACCAACAACTGAGGGTCAGATGGTATGGAAAATGGCTTAAACACACCAATAAGCCGATCTATCTAGGTGTCACACTGGATCGTTCCCTTACTTACAAGGAGCACATTGCCAAGACAAAGGCGAAAGCTGGAGCAAGGAACAGCATATTGAAGAAGCTTGCTAATACAAGATGGGGAACAGATGCCAAAACTATCCGCACCACAGCTCTTGCTCTATGCTTCTCCACTGCCGAATATGCAGCCCCTGTCTGGTGTAGGTCATCCCATGCTGCAAAGATCGACCCAGTCCTGAATGCAGCTTGCAGAGTTATCTCTGGATGTCTGTGTCCAACAAGAGTAGATGACCTTTACTTACTGTGTGGTATTGCTCCACCACACATCAGGCGAGAGGTCTCAGCACAGATGGAGAAAACCAAGCAAGAAGTTAACCCTCGCCACCCACTCTACAATCGTGAACCGGCTAAAAAGAGACTCAAATCCAGACGCAGTTTTCTCCATTCAACCGAATCCCTTGATGACACCGCCCACGGTCGAAGGATTACCCTATGGTCCAACCACCTCCAGTCTGTGACGCATCAGCTCTCCTATGAACCAAGTGAATCACTTCCTCCGGGTTCAAGTGAGGCATGGCCCATCTGGTCATGCCTGAATCGCCTACGGACAGGAACAGGACGATGCAAAGTCCTCATGCAGAAATGGGGCTACAATAGGGATGGAGGAACTGCTTGCGATTGTGGGCAGGATCAGACAATGCAACATCTTTTGGTCTGCCCCCTCCTACCAGAGCCATGCACTGTCAATGACCTGGAGACTTTCAACACCAAAGCCAGATCCTGCGCTCTGCACTGGACAGGACTTGTGTAGTGACTCGAGAAGAAGAAGTCCACCATCAGCTTGTCATACAGTCCAAACTCCGCTCTTCTCCCGATCCATCGTCGGACCCACACAGCTCTTGGACATTTCCTTCTTCTCCTTGCATAGAAAAGGTGAAACAGTCTGAACAGGGCTTGGTTCTGGTGTTGAATGATCATGGCTACCAAAAGGAGTGTGCGATGATCCATGGTGGAGAACAATGGATGATGTGGAAGAGGAAGACCAAGGGTGAAAAGGTCTGCACACCACGGCTGCTGGACTGATACTGAAATCCAGGTGATTTCCTCCCCCTTTTTATAGGAAATATTGATTTTCCACTAGGTGTCCTTCCACATACTCTAGACATCCTCCAGACATCCTAAATATGTGAGATAAGTCCCATATACAAATGTTTTGTCCTTTTTAATGCTTTATATCTGAGCTGAATCCGCTTTCATCCTTTCTATTTCCGTGCTACTAATGCTGTGTGGACGTTCCGCATACCTTTCGCTTCCTCCCTCTTTTCGCTTTCCACTGGAGTGGATATGAGTTGTGCGGATGCCCAGAGGATGCTGAGAGGATACAGTGGACGTTTAACGGGTGACAACGGACGTAGAATGTTTGTTGCCTGTATGCGTCGTGGATGTACATCGTACGCGGTAGAAAGTTCATCCGCTCAAAATGTTTTGTGCAGCTCAAAACTTTTTGAGCGGATGAAATAGCAGTAGATGGATGCTTGATGGATAGAGTGTATGAAAGACGTATGCAGTGAGTACACAACGGGTGCATCGCGTTTTCCAATGGATGGCAAGCTTTTTTTAACGTGTTACATCCTCTTTGCATCCATTGGTGCAATGTGACATGGGCTTTACCTGAAGCTCAAATGAGGATAGCTGAGAACCAAATCCATAATGTAGAATGTCCAGAGCCTTGAGAGGCCCAGGGATTGAATGATCATTTTATCAAATATCATTCATGTTTTTTTCTTGCTTCAATCAAAGTAACAGAATAACAGAGTTAGAAGGACTTTGGTGGTTTTCTAGTTTAACCCCCTGCTTAGGCAGGAAACCCTATACCATTTCAGACAAATGATTGTCCAATCTCTTCTTAAAAGCTTTCAGTGTTGGAGCATTCACAGCTTCTGGAGGCAAGTTGTTCTACTGATTAATTGTTCTAACTGTCAGAAAAATTCTCCTTAGTTCTAGGTTGCTTCTCTTCTTGAGTATTCATCTATTGCTTCTTGTCATTTCTTCAGGCATTTTGGAGAATAGCTTGACTTGTGGCAACCCCTGAGATATTGTAACATTGCTATCATGTCTCCCTCAGTTCTCCTTTTCATTAAACTATATATACCCAATCTTGATTCTAAGCCTCTGTTACTGCAGCCTAGAATTGTGTTGGCTTTTTTGGCATATTTAAATGATTGTCCATTCCAAGATCCCTCTTACTACGATTGAGCCAGGTACCACTTATATTGTACCTATGCATTTGATTTTTCTTGCCTAACTGTAGAACCTTACTTTTTCACCACTGATTTTCATTTTGTTAGATAGTGCCCAATGTTCTGTCTCTCAAGATCCTTCTGTATCTTAAGTCTATCTTCTGGAGTGTTGGTATTCCTGCTAGCTGGGTGCCATCTGAAACTTTGATGAGTTCCCCATCTATCCCCTCATCCAAATCATTGATGAAGATGTAGAAGAGTACTGTGCCTAAAACAATACCCCACTGCATATTTCCCTCCATGTAGATGCAGTTCCATTGAAGATTACACATTGAGTGCAATTGGTAGGCCAGTTATGAATCCATCTGTTGGTGATGCTGTCTAACCCACATTTTATCTTATAAAGTAGTAGGTTGTGGTCTACCTTCCCAAATGCTTTACTGAAGTCAACATAGATTATATCCACAGCATTCCGTTGGTTCACTAATTTTGGACCAGAAGAATATAAGTAAAATCTCCTTTACTTCAAACTCGACTATTGGTTCTTTCCTGAGTGCATCTCTGTGGTTTTCTTGGTGAGAGGATATAAGGAATTTGCCATCATCTGCTTCAGATTATTTTTGATTTTTTAGTCTAGCCTATAACCTTGGGATTCCCTGTTTTTTTACTTGGGTCCTAACCAAGCTTGACCATGCTTAGCTTTGGAGTCCAGACAAGGTGTAGGAGTTGATGCATTCAATGTCTACACAATTTCTCCTCATTTATTTGATCCAGTGCAATTTATAGTCCAGTAAGCAAAAGCATGTGGAGAAATCTGAAATAATGGAAGAACTCTTAGCATTTGCATTCTAAATTGGTCCACTCTATTTAAAGGACATGGAACACTAGTCTCCATTTAAAGAATCCCTGAAAAAGCCAGATTACTATTAAGGCAAGAAAGAGGCACAGGAAACTCATTTTGATGATCCCTGATGGATTTTTACAGCCCAATTATGATAGTTGTT
>BLBF01000003.1:69727629-69750325 GCA_015471245.1 Laticauda colubrina
AGAAGTGGTATGAGTTTTGTACATATGAAGCTGCGGTTTCATATATATATATATATATATACAATTAATTAATACATCAACAAGAATAATTTACACTGATATGCCATTTTAGTGCACAATGTCTTTTTTAACCAGCTGCTTCTGATTTATAGAATATGAAATGTAATTTCTTGAGAGAGAGCTTTTTCACATTCATTAGTATAATTATCTTTCTTTGTTATATACATTTCCCCACTGTAAGCTCTTTGCTGTTTGTTCTTTGAGGAATCTTTCTGTAATTTCCATTTATTCTGGATGTCTCATTCATGAAGACGTTTTGTTTTGGGAAATTTTGAATGGAGGCAAATGGATGCTGACTGATTTCACCCAGTTCTGGCCCCCCTCCTCTGGCCACCTCCAGCTTTGCAGACGACGCTACTTTGGAGTAATAAATGAATTTCTTACTTATAACTCTTAATAATGCCAGTGAGTTTTCTCTTTAAAGCTCTCCACATTTACATTAATGGTAAACCATCAAATTCTGATTATAGTAGCAGACTTTGGCAGGTTATATAGGTAAGTCCTTGACTTACAACAGTTTGTTAGTGATCATTTCAAGCTGCAATGGCACTGAAAAAAAATTACTCATGACCTTTACATTTATGACTGTTGCAAAATCCCCATGGTCATGTGATTTACATTCAGATACTTGACAACTGAGTCACATTTATGACGGTTGCAATGTTTTGGGGTCATGGGATCCACTTTTGCTTCCTCTCTATCCGTTCAGCATCCATCTATTGACGTTTCATCCACTCAGAGGGTTTTGAGTTGCTCAAAACTTTTGCCCGGAAAATGTATCCAATGCATCCATTCTGCATCCGCTAGGCATCCACTATGCATCCGCGCAACTCGATCCGCTCCAGCGGTAAATGGACGCAGGGAGGAAGCGGAACGGACACGGAACGGATGCAGAATGGATGCAGAACGGAGGGAGAAAGGATAAAAAGCGGATGCAGCTAGCAAAGAAAGCATTTAAAATGGAAAAAAAGTTTGCAGAGGGGACCTATCTTGGATATTAAGGATGTCGATAGGATGCCAAGAGGATGCAAAGGGACACAGAGTGGAAAACCTATACTGCCTATAAAAAGGGGGAGCAACCCATCTGGAGCTCACTTTCAGACCAGCAGACCAGCTGTGCAGACCTCTGCAGCCTTCATCTGACTCTTCCTCTTCCACAGCATCCAGTCATGTCCACCATGGATCGTAACAAAGTCCTTTTGGCAGCCACCATCGTTCTGCAACAATGTGAAGCCATCTACAGGCACTGTGAATTCTACTACGGGAAGAAAAGGAGGCGGCCAAGAAGCATCTGGGTCCGAAGATGGATCGGGAGAAGAGCAGAGTACGGACTGTACAACAAGCTGATGGTGGAGCTCAGGAACGAAGACACTCGTGCATTCCAAAACTTCATGAGGATGCCTCCAGCCATGTTTGACGAAGTTGTGCAGCGGCTGACACCCAGGTTGACCAAGGCAAACACCAACTTCCGGCCTAGCCTGGACCCTGGGCTCAAGGTAGCACTCATCCTTCAGCCTGTCTCATCACACTGATGAGATTGGGCCATGTATGTTGGGTGGGCCTACAATGAACAGGGCATTTAATAAAGAGTTGTGTTTATGTTGAAATGTGTGGATCAATGATTAAATTGTTATTGATAATAAAGGGCCATAGGTGTGGCACCTGGGAGGGTGGACCATACAGTCCCACTATGCTTGCACTGCAGGTTTATCTATCCCACAGCTATTACCCATTCCAAAGGTATCCCTGCCCACCCCACTGCTATCTTAACCCATCCCACAAGCATGCAAAGGCTTAAACCATTTCTAAAAGTTTTATTAAAAAAAAGAAATGAAGCAAGTGTGTAAATCAAAGATAGACTATATTAACAACAAGCTGTAAAAGAAAAATGACCCAAGTCAAGTGTCCAAATAAAGTCCACAGGTAGCCAGCCAGCCAGTCTCTGGCACTCCTCTTGGTCACTCAGAGGTGTGCCCAGTCTCAGGGGTGAAGGGTCCAGGTGCTGTGGAGGTGGCTGGTGCTGGAGTGCTGGTCTGAAGCCCCACTGGGGTGCCTGGCCCCGAGAGGACAACAGGTGATGGTGTGTTGAGAAAGCTCTCGGACAGATGGCTCAGACCCGTGATGTTGAGAGCTCCTTCCTCCATGCCATAGGGTGTCAGCCCCAGTACCGATGACAGATGTACTGAGGCCGGGCTTGGCTGTGGGGTGGAGTAAGGAGCAGTGTAGTGGGGCTGTCTGGTCTGCAGCTGGGTGAGGACTGGCGTTGGTGGCATTGGTGGCGTGGGTGGCATCAGTGTCGTGGGTGGCATTGGTGGCGTTGGTGGCATCAGTGTCATGGGTGGCATCATTGGCATCGGTGGCATCAGTGTCATGGGTGGCATCAGTGGCATCAGTGGAACCAGTGGCAACGGTGTCGTCCGATGACTCTGTGCTTGGACTGGGAAGGGCTGCTGCCTGTGCTGCTGGACCTCCTGGTAGCCGTAGCCCTGGTAGGTGAGGGCCTGTGGAAAGCCTTGGTATGGGAGGGACATCACCTGGGGTGGATGAGCAGACCTGGATGGAGTGGGAGCAGGTTCCTCTGGGTCTGGAGGGTTGTGAAGCAGCTCGGTGATCCGGTCCTTCACCACCTGGTACTGGGGTTCTGCCATGTCCGTGAGGTTCTGGTTGACATAGGTGAGGAAGGGCTTGCGGTTGGAGGATGAGGAGTTGGTGTGGACCAGCTGAGAGAGGAGATCTATGCTGCTCTGGATGGTGTCCTTGATCTCCAGCAGGACACTGTGGCTGGCTTTCTGCCTTTCTGCCTCTCTGCCCTTCGGTCTGGCTCTCTGCCTTTCTGTGGAGGTGGAGCTGGGGGTGGATGCGGGTAGGGCTGTGGTGGACATGCCGTCTCCTTTCTCCCACCGCAACAGGGAGTCCTCCACGTGCTCCACCACGGTTAAAACACCTGTCCGCGGGTTCTCCACCATGGCACGCTCCACAGAAACCTGCCTGGAGACAGGAGCTGACTCTTGGCTGGAAGAGGACTGGCTTTCAGCAGGCTGCCGGGGAGAGAGGGTAGTGAGAGGGGCTGCTGGTGCTCCTCGGTGGTGGATCTCACCCTCCAGGAAGCTGCACCTGGCCATGACATAGGTCTCTCTGTCCGTCTGCTTAACCGTGGCCTGGCCAGATTTCTTCAGGTGCAGCTTCCCGTACCAGGTGTGCATGTGCTTCCACCAGCCGAGGAGCACCTCCGAAGTGTAGCCCAGACTCTCCGCCTTCTCTCTCCAAGCAGCATGCTTCCTTTTGGTGTCCCTGTAGAGACAGTGTCCTTTCCGCCACAGATAGTCATTCTCTCTCAGCCAGTCCAGCACCTCATCCTCATGTTCCTCCTCAATAGAGTATTGCCTCCTCTCCTGTCCCTGCATATGCCTCATCCTCCTTTTGGCAGGATCAGATGGGCCCTCATCAAAGGGGCTCCCAGGTAGTAGGGGCTGCTCCTCCACACCACCAGCAGCAGCAGCACCAGCAGGATCATCATCATCATCATCATCATCATCATCATCATCATCATCATCACTAGCAGGATCATCATCATCAGCAGCAGCAGCAGCAGCACCAGCAGCAGCACCAGCACCAGCAGGATCATCATCATCATCAGCAGCAGCAGCAGCAGCAGGACCAGCAGGACCAGGATCAGCAGCAGCAGAGTAAGCATCAGCAGCGCCAGCAAGACCAGGAGCACGAGCAGGATCAGGAGCACGAGCAGGACCAGCAGGACCAGCAGGATGAGGAGCAGCTTCAGCAGGGTACGCACCAGCAGAAGCACCACCGCCAGGAGCAGCTTCAGCAGAGTAAGCATGAGCAGAAGCACGACCACCAGGAGCAGCCTCAGCAGAGTAAGCACGAGCAGAAGCACCACTGCCAGAAGCAGCAGCATCAGCTCCTCCAGAAGCAGAAGCAGCAGAAGCCCCAGCAGAAGCCCCAGCAGAAACAGAGTCAGGGACAGGGGGCGGGAGGGTGGCCCTGTCCCTCTTGCCAGGGATGGCGGCATGTTGCTGAGGCTTTCTCTTCTTCCCCATGGTTGTGGGGTTGCTGGCTGGCAGGGAGGCTGGCAGGGAGGCTGGCAGGGAGGCTGGCAGGCACCAAGGCTGGCAGGAAGGCTGGCAGGAAGGCTGGCAGGCAGGCCGGCACCAAGGCTGGCAGGAAGGCTGGCAGGCAGGCACCAAGGCTGGCAGGGAGGCAGGCTGGGAGGCAGGCTGGGAGGCAGGCTGGCAGGAAGGCTGGGAGGCAGGCTGGGAGGCAACCTTGCAGCAAGGCTTGCAGGCAGGCATGCAGGCAGGGCAGGCAAGGCAGTCAATGCGTCCGGCAGCAGGTCTTTCCTCCGAATGGTGACCTGCTTCTGAGCTGCTTCCCTTTATATCTGCGGGGCTTGCGCAATGCATCCCCCCTGCATGTGCAATTAACGCTCGGCATCCGTTAGGCTTCCGCTCTGCATTCGTAGGCTTCCACTCTGCATCCGCTTCATCCGCTGTGCATCCGCTGTGCATCCGCTTCATCTGTTCTGCGTCTGCTTTGCTGAGGTCCCCCGGAAGCCTTGCGGATGTGCCATCCACTCTCATCTGCTTCCATCCTCTAGGCTTCCGTTCCGCATCCACTTTCCATCCGCTCTGCGTCCTCCCCGCGTCAGTTCCTTTCCGTGTTATCCGCTCTGGTTATGCAAATTTTTGCCCCTTTTGAGAGCGGATAACAACGGATGGAACATTTTTCTCGTCCGTTGTGTCCTTTTTACTAACGTTTTGCATCAGTTGGGCAGTGTGACAGGGCCTTAAGTATTTCTTTCTTGGATTTTGAATGGAGCACCAGCTGACAGTCGGACTAGTTTAACAACAGCAGGGATTCACTTAACAAGCGTGGCAAGAAAAGTAGGAAAATGGGCCAAAACTCACTTAACAATTTTTTTTAATTTATTTTGTCAAGTGATTATTGGATAACAGGTATAAGTATAAACAAGGTTATGAATGAAAAGGATACAAATAAAAAAAAAAAGAAACAATAGGACAGGGACGGTAGGCATATTGGTGCGCTTAATGCATGCCCTCTACAGATCTCTTAGGAAAGGGGTGAGGTCAATAGTAGACAGTCTAAGGTTAAAGTTTTTGGGGTTTGGGGAAGAAACCACAGAGCCAGGCAGAGTATTCTCTCTTAGCAACCTAAATTTTGGGCTCTATTGTGGTTGTAAGTTGAGGACTATCTGCAGTTAATTCAAGTCACTAGAATCTGAAAGTTGGTGATGGGATATTTTCCAGATTTCATTGAGAAGCAATATTACTTTTTGATTGATTGATTGATTGATTATGTGCCATCAAGTGTCTTCAACTCCCAGCAACCACATAGATAGATTGGCTTGATGAATATTGAAAAAGCAATATTGAAGAGCTCTACAAATTTGCTATTGCTTGGATCTGGGAACTGCTATTTCTTGGATCTGGTAACCAGATTGCTTGAATCTGGGGGTGGGATAGACACGCATAGAGACCTTGATTTCAGATTAGAATTATCTTGTATCTTATCTCACTGACCAAACTTGTATATTTACAAATAATTAGGTACCAAAACTGTACCTCAAGTCTAATAGTTTTCATGTAAAGAATCTCCTTCCTTCCATCTCTCCTTCCAGCTACAAAAAGATGGTCCTTTATATTTTCCTAGCATTCAGGAAATAAGAAATATAAAACAATCTGATCATAGCCAACTCTTGTGAAATAGATATGACTGGCATGTTTGAGTTAATAAATCATGAATGATGAAACAAAGTCACTGCCTCATGAATTCTTTCAGTTTTCTGCCAACTCTGGTGACTCTAGCCAAACTGGGTTTCAGTCTAGTCAAAAATGGCATAATTTTTCCTAGGTTTGCTTCTGTGGATGAATATAATTTTATTTCTCACTGCCACTAGAACAAAATGCTAAACTTAGTGCTTTTATATGGATATGATCTCTTCCTTTGTTGGGTTTTTCCCTAATACTTTAGTATCTTGGGCATTGGGAATAGGTATTATCTTCTGATCTTGAGACTGTGCAGACTTTAATCTAGGTCTCTTTCTGGGAAATCTCTGTGTTGCTAAAACTTTCCCCCACTGCTCTTCCAGATGCATATTCCATCCCATTGATTCTCAGAGACTACCTGGGTAAGTTCTTGCAGTTTTCTTGGCAAAGTTTCTTTTTCAGAAGTGGTTTGCCATTGCTTCCTGCCTGGAGTTGAAAGAGAGTGGCTGGCTCAAGATCATCCAGCTGGTTTCATGCATGGGACTAGCATTCGAGTTCTCCTAATTTCTAGTCTGATGCCTTAATTATTACACCAAACTTGTTCTTACCTTTAAATAAAGCCAACTTTATATAACAGTGTTATGCAGTGTAATGATTTTAAATTACCTGGCCCTCTGACAAGGTAAAGGAAGAGGTTCACAGTAGCTACATCCTAGAATATTTTAGGATAGCTCTAGAAGGTTAGAAAGTTATAGTCTTAGTTTAGCAAGATTTTGTCCATTAGATGTGAGCAAATAAAGGATTGAACTTGACTAGATTTTGCTATGTCATCCCTGGGCTTGGGCCTGACAATCAAACACAACTGAACAGAAAAAAATAGAGGCATACAGCCCTATGGTTATTTACATCATAACAGTTTCCTTTGTCATAAGGGCTATTAGTCGTTCCTTATTCCTTTTTTATATGTACACAAGTTCCCTTTCCTCCCCTTCCCTCCAATTGCCAAACCTTAAGGGCCTGTCACATTGGCCAACAGATGCAAAACATTTGTAAAAAGGACACAGCGGAGGAGAAAATGTTCCATCCATTGTTATCCGCTCTCAAAAGTGCCCCAAATTTGCATAACCAGAGCGGACAACAACGGAAAGGAACGGATGGGGGCAGGATGTAGAGGGGATGTAAAACGGATGCTCCACGGAAGCCTAGCGGATGGAAGCGGATGGCACATCCACAGGGCTTCTGGGGGAGCACAGTGAAGCGGACGTGCAGTGGAAAGAGCGGATGCAGAGTGGATGCCTAGAGGATACCTAGCGGATGCCTAGCAGATGCAAAGCGTTCACTGCACATGCGGGAAGGATGCATTGCGTCAGCCCCGCGGATATAAAGGGAAGCAGCTCGCAAGCAGGTCACCATTCAGAGGAAAGACCTGCTGCCAGACACAGCTCCAGCCAGCCAGCCAGCAAGTCAACAACCATGGGGAAGAAGAGAAAGCCTCTCCTTCTGCTGCCAGCCCTGGCAAGAGGGACAGGGCCACCATCCCACCCCCTGGCCCTGACTCTGCTTCTGCTGGGGCTTCTGCTGCTGGGGCTGACTCTTCTGGTGCTGGAGCTTCTGCTGGCGCTGCTCCTGGTGCTGGCACTTCTGCTGGTGCTTGCTCTGCTGGTGCTGGGGCTTCTGCTGGGGCTTACTCTGCTGGTGCTGCTCCTGGTCCTGGTGCTTCTGCTGGTGTTTACTGTGCTGGCGCTGCTCCTGGTGCTTGTGCTTCTGCTGGTGCTTACTCTGCTGGTGCTGCTCCTGGTCCTGCTGGTCCTGCTGGTCCTGCTGGTGCTCCTGGTCCTGCTGGTGCTGCTGGCGCTGCTGGCGCTGCTGGTGCTTACTCTGCTGCTGATGATCCTGGTCCTGCTGGCACTGCTGGTGCTGCTAGTGCTGCTGGCGCTGCTGGTGCTGGTGCTGCTGCTGCTGCTGGTCCTGCTTTTGCTGCTACTGTTGTTGTTCCTGCTGCTGCTGGTGGTGGTGTGGAGGAGCAGCCCCTACAACCTCGAAGCCACTCTGATGAGGGCCCATATGGCCCTGCCAGAGGGAGGAAGAGGCATACACATGAACGGGAGAGGAGGCAATGCTCCATTGAAGAGGAACATGAGGATGAGGTGCTGGAACGGCTGAGGGAGAACGAGTATCTCTGGCGGAAGGGACACAGGCTCTATCGAGACACCAAAAGTAAGCAGGCTGCTTGGAGAGAGAAGACGGAGAGCCTGGGCTACACTTCGGAGGTGCTTCTCAGCTGGTGGAATCACATGCACACCTGGTACGGGAAGCTGCACCTCAAGAAATCTGGCCAGGCCACGGTCAAGCTCACCGACCGGGAGACCTATGTGATGGCCAAGTGCAGCTTCTTGGAGGGTGAGATCCACCACTGAGGAGCAGCCCCTCTCACAACCCTCTCTCTCAGGCAGCCCACTGAGAGCCAGTCCTCTTCTGGCCAAGAGTCAGCTCATGTGTCCAGGCAGGTATCTGTGGAGCATGTCACGATGGAGAACCCCCCGACAGCTGTACTACCCGTGGCAGAGTGCGTGGAGGACCCCCAGACCCAGTGGGAGCAAGGAGAGGGCACTTCCACCAGAGGCCAAACCACATCCATCCTAGCTCCACCTCCACAGAAAGGCAGAGAGGCAGACCGGAGGGGCAGAGCCACACTGTCCTGCTGGAGATCAGGGACACCATCAAAAGCAGCGTAGATCTCCTCTTTCAGCTGGTACACACCGACATCCCATCCTCCAACCACAAGCCCTTCCTCACCTACGTCAACCAGACCCTCATGAACATGTCGGAATCAAAGTACCAGGTGGTAAAGGACAGGATCACCGGTCTTCTTCACAACCCTCCAGACCCAGCTGAACCTGCTCTCACCCAGTCCAAGCCTGCTCCTCCACCCCAGGTGATGTCACTGCCCTTCCAAGGCTTTCCACAGGCCCTTACCTACCAAGGCTATGGCTACCAAGAGCTTCAGCAGCACAGGCAGCCCTTCCCAATCCAGGCACAGGTACATCGTACGCCACCGGTGCCACCAATGCCATTGATGCCACCGACGCCACCGATGCCGCTGATGCCAGCCATGCCACAGATTCCAGCCATGCCACAGATTCCACCGATGCCACAGATGCCACCGATGCCACAGATGCCACCCACACCTCTCCTTGCTCAGCTGCAGACCAGACATTCCCACTACACTGCTCCTTCCTCCACCCCACAGCCAAGCCTGGCCTCAGAACATCTGTCATTGGTATTGGGGCTGACACCCCATGTCCTGGAGGAAGGGGTTCTCAACATCACAGGACTGAGCCAGCTCTCTGAGAGCTTCCTCCACACATCGTCCCCTGTTGTCTTCTCGGGGCCAGGAACCCCAATGACGCCTCAGACCAGCACTCCAGCAGCAGCCACCTCCACAGCACCTGGACCCTTCACCCCTGAGACTGGGCATGCCTCAGAGTGACCAAGAAGAGTGCCAGAGACTGGGTGGCTACCTGTTGACTTGATCTTTGCTTAAGACACTTGGGTCATTTTTCTTTTACAGCTTGTTATTAATAAAGATTATCTTTGCTTCACACACTTGCTTCATTTATTTTAGTCAATAAAGTCTTGGTGGAAACTTTTAGAAATGGTTTAAGCCTTTGCATGCATGTGGGATGGGTTAGGATAGCAGTGGGATGGGCAAGGATACCTTTGGAATGGGTAATAGCTGTGGCATGGGCAGGGATATCTTTGGGATGGGTAATAGCTGTGGAATGGGCAGGGATGCCTTTGGGATGGGTAATAGCTGTGGCATGGGCAGGGATATCTTTGGGATGGGTAATAGCTGTGGCATGGGCAGGGATATCTTTGGGATGGGTAATAGCTGTGGAATGGGCAGGGATGCCTTTGGGATGGGTAATAGCTGTAGGATATCTAAGCCTCCAGTGCAAGCATAGTGGGACTGTATGGTCCACCCTCCCAGGTGCCACACCTATGGCCCTTTATTATCAATAACAATTTAATCATTGATCCACACATTTCAACATAAACACAACTCTTTATTAATTGCCCTGTTCATTGTAGGGCCACTCAACATGCATGGCACAATCTCATCAGTGTGATGAGACAGGCTCAAGGAAGCATCCATTAAGCATCTACCATCCTGTATTGCCACTCCACTGCTCCAGCTGGGGAGTTGCACCAGTGTTTCAGGAGGTTGCGCTGCTTCTTCCCTTCACGTGAAGCTCTGTTGGGGCCTTGCACATCCACAGTGTCTATCAGGTTTCGCCCTTGCCTTCATTCACCAGGCTCCATGTCCCCATTGCCTTGTTGACAGTCCACAAGCCTGTTCTGCAACACTGGGTAGCGGGTGCGCATGAGATTGTGCAGGATGCAGCAAGCTTCAACGATGCTCCTCACAATCTGTGGGCGATGCTGCATGGTGGTGAGAAGTACCTGGAATCTGTTGGCCAGGATGCCAAAGGTGTTCTCCACCACCTGTCTTGCCTTGGACAGCCTGTAGTTGAAGATCCTCTCTCCACGGGTGAGGCATCTGGAAGTGTATGGCTTCATGAGGTAGGTTGTGAGGGAGAAGGCGTCATCCCCCACGATGAAGTAGGGCACATCTTGTGTGTCGTTGGGCAGGGGTTCTGGATCTGGGAAGCCCATGATGAGGTTGCGTTCCAGCCCCTCCTTGAGGTGACTGGCATTGTATACCTGGGCATCTGAAGCTGACCCGTTGCCTGAAGCATCGATGTACATGAACCTGTAGTCAGCATCGACCATGGCGAAGAGGATGATGCTGAAGAAGCCCTTGTAGTTGAAATAAGTGGACCCTGACTTGGCTGGAGCTTTGCAGGCCACGTGCTTGCCATCTATGGCTCCAATGGTGTGGGGGAAGTTCCACTTCTGATACCACTGTTCTGCAACTTTCTTCCAGCCTTCTTCAGTGGAGGGGCACTGGAGGAGCTCCTCCAGGTTTTCTTCGATGATGGCCTCCACCACTTCTCTGACCACAATGCTGATGGTGTTGTGTGGCACCCTCCAGCCATACTGCATGCTCCTGTACGTGGTCCCGGAGGCCAGGTGGTGCCGAGTCAGTGCCACCTTGAGTACAGGGTCCAGGCTGGGCCAGAAGTTGGTGCTCTGCTTGGTCAAACTGGATCTCAGCCGCTCCACAACTTCGTCAAACATGGCTGGCGGCATCGTCATGAAGTTCTGGAATGCACGAGGGTCTTCGTTCCTCAGCTCCACCATCAGCTTGTTGTACAGTCCGTACTCTGCTCTTCTGGCGATCCATCTTCGGACCCAGACACTTCTTGGCCGCCTCCTTTTCTTCATGTAGAACAGGTGAAAGAGCCTGTAGATGGCTTCGCACTGTTGTAGAACGATGGGGGCTACCAAAATGAGTGTGCGATGATCCATGTTGGAGATGACTGGATGCTGTGGAAGAGCCAGATGAAAGCTGCAGAGGTCTGCATAGCAGGGCTGCTGGACTGAAAGTGAGATCCAGGTGATTTCCTCCCCCTTTTTATAGGAAATATAGGTTTTCTGCTCGGTGTCCTTTTGCATCCTCTAGGTATCCTGCAGACATCCTAAATATCCGAGATAGGTCCCCTCTGTGAACGTTTTTTCCATTTTAATGCTTTATATGTGAGCTGCATCCACTTTCATCCTTTCTACGTTCATGCTACTAACGCTTTGTGTCCATTCCACATCTGTTTCGCTTCCTCCCTGTGTCTATTTTCCGCTGGAGTGGATGCGAGTTGCGTGGATGCGCAGCGGATGCCTAGCGGATATAGCAGATGCGTAACGGATTATGACGGATGTAGAACGCATGTTCCCCATATGCGTTGCGGATGCAGAATGGACGCGTTGGATACATTTTCCGCTCAAAAAGTTTTGAGCAGCTCAAAACTTTTTTAGCGGATGGAATCTCAGTCGATGGATGCTGGACGGATAGAGAGTATGAAAAACGGATGCAGTGAGTACAGAACGGAAACATAGCGTTAACCAACGGATGGCAAGTGTTTCTCTCCGTTTTACAACCTCTTTCCATCTCTTGGTGCAGTGTGACATGGGCTTTATATCCCAACTTCCTTATATGAAAATGCCACATAACTTTACTTTCTTTACCAGAATGCAAGCAATTTATCATTTCATCAAAGTAACTATCATGTAATTGCTCAGTAATGGCAGAACTAATAGTGCTGGAACACATTCTGTTTGCATGCATTTTAGAAATCTGTTTAGCAGAAAAGTAAAAACATTTTTTTTGCTAATTGAAGAGAAGGCCTCATTCATCAGTCTATTCTCACTCATCTGTGGAAGAGGCACCAAAAAGAGACCAGAAAAATTTCCTTATGGGGAAAGCTTATCCTGTTTAGATCCAGTAAGACTGATAATAAGAGAGAGATATAGAAACATATAAAAGTGGGGAGGAAAGATATTTGGTCCTTCTCACAATATTTGGAAGCAAGTCATCCGAGAGAATGAATAGTGCGATAATCACCATCTTCACCATCAAAAGTTCAATATTCAACCAAGGATGTATTGGTGGACTTGATGGAAACTAATCAAGGAGAGAACCAATCAAGAAATAAGGATAAAATCCCTGACAGTTAGAACAATTAATGAGTGGGTCTCAACAATTAATGAGAGCTTGTCTTCAGAGGTTGTCTCCATTACTGAAAATTTTTAGGAAGAGATTGGACAGCCATTTGTCTGCACTGATAAAGGGTTGTATATAACCAACTTCATTGTATATATGATGTACAATGACAATAAAGGCTTTGAACTCTTGCTTGAGCACAGGGTTGGATTAGAAAGCTTCCAAAGTCTCTTCCAACTCTGTTCTGCTTTAAAAGGTAATTAGAACAAATAATGGAGAATAACTCTTATGCCCTCTGCTAGACAGGCTCCATATAATTTCATTGTTGGAGGCAGAATGGCAAGGAACATTAATGTCCTATTTTTATTTATTTTAAAACACATCTATAAGTTGTAACATTAAAAATTAATTTGGCAACTTGCATAAAAACGCAATGTAAAACAACTCCAATATAAAAATTAAAAATTCAACCACTCTACAAGAATAGAAAAAGAATATAAGATGTCAACAACAGCTCAAATCAGGGGAAGGATCTCTGAAAAAGTCAGTCTTAACCCTTTTACCTCAGTATCCTACATCCTCTGTGGGACTGAAAGCAACTGTTTCCTACTAGATCTTCGTGGACAGCATGAAAACCAGCCCCTTAAATTGGATCAGAAACATACTGGAAAGCAATTCAGGGTCTTCCACTGGCATAGCTTGGCATTTGGTCTAATGCTAGCACGGCTCTTCAAATGTTCTTAGAAAGGTCAAGATTGTCAGAAGAAACCTTGAGTTTTCCTATAAACAGAAATGTCATTGTGGAAGATGGAATCCAACCCAGGTGCTGCTGAAAGTGGACATTAAGAATTTTTTTTGATCCTGAATGTTCACTTTAAAAAGAGAACTTGGATGAATTTGTTTGGGAATTCTAGGACTAAACAGAGTAGTTTGAATTCCAGGAATAAATCCAATATCACCATTGTGATAGAGAGGTGCAATGCAAAGTATATGTTCCGTCCAGAAAGAAGCACGTGAGACCGTGTTCCAAACAACAACTATTTATTAAACTCACAAGGTAAACATATATGGAACAGTAGCCCAAGCCGCAGCAGCCCTTTTTATAGCGGCTTGCCTGTGGCTTGTGGCCAATGATGCTCTTTTGACAGTTCCCGCCATTTGGCAGGCTTTCCGGATTGGTTCTTAAATAACTAATCCATGAGTGGCCTTTTCGGCCAATCAGAAAGAGGAACTTGGAACCTACCAAGTTCCATACAGAACACCCCTCCCCCCTTAGTTCAGTCCAACATGCGTTATATGTAATCATGCAGGTAGGTGGGGCTTTTTCTAGTCCTTGTTGACCTGCACAGCTCAGTCGTGGCGTGGTTTTCGAGCGGTTCGGATGGGATTGCTGTTTCTCTGCTCCTTCTCCATGGAACCTCCTGGAAGAATGAGTCAGCCTTGCTGCTCCTGCCTGAGTCTCTCGGGTCGGTTGAGATGGCTCCGCTGCTCCCTCCTGGTTTGACCGGGTTGGTCGAGCTGGCCTGGCTGCCTCCTTACAGGAAGGCCTCGCTACGCTCTTTTGCTCCCGGATTTCTTTTTTGGGGTTCATCTAACCGTGAGTGCTCTTTTTGTTTCGTTAAATTGTCTTTTTGTAGTGTTTGTTGTCTTGGTACGGGAGGTTCGTCTCTCCCTTTTTTATTTATTTCTATTTTCTCCCCCCCTCCTTGGTTGTTTTAAGGTTGATATTTATTTTTGTGTCTATGGTGTTTTTCCATTTGAGGTGGTGGGAACGAAGCTGGTCTATGTGCCACTTCCATTCCCTATCATTGTTTAAGAGTAGTTGGTAGGACCGGGGGCCTGTAATTTGGTTGATGGTGGCGGGAAGCCACAATGGGTCCCCGGTAAGATTATTGGCATAGACCAGGTCACCGATTTCGAACATATGGTATTTGCTGGAGGAATCAGGGGGTTTGTCCCAGGTGTAAGTGGGGTGCAATCTGTCCAGGTAGGAACGTAGTTTCCTACCCATTAGGAATTCAGCTGGGCTTTTGTTGGTTATGCTGCTAAGGGTAATATGCTGCAAAGTTAGTAGTCGGTTTAGTTTGTCTTGTACATCCCCCTTGTCTATGCTGTCTAGGCCCTCTTTAGTATACCGGACCATGCATTCAGCCCTGCCGTTCGCAGCCGGATGGGCCAGCGCAGTTAAGGCATGTCGGATACCCTGGGCAGCCAGATATTGTTCGAATTGCAAAGCTGTAAATTGGGGCCCATTATCCAAAACCAGTACATCTGGTATGCCATGTGTTGCAAAGAGTTTGTCTAGCTGTTTCATGCCAGCTTCGGTGGTTGTGGAAGCCATGAGGATGATTTCCAACCAGTTCGAGTATGCATCCACGACTATCAGAAATGTGTTTCCCTTAGTTGGCCCTGCAAAGTCAATATGTACTCCAGACCATGGACCGCAGGGAGTTTCCCAGTCTCTTACTGGTGCCTGTGTGGGGGGGTAGGCCTCGATTTTTGACAGGCATGGCATGTTGCAACCCAGAATTCAATGTCTTTATCCAGCCCTGGCCACCAGACGTAACTCCTGGCCAGGGCTTTCATTTTGACTATGCCCGGGTGCCCCTCGTGCAACAAGCCCAGAACGTCTTCCTGGAGACTGTTGGGAATCACCACCCTGTCACCCCATAGAATGCACCCTTTTTCTATGGACAGTTCGGTCTGTCTGGTACGGAAGGTTTTAAAAGTCTCAGTTTTGTTCTCCTATGGCCAGCCTTTACCTACCCAATTTAATATGCGCGCTGTCAAAGGGTCTTTAGCTGTGGCTCTCGTGACATCTGCTGCAGTCAGTGGCAGTTCCGGGCAGGTCTCAAGCTGAAGTGTGGAGTAGTTGGTGCAGGGTCGTCTTCTGTGATGGGTAGTGGGGAACAGCTCAGGGTGTCGGCGTGTGCGATGGCTTTGCCGGGTTGGTGAATTAGCGTGTAGGAGCAGGCAGCGAGGAACTCAGGTGACAGAATGTTCGGGGTTGGCTTGTTTCCTGCCAGGATTCCAAGAAGGGGCTTGTGATAAGTGATTATTGAAAAAGTTCTACCGTAAAGGTGGTCATGGAATCTTTTGACTCCAGCGATGATTGCGAGGGCTTCTCTATTGAGTTGGCTGTAATTGTGTTCCGATTTGGAGAGCGTCCTAGAGTAAAAGGCGACTGGTGCCTCTCTGGCATCTGGTAGCATGTGGCTCAGGATAACACCAACTCCAAAAGGTGATGCATCACAGGTGACCGTCAAGGGCAGGGCATTGCTATACTGGATGAGAACGGTGTTGGATGTTAATAGATCTTTGATACCCTGGAAGGCTTTTTGTTCCTGATGGCCCCATGTCCAAATGGTTTTTTTTGTCTAGCAGTCGATGTAGGGGTTCTTCTATTGTTGCCTTATGGGGCAGGAACACGTTGTAAAAATTTATGAGGCCTAGGAATGCTTGAAGCTCAGTTTTGTTCCTGGACCTAGGAGCGTCTTTTATAGCCTTCACTTTTTTATTGGTGGGGTGAATGCCTTGTTCATCGATTAAATAGCCCAAAAACTCGACCTGGTTGGTGGCTAATTCACACTTCTCTCTTTCAACTTTGAGGCCTGATTTCCAAAATCTTGTTAATACTTCTCTTAATCTGGTCTCTAGCTGGTTGGCATTTTTTGCTGAAACCAGTACATCATCAAAGTAAGGGACGACACCTTTGAGTCTGTTTAGCAGATGTTCCATGAGGCTTTGGAACACGCCTGGGGCAACGCTAATGCCGAATTAGAGGTGGTTACACTTGAATGCCCCTCTATGTGTTAAAATAGTCTGTGCCTCTGCTGTAATGGGATCAATGAGTAGTTGTTGATACTCCTGTGCAAGGTCGAGCTTCACAAAATTTTTTCCTCCCCCTAGCAAGTGCAGTAAATGTTGCACTACCGGTATTGGGTATCCGCTTTGTTGGAGCGCATGGTTCAGGGTTGCCTTATAGTCTTCGCAGATGCACACTGACCCAACTGGCTTCAGCAATGTGACGATAGGTGTTTCCCATCTGGCATGATCGATTGGTTCTAAAACCCCTTGAGCTATTAATTTATTCAGTTGCTCGTCAATTTTTTGCTTTAACGCGAATGGGATGCGTCTGGCCTTTAAACGGATGGGAGCTATTTTCAGGTCTAGGTTAAATGAAATTGGGGTCCCCTTGTACTTGCCTAGAGTCCCGTTGAAAACATATTAGAATTCTTGTCTCAGGCTCTCCTCCCAGTTTGCTGTGGTGATGCGGTTGATCCCAGTCATCCCGATTCCCAGTGGCGCGAACCATTCGATTCCTAGCAGACTAGGGTGGTCTCAGTCAATGATGATCAGAGGCAAGATTTCGGCGTGGTTTTTAAATTTGACTAGGAAATGTCCAAGGCCTACTACTGGGATTCAATTTCCCTGGTAGTCTTTTAGCACTAGTCTTTGTTTCTGTAGTTCTCTCTATTTAATGTTCGATATTAGGCACCGGATGGTATTCCAGGATACCATGGATAGGAACGACCCTGAGTTGACTTCCATCTCGCAGGGCCTTCCCTTGATGCTCACCTCTATCCAAACCTTCCTTCCATTCTCCATCCTGGCATTGCCGATGGTGGCTGTCTGATGCGTTTCTTCCCTGTCACCGGTTCTCTTATTGTGGTTCCATCTGCTGCCGGCTTGTCTTTCTTCAAGTCTGGGGGGGGGGGGGATGCTGCCGCATCTTTTTGGACTATAGCTCTTTTTGTTGTGGCAGACCCTTTTGATGTGCCCCCTTTTCTTACAAGCTCTGCATATTGTGTCGAGGAACCTGTATTCAGCTCGTGGGTGGTTGCCTCCGCAGCCTGCACATTGAAACTCCCACTGATTTCTCCTCTTTTCGTGCCATTTTTTATTTGAATGAAGTCTATGGACGTCTTCATTGTCATACTCGGTATCACTCTGGGATTTGATGTCTTCATAGTGGGCTGTCGCTGTGGACTGTTTCTTTCCTCCCTCTGCCTTCTTTTCCCTGGGTTGAGTTGGCAGGACTGGAATTGCGTTCATTTTCCGCATGGTGGCTGCTGACTTTTTAGCTACTTCAGCGGTGGTTGCCTCTTCAATGGCCTCGGCCACAGTTATGTTTGGCCTATTCAGGAGTTTGCTCTGAAGGGTAGTGTCCTTCAGACCAAGGACCACGTGGTCCTTCATGGCCTTGTCCACGTTCTGGAACTCACAGGCTCCTCTGATGTGTCTTAAGGCTGCTACAAAATCTCCGATCCTTTCATCCTCCTTCTGGTGCCTCTTATAGAATTTGTGCCTTTTTATTAAATTCGAGACCACTGGTGCATAGTGTGCTTGGAGTATTCTGTTCAGGTCAGACCAAGCCATCTGTTTGACATCTCTGGGTTTCGCCAGCACCTTCGCCATTTTAAAAATGGCTGGTCCACGGTGTGTAAGGAAGACAGCCCTCTTCCTTTGGTCCGAGATTTCTTCCATCTTGTTGTTTTCTAAAAACATAAGAAAGTGATCGATATATAATTCCCAATCACCCTCATCAGGATTGAATGGTGGGAGCAGTGCGTTGTTACCGGCCAACTCTCTCGCTTGGTTCAGATCGCTGCGTGCTTTGGTCTCACCTTCTACGACAATCCCATCCTTGTCGCCCGTGTTCCATCTGGAAAGAAGCGCATGAGACTGGGTTCCAAACAACAACTATTTATTAAACTCGCAAGCTAAATGTATACAGAACAGTAGTCCAAGCTGCGGCAGCCCTTTTTATAGTGACTTGCCTGTGGCTTGTGGCCAATGACACTCTTTTGATAGTTCCCGCCATTTGGCGGGCTTTCCGGATTGGTTCTTAAATAACCAATCCGTAAGTGGGCTTTTCGGCCAATCAGAAAGAGGAACTTGGAACCTACTAAGTTCCATACAGAACAATATAGGTATAACCTATTAAGCACTGAGACCACCAGCAAAGACCCTCTTTTGACCAACATGACTGAAACAAAAACTTCAGGGCAAATTACAAGTGGGAGGCAGTTGGAAGGGTCTGTTACACTTGCAAGGGCTATATTGATTAATGAAATATAAAGGCATAGATCTCTGTAATGGTAGCTTAATACTTTGATGATGTCAGCAGAGGCTGACGAAAGTAAATATAATTTTAGTTCCACAGATCGCAAGATGTTTGTTTCTTCTTTTACAAGTATTCCTGGAACTTGTATTTTTAGAATAGTTTGTAACACACACACACACACACACACACGAAGAGAACAGAAAACTAGTAGATGCATTTCCCTTCAACTTCCATCTTCCTATTATTTTCGCTCAATTTCTCTGTTAGCTTTTTCTTGCTTAAGAATTAAAGCCCCTGTCCCACTGCACCAATGGATGCAAAGAGGATATAAAACGTTAAAAAAAAGCTTGCCAAACGTTGGAAAACGCTATGCATCCATTGTGTGCTCAATGCATACGTGAAGCTCCCTGGAGCTTCCATCCACTGAGATTTCATCCGCGAAGAAGTTTTGGGCTGCACAAGACTTTTTGAACAGATGAACTTTCCTCCACGTATGATGTACATCCGTGGCATATACGGGCAACAAACATTCTATGTCCGTTATCATCCGTTAAACGTCCACTGTATCCTCTCGGCTTCCTCTGACCATCCCCACAACTCATATCTGCTGCAGCTGAAAATGGAAAGAGGGAGGAAACGAAAGGTACACAGAACGTCCACACAGCGTTAGAAGCACGGAAATAGAAAGGATGTAAGCGGATGCATCTTGTATATAAAGCATTAAAATGGACAAAACGTTTCTATCTGGGATGTATCTCGTATATTTAGGATGTCTGCAGTATGTCTAGAGTATGTAGAAGGACACCGAGTGGACTACCGATATTTCCTATAAAAAGGGGGAGGAAATCACCTGGATCTCAGTATCAGTCCAGCAGCCATGGTGTGCACACCTTTTCACCCTTGGTCTTGCTCTTCCACATCATCCATTGTTCTCCACCATGGATCATTGCACACTCCTTTTGGTAGTCGCAATCATTCATCACCAGAACCAACCCTGTTCAGACTGTTTCACCTTTTATACACAAGGAGAAGAAGGAGATGTCCAAGAGTTGTGTGGCTCTGACGATGGATTGGGAGAAGAGTGGAGTTTGGACTGTATGACAAGCTGATGGTGGAGCTGAGGAATGAAGACCCTCGTGCATTCTAGAACTTCATGAGGATGCCATCAGCCATGTTTGACGAAGTTGTGGAGTGTCTGAGACCCAGGTTGACCAAGACAAACACTGTCACAGCCTGGACACTGGACTGAAGGTGGCACTGACTCTGTGCCACCTGGCCTCTGGGACCACATACAGAAACATGCAGTATGCCTGGAGGGTGCCACACAACACCATCAGCATTGTGGTCAGGAAAGTGGTGCAGGCCATCATTGAAGAATACCTGGAAGAGCTCCTCCAGGGTCCCACCACTGAAGAAAGCTGGAGGAAAGTTGCAGAGTAGTGGTATCAGAGGTGGAACTTTCCCCACACCGTTGGGGCCATAGATGGGAAGCACGTGGCCTGCAAAGCTCCAGCCAACTCAGGGTCCAGTTATTTCAACTACAAGGGCTTCTTCAGCATCATCCTCTTTGCCATGGTTGATGCTGACTACAAGTTCATGTACATCGATGCTTCAGGCAACGGGTCAGCTTCAGATGGCTAGGTTTACAATGCCAGTGACCTCAAGGAGGGGCTGGAACGCAACCTCATCATGGGTTTTCCAGATCCAGACCCCCTACCCAATGACACGCAAGATGTGCCCTACTTCATCGTGGATGATTACGCCTTCTCCCTCAGAACCTACCTCATGAATCCCTATACTTCAAGATACCTCACCCGTGAAGAGAGGATCTTCAACTACAGGCTGTCCAGGGCAAGACGGGTGGTGGAGAACACCTTTGGCATTCTGGCCAAAAGGTTCAAGGTACTTGTCACCACTATGCAGCATCGCCCACAGACTATGAGGAGCATTGTGGAAGCTTGCTGCATCCTGCACAATCTCATGCGCACCCTCTACCCAGTGTTGCAGAACAGGCTTGTGGACCGCCAACAAGGCAATGGGGACATGGAGCCTGGTGAATGGAGGCAAGGACAAAACCTGAAAGACACTGTGGATGTGCAAGGCCCCAACAGAGCTTCATGTGAAGGGAAGAAGCAGCACAACCTCCTGAAACACTGGTGCAACTCCCCAGCTGGAGCAGTGGAGTGGCAAGACAGGATGGTAGATGCTTAATGGATGCTTCCTTGAGCCTGTCTCATAACACTGATGACATTGTGCCATGCATGTTGAGAGGTCCTTCAATGAATAGGGCATTAATAAAGAGCTTTGTTTATTTTAAAATGTGTTGATCAATGAATAAATTGTTATTGATAATAAAAGTCCATATGTGTGGCAGATGGGATGGGGGACCATACAGTCCCACTATGCTTGCACTGGAGGTTTATCTATCCCAGAACTATCCTTATCTATCCTACAACTATTCTTATCTATCCCACAACTATCCTTATCTATTCCACAAGCATGCAAAGGATTAACCATTTGTTAGAAGTTTTCACCAACACTTTATGAAGTAAAAAAAAATGAACCAAGTGTCTTAAGCAAAGATAACCTTTATTTACATTCTTAAATAACTTTTATGGCTTTATTAAATAAGCAAAATGAACCAAGTAAACTGAATTAAGTGTGTTAAGCAAAGATAACCTTTATTAACTGTCTTAAGTAAACTGTGTGAAGTTATTAAAAAAGCAAAATGACCCAAGTAAAGTGTCCTAAGCAAAGATAAAGTGAACAAGTAACAACTCAGCCTCTGGCAGTATTCTCAGTCACTCTGAGTCATGTCTATGGTCTCAGCTGTTAAACAGGCAACTGTGGAGGTGGAGGTGGCCTGAGTGCTGATCTGAGGCTCCATTGGAGTGCTTGGCCCTGAGAGTACAACAGGGGATGGTGTGTTCAGGAAGCTCTCAGAGAGCTGACTCAGTCCCGTGAGGTTGAGAGGCCCTTCATCAAGTACCTGGGATGTCAGGCACAAGACTGATGACAGATTGTCCATTGAGGGGTTTGGCTGTGGGGTGGTGGAAGGAGGAGTGTAGTGGGGCTGTCTGGTCTGCAGCTTGGCAAGGTGTGGTGTCTGTGGCATGCAATGAACCTGGGCCTGGACTGGGAAGGTCTGCTTCTGCTGTGGGAAGTCCTGGTAGTCATAGCCTTGGCAGGTGAAAGGCTGTTGAAAGCCATGGAAGGGCTGTGACATCACCTGGGGTGGAGGAGCAGACCTGGACTGGGTAGGAGCAGGTTCAGCTGGGCCTTGAGGGTTGTGCAGAAGTGCTGTTATCTTCCTCTTCATCACCTGTTACTGGGCCTCGGGCATATCCCTCAGAGTGTGGCTCACGTAGGTGATGAAAGTGTGGCGGCTGGAGGATCCTCTGTCCAAGTGGACCAGCTGAGAGAGAAGTTCTGTGCTGGTCTTCATCATGTCCCTGATCTCCAACAGGACAGTATGGCTCTGGCCCTCCAGTCTGCCTCTCTGCCTGCATCCTGTGGAGCTAGGGGTGGGGGTGGGGGTGCGTTGGTCTCTGGTGGCTGCCTCTTCTTCCTCCGTTTGTGACAGGGGATCCTCCAAGTCTGGCGGCATGGGGTGTGCAGCTGTCGGGGGGGGGGTTTATGCTGTGGGGCCCTCTGAAGACACCTGCCTGGACAGTGTAGCTGTCTCCTGGCTGGAAGAGGACTGGCTGTTTGTGGGCTGTCTGAGGGAGAGGGTTGTCAGAGGGGCTGCTCCTCGATGGGAGACCTTACCCTCCAGGAAGCTGCACTTGGCCATGACGTACATCTCCCAGTCAGTGAGCTTGACAGCAGCCTGCTGAGATTTTTTGAGGTGTAGCTTGCCATACCAGGTGTGCATGTGATTCCACCATCCCCGGAGTACATCTGCAGTGTAGCCCAGGCTCTCTGCTTTTTTCTCTCCAAGCTGCCTGTTTCTTCTTGGTGTCGTGATAGAGTCTGTTGCCCTTTCTCCACAGGTACTCGTTCTCCCTCAGCCATTCTAGCACCTCCTCCTCATGGTCCTCGGAAATGGTGTACTGTTTCCTCTCTCCCTTCTCCTTCCCTTGCCCCTTCCTCACTCTGGCAGGGGCTTCAGCAGGGCCTTCAGCAGCAGGGCTTTGAGGGCCTTGGGGCTGGTCCACCACAGCACCAGCAGCACCAGCAGCACCAGCAGCACCAGCAGCACCAGCA
>BLBF01000003.1:69750335-69808382 GCA_015471245.1 Laticauda colubrina
CAGCACCAGCAGCACCAGCAGCACCAGCAGCACCAGCAGCACCAGCAGCACCAGCAGCACCAGCAGCACCAACAGCACCAGCACCAGCAGCAGCACCAGCAGCACCAGCAGCACCAGCAGTAGCAGCAGCAGCACCAGCAACACCAGCAGTACCAGCAGCACCAGCAGCACCAGCAGCACCAACAGCAGCACCAGCAGCACCAGCAGCACCAACAGCAGCACCAGCAGCACCAGCAGCACAAGCAGCACCAGCAGCAACACCAGCAACACCAGCAGCACCAGGAGCTTCAGAGTCAGTGCCAGGGGGTGGGATGCTGGTTCTGGCCTTCTTGCCAGGCTGGCATGAATAGGCACCAGCTTCCTCTTCTTCCCTGACTGACGAACCATGGTGTTCTTTGAAGATGTATGTGGCAGCACATCTTTCCTCTGAATGCCGACTGTGTGAGAGCTGCATCCTTTTATATCCACGGAGCTGATGCAATTCATCCTCCCCGCATGTGCAGTGAACACTTTGCATCTGATATACATCCGCGCAGTATCCGCTTTGCTTCCTATAGACGTCCGTGATGCATCCACATCATCCGCTATGCATCCACCCTTTCCGCTATGCATCCGCTTCGCGATTCTCCCCTGGAAGCCCTTCGGATGTGTCATCCGCTTCCATCCGCTAGCCTTCCTATGAACATCCATTTAACATCCCCGCTACGTACTACCCCTATCCATTCTTTTCTGTTCTTTTCCGTTGTGTTTATGCAAATTTTTGCCACTTTTTGGAGTGGATGACAATGGATGGAGCCATCCCCGAAATTTTGCTTGTCCGCTGTGTCCTTTATGCATACGTTTTGCATCCATCAGCCAGTGGGACCTAGCCTTAAGCAGGACAAAGATGAGTTAATGGGTTATGTCAGCCTAAGTCTCCCAGATATTGCTCAGCTGACTAGTAGGAAATAGTAATCAAAAGATGGCGTGATTGCAGAGCCCCATTGTTGAAGAGATGTTCTCTTGCTTAATTAGCAATTTTTGGGTTTGGACCCTAAGAAAGGAAATTGTTTTCAGTGGCTACCCTGGAGACCAAGCAAGGTGTTTGAGGGAGAAACCTTATTCCTTCCTTTCCTCCATTACTAGGTCATTGCTTTTATGTGCTGGAATTTGGAGAGCAAAGCACACTTTTCTCAATAACTAAAAAAGAACCTGATTCTGTATCATTTGTGTGTCCAGTGGAAAATATTTGGAAAATCTCGACTGGTATAAATGGACAAAAACGTTAACTTAAATAGATCCCTATCCACTTTGGTTTTAGTGTGGCCCACCATCCATTTCAGCCCTACCTAATGTTTGTTTCTGCCCTTTTGACACTTTCTTCTACAGAATGTGGACTCCTTTCTTCTTCTTCTTTTTTAAAGCATACTTACCCTATTGAGATTTAAGATTGAAACATAACAGGCAGTTTGGATATACCATATTTCTTTCTTTGGAGCACACCAAATTGTTCTAGATAGTGCAATTCTGTGGCAGTTAACATGAGCTCAGATTCTTATAATCTTGAGTCCTAAATCAAATGGAAGCCAATACACACAGTTGAATCCAGCTTTTCTGCTGCAGACATTTGCATTCAGAGCCCTTTAAACAATATTAGCTAGAAGACAGGAGTCTATCCTGCATCCTGGCAGACTGACACCTTGGATGACAAATACCTGAATAGGGGTCTTCAAGGACAGATGTAGATGTCCTCTGAGCCTCTGTGTTACTGGCCTTACCTGTTTTTACCTAGATAAGCTGGCCAAAGTCAGTTTGGGCAAGAATATGCTCCTTCATCCAGAAACAAAAAAGCATCAACAAAATTAAACAACACAGATCTCAGAAATCTATAACAGAATGGTAAATCAGTGATATTATATGAATATATTTGAGGAGCAAAAGTGTAGGTCAGAATACAATGGACATGAGGGTGAAATCACAGCTGATATTAGTGAAAACAAGTAACACTTTCAGTGCTCCTCTAAATATGGAATTACATTAAGATAATACACTATTGTGTTTAGAATTTGCCCTTGGGAGCCAAAGAATCTGTTGAACGGTGAGAGAAAACAGTCAAAATTAAATAGTAAACCTATTTCTGGACTTCTGCCTGCAGTTGATTGAATGCAGCATATATGAATATTTTTTCACTTAACCTCATCCCTATCCAAATTAGCATGTCTGAGAGAATGATTTGGGAGCTTTTCTTTCTCCATGTATATTCTTTTTTATTTGTTTGTATGTCTCTAGTATGTAGAGAGAAAAGAAAATGCAGTATTGAATTCTTGCATTATTTGAAATATGCGTGTAAATAAGCTGGTTCATTATGACATCTCGATATGAAATAAAAGCTAAGACACTAAGAAGCTAAAGCCCATGTCACACTGCACCAACGGATGCAAAGAGGATGTAAAACAGACAAAAAAGCTTGCCATCCGTTGGTTAACGCGATATACTCACTGCCTCCGTTTTGCTTCCTCTCTATCTGTCCAGCATCCGTTTATTGACGTTTCATCTGCTCAGAAAGTTTTGAGCTGCCCAAAACTTTTGAGCGGAAAATGTATCCAATGCATCTGTTCTGCATCCTCTCGGCATACGGGGGACATCCGTTCTGCATCCATTACGCATCTGCTATATCTGCTAGGCATCCGCTGTGCATCCGCACAACTCAAATCCGTTCCAGCGGTAAACGGACACAGGGAGGAAGCAGAACGGACACGCAGCATTAGTAGCACGGATAGAGATAGGATGAAAGCGGATGCAGCTCATCCGCTCTGCATCCGCTCTGCATCCGCTCTGCATCCTCTACGCATCTGCTCTGCATCCTCTACGCATCCTCTACGCATCTGCTCTGCATCCTCTCTGCATCCTCTACACATCCACTCTGCATCCTCTACGCATCCTCTACGCATCCTCTACGCATCCTCTATACATCCGCTCTGCATCCTCTATACATCCGCTCTGCGTCCTCCCCACATCTGTTCCTTTCCGTGTTATCCGCTCTGCTTATGCAAATTTTTGCCCCTTTTGAGAGCAGATAACAACGGGTGGGACATTTTGCTCATCTGTTGTGTCCTTTTTGCATCCGTTGGGCAGTGTGACATAGCCTTAAGGTCAGTGAAGTCAGATGACTGTCTTTTAGTTAAAATATTGTCCTTCTGGAAAAGCTGTATCACTTGAATGTTCTTTATATAATTAAACCTATGTTCTTATTGAGATAAGGATGGCACTCTAGCTTTCTTTCACTTTTTGGAATCCTGGGTGAAACCCAGGCTATTAAAATGGGACTTCAGTTCTAAGCCTAATCGCTGAGGCACTTTGGATGCACTTTCTATTGCAGTCAGTGAGAATTTTGATCAAAGGCATACAGAAGGTGGTGTATTAGAAAGTGTGCTGGCATGTAACAAGTCTCATTCACAGGCTGTATATTATACAGCTGTGCCTCAATTTGAAGGAAGCCAAGCTTAATTTTTCATTTAAAAGAGAATCATGGCCTAATATTTGGTAACAATAATAGGTTGCCATGAATCATTACCAAAACAAAATAAAACCCAAAAAGACTATATGTAGGCCATTTCATATCTAAAAACTTTCTTACATTGTTGTAACTTAAATGATACTGGCAATACCTCTGCTTATCTTTTAATTATTGTGTAAACTTTGCTGGCCACATTATTTGGTAAATAGGGGTTTCCAATCAGGTAGTATCCTTAAAAACTGATATTCCAGAAGGCTCTCAAGATCTGGTTATATGATCAGGCCTGTGACTTCCCTATAATTGAAGCATTATTTATATTGGTCTATCATTGAGGGAGTCATTTGTTATTTTCCCTTCTCTTATAGTTTGTATGTTAGGTTTTTAGAATATTTATTACCAACAGAGGTGGTATTCTTCAGGTTCTGATCAGTTCTGGAGAACCAGTAGCAGAAATTTTGAGTAGTTCAGAGAACCAGCAAATCCCACCTCTGACTGGAGATTTTACAGTATCCTTCCCCTGCCATGCCCACCAAGCCATGCCCACATAACCGGTAATAAAAAAACCACTGATTACCATTATAGTTGTAATTCCTCTCTCTCTCTCTCTCTGCGGTTGTGTATGTGTTTAAGTATATATATGCTAATCATTGAGATTTGTTATAAATCTTTCTGAAAGGCCCAGAAGCAAAAACTTTAATTGCTATTTTTTATATAAGCTGTTAACATTTATTAAAGACAGTCTTCTGATTCCCCTTTAATAAAATTATTACTGTGTGAACAAGATAACACTGTTATCTTTAAGAAGAAGCTTAAAGTAAACAGGCCAGACAGGAGAGGAGTTAAAGCACATACAACTTCTTAAGGAATTATTTTTCAGCTTCAGTTGGTGGCAAGATGCCACAATAATTTTCAGGGAAAGTTTGGGCATGGCTGGGGCTTTGCATTTCATCTTGAAATGCTCCTTTCAAAGAAAGTAGGTTGGCAGGCTGTTGAAAAGATTGCGAAGCTCAATAAAATAACATCTATTTAGATGAAGGACTATGTGTTTTAAAGGAAGAGGGTTTTACCTCCCCCATTCTAATTTCTTTCATGCAGTAAATCAAGCAAACAAGAATCTGTGTCAGAAATAATATTTTTAAATCCTATCTAGGAGCAAAGCCAGAGGAGAGAAAGAGAAAAAGGCAAGATATAAATATATTGCAGATTTTATCTTTCCCCTATTCTCACCTTCCCATCGAGTGCTGAAGTGCAAAATTGAACCATTTATTTATTCTATGTATTTGATTGATATCCTGCCTTTCTACCTGAGCAAATATTCAAGGTGAAAAACAAGATAAAAAAAAAAGAATCAGAACCCAGAATGTTAATACAGAAATTAATCTGAATGGAACCCAAAGGCATCTTTGATATTACAAATCAGCCCCTCCAGGGTTGTCTCAGAACTGTGTTGATTTAATCACCAGTCTTTTCTATAAACCACATGATTTTTCACATTTTTAGGAATGTGATTTTATATGATACATTCATTTTGGATGCCCCTTTCCTTCTGGACTACATTTGTATCAGTGGTGGGCTACAACCGGTGTAACAACTGGTTCTGGGAGCAGGTGCTTTGTGTGCAAACATGTGCACCAAACGTGCTTGCACGCAGCATTCAAAATAAAGCAATTTGAAGATCAGCTGCTTACCTTCTTCTAGGGCAGCCCCAATAAGTAGAACAGCTGAGGTGCAAAAATCACCTGTGCCATGTGAATCAGCTGAGCCAGAAAGAAGGAGATATAGGATAGGATTGGGCAGCTGGGTGTGGCCAGATGATGATCAGAACTACCAGTTAGCTAGAATCAGTCCAAAATTGCAGCAACCCACCACTGATTTATACATATAATTTTACTTAAAACAAGGAACTTTCTCTAATCTATATTTAAAGGCAAAAAGACAAAAAAAAATTTGGAGCACGTAGAGGTGTGCACAAGCACCTGTTTTCAACTCCTTAAACACCTTTTGCTCAGGATTTCACTTTCAGTTTCAGGGACTTGTGCAACCTCCTGAAAAAGACACAATGCCCTTAAAAAGATATGCAAGACATAAATAACCTTGGAGTCACAGATTCTCTTCTAACATCCCTTTTTTGTGCGATGGATTGGGGAAAGAATTGGTTCAGCTGTAGGGTTTTGTGTGCTTGTGCCTACTCCACAGTGCACAGTTCCACCTTTGCCCTTTGTTTCTCAAGCAGGTAAAGAAATATTTTCAATTAGTGAGAGTTTTATTGCTAAAAGCAATAGGAAGCAGTTCATTTAACACAGGGAAATTAATTGAAATCTAAAGCCCCTGTCACACTGCACCAACGGATGCAAAGAGGATGTAAAACGGACAAAAAACCTTGCCATCCGTTCGAAAACGCGATATACTCACTGCCTCCATTTGGCTTCCTCTCTATCCGTCCAGCATCCGTTTATTGACATTTCATCCGCTCAAAAAGTTTTAGGCTGCTTAAAACTTTTGCACGGAAAATGTATCCAGTTTGTCTGTTCTGCATCTGCTACGCATCTGCTACGCATACGTTACGCATCCGTTACGCATCCGTTATGCATCCGTTATGCATCCGCTTTATCCGCTAGGCATCCGCTGCGCATCAGCGCAACTCGCATCCACCCAGACGCAGGGAGGAAGCGGAACGGACGCGGAACGGATGCAGAACGGATGCCTAGTGGATGCAGCAAGGAAACAAAGCGTTTAAAACGGAAAAAATGTTCACAGAGGGGACCTATCTTGGATATTAAGGATGCCTAGAGGATGCCTAGAGGATGCCTAGCGGAAAACCTATACTGCCTATAAAAAGGGGGAGCAACTCGTCTGCATCGCACTTTCAGACCAGCAGCCCAGTGGTGCAGACCTCTACAGCCTTCATCTGACTCTATCTCTTCCACAGCATCCAGTCATGTCCACCGTGGATTGCGACAAAATCCTTTCAGCAGCCAACATCCTTCTGCAACACTGCGAAACCATCTATAGTCTCTGTGAACAGTACTACGGGAAGAAAAGGAGGCACACAAAAAAAGTCTGGCTCCGAAGATGGTTCGCCAGAAGAGCACAGTATGTACTTTACGACAAGCTGATGGTGGAGCTCAGGAGCGAAGACCCTCGGGCGTTCCAGAACTTCATGAGGATGCCTCCAGCCATGTTTGACGAAGTTGTGCAGCGCCTGACACCCAGGTTGACCAAGACAAACACCAACTTCCGGCCCAGCCTGGAACCTGGGCTCAAGGTGGCACAAACTCTGCACCACCTGGCCTCAGGGACCACCTACAGGAGCATGCAGTATGGCTGGAGGGTGCCACCCAGCACCATCAGCTTTGTTGTCAGAGAAGTGGTGCAGGCCATCATCGAAGAATACAAGGAGGAGCTCCTCCAGTGCCCCTCCACTGAAGAAGATTGGAAAAAAGTTGCAGAGCAGTGGTATCAGAAGTGGAACTTCCCCCACACCGTTGGAGCCATAGATGGCAAGCATGTGGCCTGCAAAGCTCCAGCCAAGTTGGGGTCCACTTATCAGAACTACAAGGGCTTCTTCAGCATCATCCTCTTCACCATGGTCGATGCTGACTACAAGTTCATGGACATCGATGTTTCAGGCAACGGCTCATCTTCAGATGCCCAGGTATACAATGACAGTCACCTCAAGGAGGGGCTGGAAAGCAACCTCATCATGGGCTTCCCAGATCCAGACCCGCTGCCCAACGACACGCAAGATGTGCCCTACTTCATCGTGGGGGATGACGCCTTCTCCCTCAGAACCTACCTCATGAAGCCCTGCACTTCCAGATGCCTCACCCGTGGAGAGAGGATCTTCAACTACAGGCTGTCCAGGGCAAGACGGGTGAAGGAGAATGTGTTTGGCATCCTGGCCAAAGGGTTCCAGGTACTTCTCACCACCATGCAGCATCGCCCATAGATTGTGAGGAGCATCGTGGAAGCTTGCTGCATCCTGCACAATCTCATGCGCACCCGCTACCCAGTCTTGCAGAACGGGCTTGCGGACCTCCAGCAAGGCAATGGGGACATGGAGCCTGGTGAATGAAGGCAAGGGCAAAACCTGATCGACACTGAGGATGTGCAAGGGCCCAACAGAGCCTCACGTGAGGTGAAGAAGCAGTGCAACCTCCTGAAACACTGGTGCAACTCCCCAGCTGGAGTGGTGGAGTGGCAAGACAGGATGGTAGATGCTTAAGGGATGCTTCCTTCAGCCTGTCTCATCACACGGATGAGATTGGGCCATGTATGTTTGGTTGGCCTACAATGAACAGGGCGTTTAATAAAGAGTTGTGTTTATGTTGACATGTGTGGATCAATGCTTACATTGTAATTGATAATGAAGGGCCATAGGGGTGGCACCTGGGAGGGTGGACCATACAGTCCCACTATGCTTGCACTGGAGGTTTATCTATCCCACAACTATTACCCATCCCATAGGTATCCCTGCCCATCCCACAGGTATCCCTTCCCATCCCACAGGTATCCCTTCCCATCCCACAGCTATCTTAACCCATCCCAAAGGTATCCCTGCCCATCCCACTGCTATCTTAACCCATCCCACAAGCATGCAAAGGCTAAACCATTTCTAAAAGTTTCCACCCAGACTTTATAGAAAAGAATTAATGAAGCAAGTGTGTGAAACAAAGATAAACTTTATTAATAACAAGCTGTAAAATAAACATGACCCAAGTCAAGTGTCCAAATAAAGTCCACAAATATCCAGGCAGCCAGTCTCTTGCACTCCTCTTGGTCACTCGGAGGTGTGTGCCCAATCAAAGGTGTTAGGGAGCAGGTGCTGTGGAGGTGGGTGCTGCTGCAGTGCTGGTCTGAGGTGTTATTGGAGTGCCTAGCCCCGAGAGGACAACAGGGGACGGTGTGTTGAGGAAGGTGTCAGACAGCTGGCTCAGCCCCGTGATGCTGAGAGGTCCTTCCTCCATTCCATGGGGTGTCAGCCCCAGTACTGAGGACAGATGTACTGAGGCCGGGCTTGGCTGTGGGATGGAGGAAGGAACAGTGAAGTGGGGCTTCCTGCTCTGCAGCGGGGTGAGGACTGTCATGGTTGGCATCGGTGGCATCATTGGAACCGGTGGCAACGGTGTCGTCCGATGACTCTGTGCCTGCATTTGTAAGGGCTGCTGTCTGTGCTGCTGGACCTCTGGGTAGCTGTAGCCCTGGTAGGTGAGGGGCTGTGGGAAGCCTTGGTATGGGAGGGACATCACCTGGGGTGGAGGATCAGACCTGGACTGGGTGGGAGCAGGTGCCTCTGGGTCTGGAGGGTTGTGAAGCAGCGTGGTGATCCTCTCCTTCACCACCTGGTACTGGGGATCCGCCATCTCCTTGAGGGTCTGGTTCACATAATTGAGGAAGGGCTTGCGGTTGGAGGAGGAGGATTCGATGGGGACCAGCTGAGAGAGGAGACCTATGCTGGTGCGGATGGTGTCCCTGATCTCCACCAGGACCTTGTGGTTCTGCCCCTCCTGGGGTCCGGCTCTCTGCCTTACTGTGGTGGCGGAGGTGTGGGTGGATGCGGCTTCGGCAACGGTGGACTCGATGTCTCCTTTCTCCCATCACACCAGGGAGTCCTCATCACTCTCCACCACACTTTCAACACCTGCCCGGGGGTTCTCCGCCATGGCACGCTCCACAGATATCTGCATGGAGACAGGGACTGACTCTCGGCCGCCAGAGGACTGGCTCCTAGCAGGCTGCTGGAGAGAGAGGGTAGAGATTTGGGTTCCTGGTGCTCCTCGGTGGCAGATCTCACCCTCCAGGAATCTGCACTTGGCCATGACATAGTTCTCTCTGTCCGTCAGCTTAACCCTGGCCTGGCCAGATTTTTGCAGTGCAGCTTCCCGTACCAGGTGTGCATGTGCTTCCACCAGCCGAGGAGCACCTCCGAAGTGTAGCCCATACTCTCCGCCCTCTCTCTCCAAGCAGCCTGCTTCCTTTTGGTGTCCCTGTACAGCCGGTGTCCCTTCCGCCACAGATAGTCATTCTCTCTCAGCCACTCCAGCACCTCATCCTCGTGCGCTTCCTCAATGTAGTACTGCCTCCTCTCCCGTTGTTGCATACACCTCTTCCTCCCTTTGGCAGGATCAGATGGGCCCTCATCAGAGGGGCTTCCAGGTTGTAGGGGCTGCTCCTCCACACCAACAGCATCAGCATCAGCATCATCAGCATCATCACCAGCAGGATCATAATCATCATCATCATCAGCAGCAGCAGCATAATCACTAGCAGGATCATAAGCAGCAGCAGCAGCAGCAGCAGGATCAGCAGTAGTAGCAGCAGCAGCAGGATCATCATCATCATCATCATCATCATCAGCAGCAGCAGCAGCAAGACCAGGATGAGCAGCAGCAGAGTAAGCACCAGCAGCAGGGTCAGCAAGACCAGGAGCATGAGCAGAACGAGCAGGACCAGCAGGACCAGCAAGACCAGGAGCAGCTTCAGCAGAGTACGCAGCAGCAGAAGCACCACTGCCAGGAGCAGCTACAGCAGAAGTTCCAGCAACAGAAGAGCGAGCCCAAGCAGCAGAAGCCCCAGCAGAAGCAGAGTCAGGGAAATGAGGCGGGAGGGTGGCCCTGTTCCTCTTGCCAGGGATGGCGGCAGGTTGCTGAGACTTTCACTTCTTCCCCATGGTTGTGGGGTTGCTGGCTGGCAGGAAGGCTTGCAAGAAGGCTGGCAGGCACCAAGGCTGGCAGGAAGGCTGGCACCAAGGCTGGCAGTGAGGCTGGAAGGCAGGCTGCCAACAAACCTGGAAGGGAGGCTGGAAGGCAGGCTGCCAGCAGGACTGGAAGGGAGGCTGGAAGGCAGGCTGCCAGCAAGGCTGGAAGGGAGGCTGGAAGGCAGGCTGGCACCAAGGGTGGCAGGAAGGCTGGCACCAAGGCTGGCAGGAAGCCTGTTAGGCACCAAGGCTGGCAGACAGACTGGCTGGCAGACAGGCTGGAAGGCAGGCTGGCAGCAAGGCTGGCAGGGAGGCTGGCAGCAAGGCTGGCAGACAGGCTGGAAGGCAGGCTGCCAGCAAGACTGGAAGGGAAGCTTGAAGGCAGGCTGCCAGCAAGGCTGGAAGGGAGGCTGGAAGGCAGGCTGGCAGCAAGGCTGGCAGGGAGGCTGCCCAGGAGGCTGGGAGGCAGGCTGGGAGGCAGCAAGGCTTGCAGTCAGACATGCAGGCAAGAACTCGAGGTATCCAGCAGCAGATCTTTCCTTGGAATGCTGCCCACGTGCGAGATGCTTCCCTTTATATTCGGGGGGCTTGTGCAATGCATCCCCCCTGCATGCGCAATTAATGCCAGTCATCCATTAGGCTTCCACTGTGCATCTGCTAGGCTTCCGTTCTGCATCCGCTTTTTCCGTTCCGCGTCCGCTTTGCTGAGCCCCCCCAGAAGCTTAGCAGACGCGCCATCCGCTTCCATCCGCTGTGCTTCTGTTCCGCATCCGCTTTGCATCTGCCCTGCGTCCTCCCCGCGTCTGTGTTGTCCGCTCCAATTATGCAAATTTTCACCCCTTTTGAGCGCGGATACAACGGATGTAACATTTTTCTCTTCCGTTGTGTCGTTTTTGCATCCGTTGGGCAGTGTGACATGGCCTTAAACAGTTGATTTATTGCTGGGGGATATATAGTCGATTTGTGGCTAGGAGAGATGTTACTGAAAGGCTTTGCCAACAATTAACAAAGATTTGATACTTTTAGATTATCTTTATTTAAGGCCTCAACATCATGATTTATGAGCATGATTTATGGATATGAGGTCCTCTTCTTTTCTCTCGTTAGCTGGAGAAGTGCTACATTCATACTTGCTATGTCCAAGTAAGTATCAGGAATACAGTTAGGGTAATAAGACAAGACAATGTTCATCATAGTTGAAAAGCGATGGTCCATATGAATTTCATCTCATGGAATTGAAGAGGTCTACAGCAACAGGCAATGGACAGATGTCAAGCAAAGGCATTCTGCAAGATTAGGAAATAGGAATAAATAACCTGCCAGGTGGACTCTCTGAGTTCAATAATTATTTTTCTTTGTAAGGATTTTCATTTGTTTCTGATTTGTGCATGGTTAAACTGGGGAAATTAGAGTTACTAAAAATATTGGTGAGTTAGAGTAAGATTTTCAGGATATGAAAATACATTTATTACCACTATTATTATTTCTTTTACAAAGGTAGTACCTCAAAGGTATTTGGAATAACAGTGTAGAAAATAGTCACAAAATAATAAAGTAAGTATTATTTTGGCTTATTATATTAGTAAAGAATAAGTAAGCTTGAATGAAAATGACTCAGTCTATATTCTATACAAATATATCCAGAATAAGACCCACTAAACTCAATCCCATCATTTTTTAATGAGTTAAGACTGTATTTGTTCATTCTGTGCTAGTTGAACTAAGCTAGATTGTAGATGATTAAGTAGAAATTTACAAAGAAAAATTAAACAGAGCAAGAACAGCACTGTAACATTAATAAAATGTAGGTTCTAGGTACATTGGTCCCCAAATTGCATATATTTTCAAAAATAGTTGTTCATTTCTAAAGTGAATATCTGATAACTGTCTTAGGTGAATTTTTCCCCATTGCCAAGCATTGGCAAACACTGAAAAACCTTTCAATTCAAATCAACTAAAACAGCAACTTGGTAACTTGGTAAAGCCCCTGTCACACTGCACCAGCAGATGCAAAGAGGATGTAAAACGTTAAAAAAAGCTTTCCATCCGTTGGAAAATGCGATGCATCCATTGTGTACTCACTGCATACGTTTTTCATACTCTCTATCCGTCCAGCATCCGTCTACTGAGATTTCATCGGCTCAAAAAGTTTTGAGCTGCACAAAACTTTTTGAGCGGATGAAGTATCCAATGTGTCCATTCTACATCCGCTACGCATATGGGGAACATCCGTTATACATCCGTTGTCATCCGTTACGCGTCCACTATATCCGCTGTGCATCCGCGCAAATCAAATCCGCTCCAGCAGAAAACGGACACAGGGAGGAAGTGAAACGGACGCAGAATGGACACACAGCATTAGTAGCATGGACATAGAAAGGATGAAAGCAGATGCAGCTCGGATATAAAGCATTAAAATGGAAAAAAATGTTCGTATAGGGGACGTATCTCAGATATTTAGGATGTCTGGAGGATGCCTGAAGTATGTGGAAGGACACCTAGCGGAAAACTGACATTTCCGATAAAAAGGGGGAGGAAATCACCTGGATCTCACTTTCAGTCCAGCAGCCATGGTGTGCAGACCTCTTCAGCTTTGGTCTCCAAAGCATCCATTCTTTTCCATCATGGATCATCACACGCTCCTTTTAGTAGCTGCCATCATTCAACACCAGAACCAAGCCTTCTTCAGGTTCTTTCACCTTTTCTACAGGAAGAAAAGGAGGCGGCCAAGAAGTGTCTGGGTCCCACGATGGATCGGGAGAAGAGCGGAGTTTGGACTGTATGACAAGCTGATGGTGGAGCTGAGGAACGAAGACCCTCGTGCATTCCAGAACTTCATGAGGATGCCACCAGCCATGTTTGATGAAATTGTGGAGCATCTGAGACCCAGATTGACCAAGCAGAGCACCAACTTCCGTCCCAGCCTGGACCCTGGGCTGAAGGTGGCACTGACTCTGCACCACCTGGCCTCCGGGACCACGTACAGAAACATGCAGTACAGCTGGAGGGTGGCACAAAACACCATCAGCATTGTGGTCAGAGAAGTGGTGCAGGCCATCATCGAAGAATACGTGGAGGAGCTCCTCCAGTGTCCCTCCACTGAACAAGGCTGGAGGAAAGTTGCAGAACAGTGGTATCAGAGGTGGAACTTCCCCCACACCGTTGGAGCCACAGATGGCAAGCACGTGGCCTGCAAAGCTCCAGCCAAGTCAGGGTCCACTTATTTCAACTACAAGGGCTTCTTCAGCATCATCCTCTTCACCATGGTCGATGCTGACTACAAGTTCATGTACATCGATGCTTCAGGCAATGGGTCAGCTTCAGATGCCCAGATATACAACTCCAGTCACCTCAAGGAGGGGCTGGAACGCAACCTCATCATGGGCTTCCCAGATCCAGACCCCCTGCCCAATGACACACAAGATGTGCCCTACTTCATCGTGGGGGATGATGCCTTCTCCCTCAGAACCTACCTCATGAAGCCCTGCACTTCCAGATGCCTCACCCATGAAGAGAGGATCTTCAACTACAGGGTGTCCAGGGCAAGACGGGTGGCGGAGAACGCCTTTGGCATCCTGGCCAACAGGTTCCAGGTACTTACCACCATGCAGCATCGCCCAGAGACCGTGAGGAGGATCATGGAAGCTTGCTGCATCCTGCACAATCTCATGTGCACCCGCTACCCAGTGTTGCAGAACAGGCTTGTGGATCACCAACAAGGCAATGGGGAGATGGAGCCTGGTGAATGGAGACAAGGGCGAAACCTGACAGACACTGTGGATGTGCAAGGCCCCAACAGAGCTTCACGTGAAGGGAAGAAGCAGCAAAACTTACTGAGACACTGGTGCATCTCCCCAGCTGGAGCAGTGGAGTGGCAAAACAGGATGGTAGATGCTTAATGGATGCTTCCTTCAGCCTGTCTCATCACACTGATGAGATTGTGCCATGTAAGTTGAGTGGCCTTACAATGAATAGGGCATTAATAAAGAGTTTTGTTTATGTTGAAATGTGTGGATCAATGATTAAATTGTTATTGATAATAAAGGGCCATAGGTGTGGCACCTGGGAGGGTAGACCATACAGTCCCACTATGCTTGCACTGGAGGCTTATCTATCCCACAGCTATTACTCATCCCACAGCTATTACCCATTCCACAGGTATCCCTGCCCATCCCACAGCTATTACCCATCCCAAAGGTATCCCTGCCCATCCCACAGCTATTACCCATCCCACAGGTATCCCTGCCCATCTCATAAGCATGCAAAGGCTTAACCATTTTCTAAAAGTTTCCACCAAGACTTTATTAAGTAAAAGAAATGACCCAAGTGTGTGAAGCAAAGAAAACCTTTATTCATAACAGTAAAGTGTAGGACTTTATTTAAAAAGCAAAGGGAACCAAGAAAAGTTTCCCAAGCAATGATAAAGTCAACCGGTAACAACTCAGTCTCTGGCAATGTTCTCAGTCACTCTGAGGCATGGCCATGGTCTCAGGTGTAAAGGGAATAGGGACTGTGGAGGTGGCAGTGGCTGGAGTGCTGGTCTGAGGCGCCATTGGGGTGCCTGGCCCCGAAAGGACAAGAGGAGATGGTGTGTTCAGGAAGCTCCCAGAAAGCTGGCTCAGTCCTGTGAGATTGTGAGGCCCTTCATCCAGGACCTGGGATGTCAGGCACAGGACCGATGACAGATGTTCTGAGGCCGGGCTTGGCTGTGGGGTGGAGGAAGGAGTGTAGTGGGGATGTCTGGTGTGCAGCTGGGCAAGGTGAGGCATCTGTGGCATGCGAGGAAATATCTGTGACGTTGGTGGCATCTGTGGCATCGGTGGTATCAGTGGCATCTGTGGTGACGGGCTGCCTGTGCTGCTGGAACTCCTGGTAGCCATAGCCTTGGTAGGAGAGGGGCTGTTGAAAGCCTTGGAAGGGCTGTGACATCACCTGGGGTGGAGGAGCAGACCTGTAGTGGGTGGGAGCAGGTTCAGCTGGGCCTGGAGGTTGGTGCAGTCGCGTTGTGATCTGCTCCTTCATCACCTGGTACTGGGGCTCAGGCATGTCCATGAGGGTCTGGGTCACGTAGGTGAGGAAGGGATTGCAGTTTGAGGATGGAATTTCGAAGTGTACCAGTTGAGAGAGGAGATCTGCACTGTTCTTGATGGTGTCCCTGATTTCCAGCAGGACAGTGTGGCTCTGTCCCTCCGGTCTGCCTCTCTGCCTGCTTTCTGTGGAGGTGGAGCTGAGGGTGGGTGTGGGTTGGTCCCTGGTGGTTGCTGCTCCTTCTTGCTCCATGTGTGTGAGAGAATCCTCCACATCCTCCGGCACAGGGTGTGCAGCTGTCGGAGGGGTCTCTGTCGCGGGGCGCTCTGTGGACACCTGCCCAGACACGGTCGCTGTCTCCTGGCCAGAAGAGGACTGGCTGTCTGTGGGCTGCCTGAGAGTGAGGGTAGACAGAGGGGCTGCTCCTTGGTGGTGGACCTCACCCTCCAGGAAGCTGCACTTTGCCATGACATAGGTCTCCCAGTCGGTGAGTTTGACCGTGACTTGGCCAGACTTCTTCAGGTGGAGCTTCCCGTACCAGGTGTGCATATGCTTCCACCACCCGAGGAGGACATCAGCAGTGTAGCCCAGGCTCCTCGCCTTCTCCCTCCAAGCTGCCTGCTTCCGCTTGGTGTCTCGATAGAGCCTGTGGGCCTTCCTCCACATATACTCGTTCTCCCTCAGCCACTCCAGCACCTCCTCCTCATGCTCCTCTGCGATAGAGTACTGCTTCCTCTCTCCCTTCTCCTTCTCCTTGACTTGCCTCTTCCTCCCTCTGGCAGGGCCTTCATCATCAGGGCTTTCAGGGCTTTGGAGCTGGTCCACCACAGCAGCAGCAGGAGAAGCAGCAAGAGAAGCAGCAGGAGAAGCAGCAGCAGCACCAGCAGCAGAAGAAGAAGCAGCAGCAGCACCAGCAGCAGAAGAAGCAGCACCAGCATCAGCAGAGTCAGCGCCAGGGAGTGGGATGGTGGATCTATCCCTCTTGCCAGGGCTGGCAGAAGATGGCACAGGCTTCCTCTTCTTCCCCATGATGAAGATGTCTGTGATGAAGATGTCTGTGATGAAGATGTCTCTGATGAAGATGTGTCTGGCAGCGGGTCTTTCCTCTGAATTTTGACCTGCTTGCGAGCTGTCTCCTTTTATATCCATGGGGCTGATGCAATGCATCCTCCCTGCATGTGCAGTGATCCGCTACGCATCCGCTACGCATCCACTCTGCATCCGCTTCATCCCCTCTGCATCCGCTCTTTCCATTACGCGTCCGCTTTGCTTTGCTCCCTCGGAAGCCCTGCGGATGTGCCATCTGCTTCCATCCACTTTCATCCGCTAGGCTTCTGTTGAGCATCCGTTTTACATCCACGATATGTCCTCCCCCCATCCGTTGTTGTCTGTTCTCTTTATGCAAATTTGGGGCACTTTTGAGAGCGGATAACAACGGATGGAAAATTTGCTTGACCACTGTGTCCTTTTTCCATACGTTTTGCATCCATCGGGCAATGTAACCTGGCCTTAAGGTTTTTCTTTAATTAAGAATAAAACCATGTGCAGCTTTCTTCTGAGTTGAATTCAACTGCAAAATTGCTTGTGGTTTATACACTTAAAAGCAATACATCTCATTTTAGTGTTCTCATAAAACCTCTAAAAAGTAGCATGTGAATTTCTTGCTAATAGTGCACAAAATGTATACTTGACACAGTGATAACTTGTATGAATTTTCATCAAGACTCAAAGCAAACAATATCCATTTAAGCAGCTGCAAAGATTCATCCATCTGTAAATAACATAGCATCATGCTGGAGAACAAGACAGGAAAATGTTTTGTGCGTAGCATCCAATTTGAATAATTGATACAGAATCAAACTATCCTTTCAAATTTAATTATAAAGCTCAAGCCTCAAACCTCTGTTTTGTTTTTGAAATTGTGATGCTTACTGTTATTCAGAACATGATTTTTAAAGGAGACAAAATGAGATGAACAATATGGATAGGCAGACGTGTTAATTTCACTTTATTTCAGTTTTCCTTTTTACAGTCATAAATTCAGTACATCTCCTTAATGTCAACTTGAGATGTTTTTGTTAAAAGAATGGCTTGCTTAAGCTTCATACGCATGGTGATATATGTGTTTTTCTTAAGATTTGCATTTTGACTGCACTTTTCCCTAACATATACCTTTAGTAAGAAACCTTTCTTAAAGGTGTTTTATAAATTATTTCAAGAAATATATACAATTTAGGCATACTTCCCTCTCCTATGTGCATTTGAGAAATAGCAGTGCCTCAAAGGGCATAGGTTTCTCAATTCTTGAGCAAAGATTAAAAGCTGTAAATCTAATTTCATGCCCAATTTCAAATCCCTTCATCAACATTTAGCTCAAATTTCCTGCCACCTGTCTATCTTCTCCTTAGGTTAGAAAGAGAGAATTGGAAATTCACAACAGAAAAGGGGAAAAAGAAAAAAAATGTTGGGCAGGGTGTCAATGGTTATATCTCCACCCACCACCACCTTCATAAACATCCCCCAGATATAAGTCTGTCCAACCTCAGATGGTGTGGATGCTCGATTAAATATGATTTCAAAAAGAGATTGGACAACCATTTGTCTACAATGGTACAGGGTCTCCTATTCAAACAAGGGATTGGACTAGAAGACTTTCAAGGTCTTTTCCAACTCTATTACTATTCTATTTTGTTCCATTCATTCCATTCCATTCCACTCCACTTCACTGTCTTCTTGTTTTGAGTGGGAAGTAAAGAGACTGATTCTTTCCACATCCAGGCCTTTTTTGAGCTAGTAGGGATGTGTTGCTGGGCTCTAATTTATCTTACAACCCAGAAGAAGTGACTGTCATTGCCTGCTTGCTAAAAATAATCATGTCTAGCTTGTCATTGCAGGTGAAATGCTGACACACACCCCCCCCATCAACAAGCAGTAATAGCTGCCCTTACTGAACCAATACCAATCTAATTGCTTTAAAGCTAACTGATAGAGCATCTGCGGGTGTCATATTTTTTATTTCGATACCAATGAAGTTTTCATGCCTTGATCTCTGTATCTCTACCCAGGGAACAATGAAATTGTGAGCTACTCTGACAGTTTCAGAACCCAGGCAGTGCAGTCTTTCAGGCGGGAGAGATGGGAATCTGGGACTTATGCAACCCATTACTTGTTTTCAAGTCTCTCTAACAATGGAGGACCAAGAATGGCTTCACAGCAGGATAAGAGGTTGGTACTTCCAAAGGGAAGCTACTCATTAAGGCTCCAAAGCCATTACAGTCAGGAAAAACAGCACCGTGAGAACTACAAATACCAGTTATTCTCTCTGTCCATTGGCCTCTTTTTCCATTAATATATTATGTACTATGTGGGTTGTATGAGAGGTTTCTAAACAGCAGAACTGCTTGCTCCAAAATGTCATTTATTTTATACTTACTGTAAAGATAGTTTTCTCTTTGCATTGCCTTCTCCTCTGCATTTTATATCCATCTCCATCTGTTTCTTGCTTCCAATCAAACTCTTACTTTCTTGTGCTTTTTTTCTTCCTAGCAAAGGGCCCTTTGCTTAATAGTTGTATACTCCATGGCATCAATGCAGGGATAAAGAAGGCAAGGAAAGTAACATGGATGGAAGATGAAGTTCTTCAAAAAACCAAGAGCAAGGGCACTAAATATTACAGTAAATACACTTCACTGCATTTTTAATAAAGTGATGAAACTATGCATAGATTAAAAATAGAGAAATCTAAGATTTTTAACACTTAGAAAAAAAGATTTATCAAACATAATTGCATCACATATCATGAACTTATTGTTAATTAGAGGGTGATGTCTAAAATGAGGACCCAGATTCCTGGGAGCAATATGCTGACATTGTAAATTATTCGGAGAGGGCTGTAAGTAAAGTACCATGAAGCAGTATATAAGTCTAAGTGCTATTGCTATTGTTATTTACTTTCTATTTCTGAAATATAATAGAGAGTCCTTTTAGAAGCATAACCCCACCTAGCTTACATTTTCCATTAATATAACAATGACCAAACATAACAGTGGCCAATTTTTTTCCCATGGCAGTAGTCATATTATTTTAACTACCTCATAAAGATCTGGTTGAAAGTAAACATATAACTAATGGTTTGTTAGCATGATTGTCATATAACTACACTGGATTTTTAATTTTCTTTGAACCTCTTGCAGATGTTTCTTTATCATGCTAGATAAAAGTGTCAATGACACATATTTGGAGAACACAAAGAATCCAACAATTCGATTCTGAGCTACATATATTTTTCATTATGGAATCTTTGTAACTTTGTCTGAACAGACCCTTATGAAATAATAGGCATACTGTATCTTATGATAGTGGATTCATTATTTTCCTCATATTCTAAATATTAAAAAAAAACTTTTTTGAGGGAAAAGCAGGGGTAGGATTCAATTTTTTTTTACTACTGATTCTGTGGATGTGGCTTGGTGGGCATGGCAGGGGAAGGAAACTGTCAAATCTCCAGTCAGAGGTGGTATTTGCCAGTTCTCTGAATTACTCAAAATTTCCACTGCTGGTTCTTTAGAACTGGTCAGAACCTGCTGAACACCACCTCTGGAGAAAGAGTCATAGACTTGTAGTATATCTCTTCCTCTTTCTACTGGAATCCTAAAAATTTAGCAAGTAAAATCTGCTAGAAAATGCATAGTCTTAATGGAACAAATTCTGAGCTTAGGGTTACAAAAATGTGAGTTCTGGAACAGAACATAGCTCATGGCAAACTAATTCTCATTATAGAGAATTCTTAATACAGTATCAGCAGTATATTAATAGGTGACTAATCAGCATATGGGCTGATCTCCCTAGAAAGCAAAACAAAGTGAAATCTGATTAATATTTAGATTAGAAATTACTAGGGAAGCCTGGGAAGCTGGAGTTGATTGAAAAATAAAGGTTAAAAAAAAAGAGAATCATACCAGGACATGCAATATTGTAAGCTGCCCAGAGTTAGCATGTGACAAGATGGGCAGTTAATAAATTTTACAAATAAGTAAAAAAGTACAAAAGTTTGACAAGTTTACTGTATATATTAAGAATACATAAAAGCATAGACAATTTAGTATTAAAAAGTTGGGAAAATATAAACTGGGGAATTATTCTTAGAGAATTAAAAATAATTACAGAATTTTGACTTTAAGACACAGATTTACAAAAAGAAACAAGGATCCTCATATCTTTGGGGACAATACAGAGCAATATGATCTTAAAAGTAGTTTATTGTTACAGTTATTGGAAAACAATGTAGGCTAAATTGTTCAGTCAAATTTGTGACAATTCTTTTTAAAATTAAATTTAATAGTGGAATGATAATTACAATTTATTTGAGATCTCAGATAAAACTTCTGTGAGTTTTAGATCCCCTACTTCCTCACTGCAATTATGCGTTTCAAAATTGAAAACTGAAATAAAGATAGAAAATAGAAATCTGTTAAAAGAAACTATCAGTTAAGAACCCAAAACATATGGAACTGAAATTTATATTACGTTAATACTTTATCAGGAGATAAAGTGATGTTATGGTTAGCTGAAGAGATAATAAATATATAAAGAAAGAAGCAATAGATTCTCATAATGGAAATGGAGTTGACCACGGATCAGTTAGTCCTATGGAATCAAGTTTTATGTACTCAAGGAAGAACAATCAATAATAGTAAGAAATGGGCAGTAAAAACAAAGAAAAAAATATCACCTTGCTATAGTAAAGAGCATGTTATAATATAGAATGTAATTCTTCAGTTCATTTATGACTATATTTAGTAATGTGCACACATATACGAGAAGAACCACGACCATTAAGAACATTTTAAAAGTTTAGATTCCTGTTTGTTAAGATATATGGTATGCAAAAGGTATTGCATAGATACTGCATATCAAACAGAATGAAATAAAAGAGAGGCCCCCAAAACTTGCTTGCTGTTACTATTCTTAACATTCTTAGAGATTAAAAGGATAAAAAGCATCCAACATATTTATGTTTTGGTTCTACATTTTTCAACAAATTCAAAGACAGTTACAGAGTTTTAGATTTATTTATTTGAAGCCACACAGTGAGTCTGGGACTGTGTTTAGTCAAACCGGAATGAAGGAAATAATAAATATATTTTAAATATAAATAATAAATTATATTTTAATGAAAAAGCCCCTACAGAAATACTAAAAATCAGTGTTATTTTAATTTGGAAACTTTAAAGCATGTAGATGTCAACTCTGGCTGGTGGAAATACTCTGTCATTATTCTAAAAGCAATAAAAGAATAAACAAACAAATGAAAAGAAACAGTGCTAAATCAAGGAGAAATAATATGTGCAAAATTGATGCTACCATACTTTTTTTTTTAGTGACAGAAAAGGGAAAAGTATTTAGGGAGCAAGTAATCACCACTACATAATTTATTATATTTCATTTTTGCCTGCCTTTTGTGGCTCTGGCCCTGCCTGATTCTTCAAATGGATAATACTCAAAGCCAATTACAACTTTTGGCCCAGAAATCCCCTTGATCACATTTAGATATATTTTAAAAAATATTCAGTAGACACATTCTGATGTAGTTTTGAAGTCATTAGTCTCCTGGGAGATAATAATTCTGGAGAGTGATAATTCTTTCTGATTGGACAATTGTTCCCACCCAGGCTCCAAGCTGTTTTATTTAAATGTTCTATTTAAAATGGCAAAGTTGATCACTTTTTTTAAAGTTCAGAAATTGGAAGATTTATGAATGAGATTCTATTCTTTAACGATCCTTTCATTTGATGCTTATATTAAGAGACCCTTTTTCATTCCAGTTGTCTGAGTAAAGGCCCGGTCCCACTGGACTTACGGATGCAAAGAGGATGTAAAACATTAAAAAAAGCTTGCCATCCATTGGAAAACGCTATGCCTCCATTGTGTACTTATTGCATACGTGTTTCATACGCTCTATCCATCGAGCATCTGTCCACTGCAATTTCATCCGCGCAAGAAGTTTTGAGCTGCACAAAACTTTGTGAACGGATGAACTTTCCGCCGTGTACGATGTAAATCCGCGACATATGAGCAAAAAACATTCTATGTCCATTTATCATCCGTTAAACATCCGCTGTATCCTCTCTGCATGCTCTGGGCATCTTCGCAACTCACATCCGCTGCAGCTGAAAACGGAAAGAGGGAGGAAAGAAAAGGCACCAGGAACGTCTATACATTGTTAGTAGCACGGAAATAGAAAGGATGCGCAGTGAACGTTTTGCATCCGATATACATCCGCGTGGCATCCCCTTTCTTTCCTTTAGGCATACGTGATGTATTCGCTTCATCTGCTATGTGTCTGCTTCGCAATTATCCCCCGTAACTCCTTTGGAGGTGTCATCCGCTTCCATCCACTTTCATCCACTAGGCTTCCGATGAATATCCGTTCAACATCCCCGCTACATACTACCCACGTCCGTTCTTTTCCATTCTGTTTATGCAAATTTTCACTACTTTTTGGAGCAGATGATAACGGATGGAGCCACCCCCGAAATTTTACTCGTCCGCTGTGTCCTTTATGCATACGTTTTGTGTCCGTTGGCCAGTGGGACCGGGCCTTAAGAACTTTCAAATGGTTTCACATGTTCTTGCTAACAGCAGCATGCAATGTATTCAACTGGATGCATTCTAGTAATCAAGCTAAGAATTACTGAGTCCAACCCCCTCTTTTGCAACAGGAACTTAAAGGATAGCCATCCCTATAGTCCAGGGGTGTTGAACTTCTTACCCGTGGGCTGGATGCCCACGCCCAGTTTAGTGAAGGGGAAAAAGTCCCTATACATTACATGATGTCACCATGATGATGTGAGTTTGACACTCCTGCTATAGGTGGATGGCTAGCCTTTATTTGAGGCACATCCAGTGAAGGGGACCCCATTACAGATAGTCCTCACTAAACAACTGCCCTATTTCCTCATCTTTCAAAGTTACAATGGTCCTGAAACAGTAACTTTGCAACCAGAACGTACACTTCAGAAATCATAGCATCCTGTGATTGAGCAATTTGGGCAATTCACAACTGCTGAAGATTTACCACCACTGCAGCATCCCATTGTCACATAATTACCATTTGCGAGTTTCACAGCTGGCTTCCAATAAGCAGAACCAATAAGGAATCCTGCAGGAAATTACAAGTCACAGTCATGTGATGTCTTATTTATCTGGGTGGAAGGTAGGTCACATGTCTGTTGCAGTCACATGACTCTTGCTTAATGACTATGTCACTCTGTGATTGAATTGCCCAATTGCCATTGCCTGTATCATTTCCAGCTGTCTTTTCTTAAGGCCAAACATACCTAGCTACCTCAATCACTTTTTATAAACTATTATTTCTAATTTCCTGATCAAGCTCATTGCTATTCTCTAAATCTGTTCTGATTTTCCCAATTTTCTTCTTGAAATGTCATGCTCAGAACTAAATGTTTTGAGTGGGATCTGGTATGCAGAGGCTGAAATGGAATTTGTACAACCTGTGAATTGGAGAATATACGTTTTGTGATTTCACAAATAGATACATATGACTAGTCTCACTTGCATTTATCTTTTTTTAACCACATCCACCCTAACTAAGATGCATCTTATTTTAATGATTCTTCCAAGGTCATTTTCTAAAACATCTTTGCAAAACAACTCTCCTCATGGTTTAAATAGTTCCCCCCCCATTTCCTATTTGAAGTACTTGGCATTTCTTTCTTTTAAATTTCCTTTAGTTCATTTGTTTCTCAAACTTGGCAACTTTAAAAACTGCAAAGGTGGTTAGCTCATAGATTTCTGGGAGTCTACATATTTTAAAATTGTCAAGTTTGACAAAAACTGCTCTAAGTTATAAAGATAGCTATAAATTTCATTGCCCTCCCCTCCCTCCTTGAATGTGTCTAACATGGTGTCTGGATCCAGATGCAGGACAGTAAGAAAGAAAGAAAGAATGGAAGAAGGCCATACATCATCTTTGTAGCTGTGCATTCTGGCATCTCCTCTGACTCTTTCATCCTAAGAAGGAATAGTTATCATGATGGAGAAGGCTCCTTTTTGGTAACTTCCCACATAGTCTTCCTTCCATAGTGAGGTCAATATGAGAAGAGATTGAGACCTTTTGGGTAGTCCACTATCAAAGGCATAAAATGCCCTTATTTCATTCCTTACTTATTTTATTAAAATTCAGATGTTTGATTATTTTACCTTTGACTGTATAAGTAAAATTGGACCTGAACTGTTTGTACTGTTAGTTAAGGTTTATTGGGCATTTGCAGAACTACATGTTTCTTATTATTTACAAATTCAAAATTATAAGTTGCCTCAAAATATTAATACCTTTCTTGCCACAGCTGTTAAGTGAATCACGGCAAGTGAGTTGATAAGTTAGTAACTCTCGGTTGTTAAGTGAATCTGGCTTCCTCATTGACTTTGCTTGTCAGTAGTCAAGTATGAACCAGTTGCCAAGCATCTGAATTTTAATCAAATGATTATGACTGTGAAAAATGGTCATAAGTCACTTTTTTCAATGCTGTTATAACTTTGAATGGTCATTAAATGAACTGTTGTAATTCGAGGATTACCTGTAGATTAGGTATTTGTCTATTGTTGCATTTTTGTTCTGGGAAGAACTTCATCTGCTGAAATTCTGCATACTATGTAGCTGCTGAAAGAAAAGGTGCTCTAAAAAAAAGAAAGAAAGAAGTTGGCAATCCTAACTTTATCTTTTCTCTGTAATTATGGGTGGAAAAGGGAGTCAGTGCATCTTTCTCCTTGCTACAATGCATATTTGTTGAGCAGAACCAGCTGTTTTTGAGAAATTTCCAGCATTGCAAAATAGCAATAGGATGAGTACTTAGACTTATATACCACTTCATAGCAGTTTATAGCCCCCTATAAGCAGTTTACAGAGTCCGTATATTGCCCCCAACAAATTTGGGCACTCATTTTATCCCCCTAGGAAGGATGGAAGGCTGAGTCAAACTTGAGCTGGTAAGAACTGAACTGCCAAACTGCTGGCAGTCAGCAGAAGTAGCCTGCAGTACTGCGTTCTAACCACTGCACCGCCACAGCTCTGTATACTTATACTGACTTCAGAAGGATGGAAAGTTGAGTCAACCTCGAGTAGGTCAAGATCCATTCAGGATCAGAGTGCCATTTCTCTTCTTCACAAAGCAAAGCTTACAGACCTGCTGTGATTTCTTAGTGAAATAAAAAACCAGCACAAAATTTAATGTAAAGCTTAAATCTGAGTTGTGTTTTTCCCCTCTTCAAACATGTTTCTTTTGCCATGTTATTTTTAAAAACATGCCTCTCTCTCTATTATGTTCATAAAAATACAGAGGGACATAGTTTCTCAGTTTATCACCACATCCTACAAATCTAACTTTCTTAATCCAAAATGGCAGAAGGAATTTTTTTAAAGCACTGAGTGGGTTTCTGGAAAGAATGATGATAGGGTTGCTTTCTTTGGGAAATTGCATTTTATTGCTCATGCAAATATGTAATGTTCAAACAGATCAAATAGATAATCAGAGTTGTAAGGGATCTTGTAGGTCATCTAGTCCAAGCCCCCACCCAAGTGGGAGACCCTAAACCATTTCTGACAAATGGCAGTCCAATCTCTTCTTGAAAGTCTCAAGTGTTGGTGCTTCCACAACTTCCAAGGGTAAGCTGTTCCATTGGTTGATTGTTCTCACTGTCAGAAAGTTTCTCCTTACTTCCAGGTTAAATCTCTCCTTGCTCAGTTTCCATCCATTATTCCTTGTCTGGCCTACAGGCACGTTAGAAAATAGATTGACCCCTTCCTCCCTGTGGCAGCCCCTCAAATATTGGAAGACCTCTATCATGTCTCCCCTGGACCTTCTCTTTACTAGATTAGCCAAGCCCAGTTCCTGCAACCGTTCATTGTATATTTTAGCTTCCAATCCCCTAATCATCCTGGTTGCTCTTCTCTATACTTTTTCTAGAGTCTCAACATCTTTTTTATAGTGTAGTGACCCAAACTGGATGCAGGTGTGGTCTTACTAAGGCTTTATAGAGTGGTATTAGTACTTCCTTTGATCTTGATTGTATCCCTCTGTTAATACAATTTAGGATTGCATTAGCGTTTTTGGCTGCTGCAGCACTCTGCTGGCTCATATTTAGCTGGTTGTCCACGAAGACTCCAAGATCTCTCTCACAGTTACTGCTATTGAGCCTGGTTTCACCCAGTCTACATCTGTACTTTTGGTTTTTCTTGCCTAAGTGTAGGACTTTACTTTTCTCTACATTGAATTTCATTTTGTTAGATACGGCCCAGTGTTCTACTCTGTCAAGATCCCTCTGGATCTTGAGCATATCTTCTTGGGTGTTAGCTCTTCCTGTCAGCTTAGTATCATCTGCAAATTTGATAAGTTCCCCTTCTATTCCCTCACCTAAGTCATTAATGAAGATATTGAAGAGTACAGGACCGAAGATGGAACCTTGTGGCACCCCACTCCTTACTTCCCTCCACGTGGACTGAGGCCCATTAAAGACTACTCATTGAGTACGGTTTGCCAGCCAGTTGCGAGTCCATCTAGTGGTGGTGCTATCTATTTCACTTTTTTCTAGCTTACTAAGTAGAAGGTTGTGGTCTACTTTGTCAAATGCCTTGCTGAAATCTAAATATATTATCTTCACAATGTTTTGCTGGTTTATTAATTTAGTCACTGTGTTGAAGAATGAAATAAGATTGATTTGGCATAATCTGTTTTTAACAAACCCGTGCTGACTACTAGTTATTACTTTACTTGTTTCTAGTTGTTGGCAGATCTGTTTTTTTATTTTCTTTTCCAGTATCTAGGCTGATTGGTCTATAGTTTCCTAGGTCTGTTTTTTTTCCTTTTTTGAAAATGGGAACCACATCAGCTCTTTTCCAGTCCTCCAGTAGTTCCTTGGTGCTCCAGGATTTTTGAAAGATATGGTGCAGTGGTTCTGAGATGACCTCTGCCAGCTCCTTTAAAACTCTGGGATGTAATCCATCAGGCACCGGTTATTTGTTTTTATCAAGATCAGACAGGTGTTCTCTTACTATTTTGTTTTTGCTTATTTTAACTTTTATTTCTGGTCTGTCTTTTACAGTTATGTTTTTGGTGGGTTGAGCTATAGTTTCTTTTTGCGTGAAGATGGATGCGTAAAGAATGAGTTAAGCAGCTCTGCTTTTTCTCACTTGCCTGTTATTTCCTTGCCATCTTCTCTCTTTAGTGGACCGACTGTTTCCTTGATTTTTTTCTTGTTATTTATATGTTGGAAGACATTTTTTTCATTATCTTTGACTTTTGTTGCAAGTCTTTGTTTGTTCTGAGCCTTTGCTATCCTGACTTCGTCTTTGCAGATTCTGACTATCTGCTGATATTCTGCCTTAGTTGTATGTCCTTCTTTCAATTTTTTGTACTTATCCTTTTTTTCTTTCAATCTGCCAGAGAGATCTTTGTGCAGCCATGCTGGTTTCTTCTTGGATTTCTTGTTTTTCTTTCTCAGTAGTATTGTGCTGATCTGGGCTTCTATGTTTGTACTTTTTAGAGTTTCCCAAGATTCTTGAGTTGTTTTCCTCTTTAGGATTTTCATCCATGGAATCTTTCCCAAGTTCTGTCTGAGTTTAATGAAATCAGCTCTTTTAAAATCCAAGACTCTGGTGTCATTATGTTCTGTTTCTTGTGTTTGTGTCATGTTGAATAACATGGTCATTCAACATGACACAAACACAAGCAACAGAACATAATGGTATGACATGGTCACTCTCACCCAAGGTTCCTGCAATTTCAACTCCCTCTATCACTTCTTCTCTGTTTGTAAGAATTAAGTCCAGTATGGCTGTCCCTCTAGTTTCACCTCTACCTTTTGGACAACAAAGTTGTCAGCTAGGTTGATTTCTCACTTGGTGCAGAATTAGTTTTCAATTGATATCAGGATAATTGAAGTCTCCCATTACTCTTGTCATTTGTTTCCTGCATATGTTTGTTAATTGGCTGGCAAAAAGGACATCTATATTTTCTGCTTGATTGGGTGGCCTATAATATACACCTATGGCCATGTCATTCTTTTTTTCTTTTATATTGACTTATATGCATTCTAGGAGGTTTTCATCTTTGGTTTCATGCATTTCTGTAGCAAATGCATTTCTGTAGTCCTTTACATACAGTGCAACTCCACCTCCTCTTTTATGGGGTCTGGGTTTTTTTTTTTTGGAATAGTTTGTATCCTTCTCCAGGATGTTCCAGTCATGGGTTTCATCCCACCAAGTTTTTGTTATTCCAACTATATCATATTTACCTTCATGTATTCATAGTTCGAGTTCACCCTGTTTGTTCCCCAGACTTTGTGCATTTATATATAGGCACTTGAGATCTTTATGTTTACTGTCTACATAATGTTTACTGTCTATGTTTACTGTCTACATAACCTGTGTTGTGCCTGCCTGCCCCTACTTTCTTGCCACCTGTTTGATTAGTACACATGGTATGGCACTCACTATTAAATGCTTGGTTTTGGTTGGCATCAAGGTTGGTAATCTTACCTGCACAAACATCTATTTTGCATGCACTGTTCAAGGTATCAAACTTCTGCATGCTGTTCAAGGGTATCAAACTTCTAGCAAGATGCTACAATTTGGGGCAAATCGGTTTAAAAGTGCTTCAGTGGCATTATGTTGTATTATTAACCAAATAGCATTAGGTAGCCATCTCATCCTTCCCTCTTTAGCAGAATTACTTAAATAAGAAGCAAAAGAGAAGAAGTGTTTTTAAAAAATGGGTGAATTTGAGAAGGATGATAGATAATGCTGTACTAAAACTCCACAAACAGAGCAGGACAGCTGCACAATTCATCTGGAAACATGCTGAATTACACAATCATGATAGCATTTATTGTGAAATACAGACAAGTTAGAATCCTACATAATGAATATTTGCAAATGCTTTGATCTGCAAAATTTTTCCCCATCACAGTTATTTTTCTTCCATGTACGAACAGAGATAAAATAAACCAAAAAACTTTGGAGGGAAAAAAGACGACCTCACAGAGGGAAAGATAATTAAAATAATATTTTTTTCTGAGCCTGTTCTGCAGAACACTTCAGTGGTCACAGTAATCAAGCATTATACAAGCGCATAGAGTGCAGTATTATATGGAGTTCTCTATATTGCCATTAAAGCACTGGTGGTGTGTGTGTGTTGTGTGTGTCTGTGTATGTGTGTAAAACATTATTTCAGTTCAGTCTATTCAGTTCTAGATAAAGATAGTTAATTCTAGATAGTTCAATTCAGTCTATTCAGTTCCATAATCAGTTCAACATGATTATGGGTCTTGAAGAAGATGTAGCAAATTAAAAACAACAATAATGAAATCAAAGTAATTTGAACTGACAGATCCTACCAAACAGCTACTTTTTCTTTTTGAGCTTTTAATGGGTCTGGTTTCAAAACCATGACTGGGTAATTTTAGAAAGTACAATTATCAGCATCAGAAGATGCCTTTTTAATGTAATATAGATTACCACAGTAAAATGAAATTATGTATAAAAATATAAAAGCATTTATGTCGGGAAAAAGTTAGTTGGGAAAAACTTATTTTATGTGGAATTGTTTTATTTTGTGTACTTTCCTGATACTTTGGGTTGTCGACAATTTATACTGGTTTACATTCTGTTAAATCTAAGAAGCTCAAGGCTTGTAATACCTTTGATTCAAGATTCACAGGCAGAACCATCCAACACTAAAGAAATGGGGATGATCTCATTTTATCTTCTGCCTTCTGTGCCCAATTGGTTTAGACTTGTTTGTTCCTTTTGCTTTCTTCCTCACTATTTTTATTTTCACAACTTTTCCCATTGACATAAGTAGTGTCCTGGGGTTAAGTTCTGACATAATTTATGAGTTGCTCCTGACTTTATCAGAATAACAAGGAGGACTTTGCAAACCTAATATCTATCCTGATTTACCTCCAACATGCTGTCATACTTCTCTGTTTATGCAAGAGCCCTTATTGCAGAGGAATTATTGAGGGGAGCTTTATGCTGTTCTAAGAAGGAAGCCTCCAAGGCAAATATACTTCTGTACCCACCAGCCAGTCTCTATATTCCATGGAAAGAGTTTCATGCAGTTTTCAGAGGTTGCTGACAAATCTTTCGGATGACCCTAACCTTGTTGTAAAAGATCCATAGATAATAGTCAATAAAATACTATGTTATAATATAAATGTATCTATTAGAAAGCATTTGATATCTTCTTATTCATGGAATATTGGATTTCTCCAAGGCTCTTATTCATAGATATAGGACAACCAGCTAATACAGGCTTTCCTAAACATGCCAGTTTGAGTAAATGGGGAATCTATTTCTAATGGATTAAATTTCTTCAGGGATTATAATCTTATAGCTCTTGGTGTGGCATCAGAATGCCCCCTAAAGCTTGTGATGAATTGACATCATGCTGAAACATTGAAATAATTGGAATTCAGGTTTTGTTTTCTGAAAATCTGTCCCTATGTGATTCCGATAACAGAAACAGAGAACTGGAGAAAATGGAAAGGGGAAAAGAAGAACTAGATAAGAAACAAGGACAGAGGATTCCTAATTTCATCTTGTTCTGCTCTAGGGCTTCCTTAGAATCTAGTGTATCCTTAGGTATGTTTTCCAATAAATTTGAGGATAGTGCAGTTTACCAATTAATGTATTTTTTTTCTGTGGAATGGACCAAAACTACACAGTACCAATGCTTGGTGCAAATACTTGTGACTTTTATGCTAATCTTCTGGATCCTTAAGATGATACTAAGTGATATTCTATTAAAAAAAAATAAATAGCAATCGTGCTAATGTAGCAATAAAATAAAATACCTTGTTATGTTTGAAGTGGTAAAATTGAGGACTGCATGCACCTCCTCCCCTTCAGCAAAGATAGCATTAGCAATAGCCCTTAGAGTTTTATACCGCTTCACAGTGCTTTTACAGCCCTCTCTAAGCAGTTTATGGAGTCAGCATATCGGCCCCAACAATCTGGGTCCTCATTTTACCTGAGCTCAGAAAGAGGAAAGGCAGAAATTTAAGACATATATTTCTGCCCTTAATTTCTCTCTCCCAACCAAGCAAATTGTGCAATTTCCCACTATTTTGGACATTTTTAAAAGAATGAATTGAAACTCTTAGCCTCTGCAAAATTGAAAATGCCAGTACCTCAAATGTCAACTTTTTCCCCCAGTGGCTTTATAATGCCACTGATCTCTTGCAATCAGGTGGAACAGAAAGAAGTGCATCCCTCTGTCTGAAAAATGATGTTAATCCTTATGTGCATGCTTGTCATTTAAATTGATAGTGTCTTCATTGTCTTGCATGATACATAGATAATCCCCCAGATTGTGATTTTCTTCAAGAGGCTTTCTAGTCCAGTGCTCAGTTTATGTTTCATTGTCATTCTGGAGTCTAATTCACTTTTTCTTAACTTGATTCCATTTATTATAATGCATGCTTCAAATGCTGTGCTTTGTAAGCCTGTTAGATGAAAATGTAGCTCATTCAGTTGCAATTGGAACCAAATGTTGATATAACTGCATTCATCTATTCATTTAATTGATCACAATGGTTGCAAAGACTTAGGTAGCTATTTACTGAAACTGGTGGCGTATCTTTAGCACAGTTGAGTTCCAAATCTTGACAAAAATAATAACCAAGTACAGCACTAGCATCACTGAAATGATTTTTTTTCTTCACATTATCTTGGGAATTGTAATTTTAGTTGGACATACGCAGTTATAAGGGTCTTCTCTTCGAGATGATAACACCTCCCTAACGATAGTACTCACAACTTCTGAAGGCAAAGCTGTTCCACTGATTAATTGTTTTAACTGTCAGGAAATTTCTCCTTCGTTCTAGATTGGTTCTCTCCTTTATTAGTTTCCATCCATTGTTTCTCACCCTGTCTTCAGGTGCTTTGGAGAATAGTTTGACTCCCTCTTCTTTATGGCAACTCTTTAGATATTGGAACATTGCTAGCATGTTACACTTAGTCCTTCTTTTCATAAAATTAGATATACCCAATTCATGCAAGTATCAATTCCTGATTTAGGGGGACTTGAGGGATTTGTGAGCGATCCTCAGATTGATTTGTCCATAAAAAAGAAGGTTACCTCAAGGGAAAAAAAAAGTTTTTTCCCTTGAGACAATTTCAGCTGCACATCCCATGGACGGAAGCTTTCTCAATAGCTGACCAGTTTCCCTGGAATAACCTTGCCCCAGAGATTGAATGACCCCCTTCTTTATGAGTTTTTAAAAAAACTAATAAGACCTATTTCAAAGGGTCTGAGAAATTGTTTTGATTTCTCCTGCAGAAGTATATTAATGGAACAAGTTGTTAACATGGCTTAGGCTACTCTGATTATATATTCCTTATGTACTTTGTTTTTAATTTGACTACTATTTTAGTGCAGAGTCAGTATGATCTAAGCTGCAGATTAAATGTGTGGTTAAATGAACAAACCATATATAAACCAATATTTTTTATTGTATTTATGTTCTGCTGATCTCATGGTTCAGGCAACTTTAAACAGTAGCAGTAGTTGCTGGTTCTGGCTTAGTTATGAAAGCTCTTTTATACATACAAGCAGGGGTGGGATTCTACAGTTTGGCACCTATTCGCTAGAACCGGTTGTTCACATTCTAAGCAGTTCGGAGAACCAGTTGTTAGAAGAAATGACTGGCCTAATCCTGTAAGGAAGGCAAGAAGGAAACATTCTGGTGTTGCTTACAGAAACTGCCTCTCCATTGACCCTTATTACATTCTTGGCAGGACTAGACTTCCTATCTCAGGAACTTCTCTGGAATTTTTTTTTCCTCCTTTGCTGGTACTTTTCTTGTGTGGAGTGACCATTTAAAGTTACAATGGCACTGAAAAAAGTGACTTATGACCATTTTTCACATTTACAACTGTCCCCACAATCATGAGAGGCCAGGCAAAGAGAGATGTGCCTCGATTGAATGATGTTGAGTTGGCCACACCCAGTCAGTCATGTGACCACCAAGCCACACCCACCAACTAAGCCATGCCCACAGAACCAGTTGTTAAAAAATTTAAATCCCACCCTTGCATACAAGAAAGTAAATAACCAGAATACAGGTGTGCTGGTTAAAGGAAGAAGGAGAATCACATTGTGGTTTGCTCTCTGAAATTGCTCTTTGAAATTCAGGGCTCTCTGAAATTGAATAACAGCAGAGCAGAATATATTCTAAAGTCTTTGATATTTCATCTTACTTTTTTTTACCTCACAATCATTTGTCTGAGTGATGCACTTTGCATGTAGGTCCTGGCTTGTTACTTATGTACCATAATGAAAATGTATGTGCATTTCTGAAATGGCTATCTGCTAGATTTCATTTGATTCAAAATGTTAATTATTTTTTTAGGAATTAATTCACCCATGTTTGCATTCAAGATTTCATGTATTACTCTATCTCATTGGTCTTTTTTTTTCTTTTATAATGAGTATTGCTGGATATCATTATCCATTATTGCTTTCTCAAAATATGTTCTAGGGATAAGTTTTCCTAACCCATGCTTTTAAAAATATAAATCGTCATATCAAATGAACTTCTTCTCCTAATGAAATCCTCCTCCTCCTCCTCCTCTTCCTCCTCCTCCTCCTCCTTGCAACTGTTTGTCAACCACAGGGGTTACATTCTTGAAAATGCTCACTTAAAAAAAGCTCGATTGACATTTCATAGGAAAATGGAGACATTGTAAAAACTCATTCTGAGATTTGCCACCCAGTACAATGTGAGCCAGTTTGGCGTAGTGGTTAAAGTATACATATTTTGAGAAAGCAATAATGGATAATGATTTCCAGCAATACTCATTATAAAAGAAAAAAAGACCAGTGAGGTAGAATAATACATGAAATCTTGAATGCAAACATGGGACACTATAAGTTCCATCTTAAGAATAAATTCAGCCAGTCCTTTTCTTTCAGCCCTTGGAAGAAGGAAATGGTGAACTATTTGCAAAAATCTCTGCCAAGAAAATTGCAGGGACTTATTCAAGCAGTTGCCAAGAGTTGAAGGCAAGAACTATGATATATTACCTTGCCTACAAGTGTAGTTCTGCCCAAGCAAAGCCTGAGTAATGTCTTGCTTTGTCTGCACAGTTAAAACTGGTGCACTAACAAACTCACCCAGGATTGGCTGCTCACTTTTCTTATATAAGTTTAATACCTGTTCTGTCCTCACTACATGTTACTCTGTGTGAAAGTCAACATACAGCTAAACCCACCTACCCTCCAATAAAACAGACCATGTGTGTAAATCTGGATGCTTTACTGAAATAACAGGATATGGTGAAACTTGAGAAAATAGGGATCCATACAATGAAAGCCAAATACAAGATAGACAGTATTGCCCAAAGCTAGCTAGTCCAAAGGAATTATTTGTTTAATTCATTGAGAGAAGGGGTGTCTCACTAATTCATTTAGTATGTAAGCAGTCTCTCTATCACTTATTTTGAGAACCACTTTGCTAACATGATGTAACAGAATATGTAGATGATCCTGGAGGATGAGAGAAAGAGGTGTTGCCTAGGAAACAGTCACATAAGAGAAGGGAGATCCTCCAAGGGATTAATGGTCAGAAAAGAAACTTAGGAAGGACCTGTCCTACTTCATCTGACAATTAAATGTGCCATCTGGAAGTTTCTACTTTTAGAGTTTAAAATTCTGTTAATGTAGCTTTACCATAATGTAAATTTAGCTCATCTAGTTGTCTTTCCTATCTGGCTTACCCAGGAGGGCTGACATAGATGCACATTTGTTTGAATTTTCACCAAATATATTTTGGGTTTTGTGATTTAAAAAAATAGATATTGATAAATGTTAGCAGGTGCCATGGATCACATTACATGTTGTTTCTTTTTAAACCTGTGGGCATTTATTAAACATTACTCTTCCCTTCAACTTGAGGATTTTTCAGTTAACGCTCATTAAATCTTTATTTGTTGCTTTGTGCAATATCACACATATTATTTTCATATCATTTGTACTGATGTGTAAGATGGTAGTCATAATACCAGAAAAAAATGAGGAAGAGTGCATAGGACTATATTACTTTGCCTGGGGCAATATATGTTTTTCGTAGATTTTATCTGCAGCTATTTTCTATAGGAACATTTAGTTATGTCTGGATGAAGCTCATTGGTTCCTCCTGGTTTACTACTTTGTCTAAAGCATCTTCTTACTATAAAATGCACCGATTTTTATCAGGCACTTGGGTACTGTCATGCTAATCATGATAAATAACTGCAGAATAAACCATTTTCTGTAATTAGATGAGTCTGAGTCGGAGATAGATGAGTGATACATCTAATGGTTTTTATTCTTGTTTCAAGAGAATGAAAAATCAAAGCAATGAAATACTTCATTTCGAGCAGATACATCCTCCCTCTCTCCTTTCTCCCCCCTCTCTCTCTTACACATGCATGCACTGAGAGAGAGAGACATACACATATATATAGATGGAAATTTGAAGTGAAGCTGCAATCTCTAAGAAAGAAAGTGGCTAAACCCCTGTCAGTTATTAAGGATTACTTGGTACTGGCACTTATATATGAGATATATTTCCTTAACAAGTAAGAATCTAATGGATTAGGTCTTATCTAATTATGGATTCCACGTTAAACTGTGGCTCATAATGTCTGTGGCTGCTCTCTGGCATAATTAAACTTAATGTACTTTTAATGATGTCGTCTTAACTCATATATGATTAGAATCAAACGAAGATGAGCTGTCACCAGTCCAGGAGAGCCTCTTTCTGCAGCTCCTGATGGGAAATATTAATAATGCCAATTTCATGGTGAACAACATTGGTTTTGCTGTGGAAACTGCTTGTCATGCTATTGGAGCTAATCGCAGCTGAGCTAAAGCTGAGTAGGTCCCGTCATTTTGAAGGGTCTCCACAGAGCAGTAGAGCTTGGCTTTTTAAGCGCACATTTTGTTTGCAAAATGACAAATAAGCTCACAATTAAAGTTAGCAGCTTCTGAGAACAAAACAAGACTAGCATCCAGTACCATCTTCTGATGTTAGTGTTTCATTGCCATTTTGAGTTCAGAGTACTTGCCAGCCATGTTTTAATTCCATCATATTTGGGCCTTATGACAGATCAGTTCTAATTCTGAGACTGAGAAAATTTGTAAGTTGTTAAATTCTGTCCTAAATCACTCTTCCTCTCCTTCTCTGTAGCTAAGTAATCCCACTTTTGTTCCTACATTTAAACAAGACTGGCATGGGTGCTGTTCTGCTAGTGTGAGGCAACCATTGGCATGAATGAAGAAAAAGAGAAAAAGCAGCTTAGTTTTAGCCTTGAAATATAGCTGCACTGTCACAAAGCCTGATGAGCTGAGCTAGTTGGTAGTCTGGGCTGGTGTGGAGTGATTTTGGACAAGCAGTTCCATTGATGTAGCAAGTAGATATATATGTATAATATGGACTGAAATCTTGGGAAGCATACCCATCTCTCACTGTGGGCATGCTGACAGTTGAGGTGGAAAGCGGGAGGGGACAGTAAAGATAGAAAGAGGTCCAACTAGATTAATTAGTGTGGGACATCTTAAACCCAGGGTTATGCTACATATTTGGTGTCATTTATATATCACAATGTGAAAGCTATTGTTTTAAACTGGAGGCATTTCATTGCAAAGATGCCCAGAAACACATAAATTTGTACTTAATTCCTTCTATTATTCCCTTCCTGGTTGTTAACTAGAAAGCTCTCTTCAAACCAAGGCATTTAAAAGGAATTGTTTAGCTGCATTTGTTTTACTAACCTACCTAAATGTGATTGTATGTATGTATGGATGGATGGATGCATGCTTGCATGTATGTAATATATATTGTTAGACATGTAGGCTAGTGACATGTAGAAATACATTTACATGTAATGAGCATCCTTTTTCATTAACGACTTCATTGCGTGCCTGTTGTGCAGGACAATCTTACACATACCATGTTAGAATAGTTTAAAAATATTTGCAATGTTTTTGAAATTAATTAAAAGTAACTTTGACTAGCTAATGAACTGAAAAGCCTAAAGATATAAGGTATTATCTATAATCTACAGACAAAGTGATTCTATATTTAATTCACCAAAAAAACTCATGATTATATGCCAGTGCAAAACCACAGGGTGTACTAAAATTGGAAACCAAAGAAGTGCTGTTGCAATCCATTCATATCCTTTTAAACTGTTGGGCTCATTGTGTGGAGAGTGAAATGTGTAATGATGGATCAATTAGCTAGATTATATGTAAAATAACAGGTTAAGATTTCCAAGGAGTGAGGTTCTGTAGTCAGACACATGAGCACCACAGTACAAATTAACACATAGAATTATTGGCAGATAATGAAAAAAAAACTTTTGATGAAAGGGAAAATCTCACATTTAATTTATAAAAATTATCCATTGTGCTTTGTAATTTTTGGATTTAATTTTGGATGGGAAAAATAAGCAGCATGTGTTGGTAGTAGTTTAGAAGTTCTAATGCAACACTTTGACCTCTCTCTCTCTCTCCCTTTCCCTCTCTCTCTCTCTCTCTCCCTCCCTCCCTCCCTTAAAATCTGTTATTTATCTGTGTGATTGTTTCAGTAGAGTAAAAAAACTAGTGCTATTCACAGCAAATAATTGAAAAATTACTGGCACAAATTTGAAAAATGTACAGACTTTGAAATGTCAGCAGGTCAAATGAATCCATTTGGTTCATTTAACTTCCATTTTAGCACTTCCCCTGTTTATGGCCTAAACTTTTCAGAAATAATTTTGCATGCTTGAATAATTCATTACATATGATGAAATCATTATTTCAGATTTATAACAGTAATCTGTATTACTATGTCAATGTTAGGAACTATGAAAAGCTATGAAATGAAATTTTGAGACCAAAGCAGAAGAAAACTGAAGTAAAGATACTGTAGCTGATTTGGCTTTTGGGCTAGCAAAGCTTCATTAACATGAAAAGACTGCTTTGTACTATGAACCTAATTCCTTATCAGGTTTGTAAAGCCAACATAAAATATACTCAGGTATATTACTTGGGCTTCCTTTGAATTGCAGCTATACAACAGCGACCAGCCTTCCTTAGACAGTGCAGCAAGTTCTGAGATTGAAGTTGCATTTGGGAGAAGCAACTACAATGGACAATTTTCTTTGTCCTTGGAAGATCTGCATGTGATTAAGGGTCCACTTTAATGGAGAATAGCCACCAAGAGAAAACACTTACCCCGGCCTACACATTTTCATTCTCTGAGCATTAGATTTTGAGAGTTCTCACATAATCTATGAAAAACTAACAGGATATAATATCTGGTAGTTACAAAACCAAAGGATAAATACACACCAAAAGAAGATGGGAAAGAAGACAGCATTATTTCATAAATTTGGGATTTATGATAAATAGCTGTGTGTACACAATTTGTATACAAATTGTGTACACACAGTTATTATAAACACTTCTTAAGTAAATCATACCATTTAGAAAGCACCAAGTCTGATTTGGGGTTATATTGCTAGTTGCTTAAGAAGTGAGATATCCAACTAGTAGTTGATATACTAGATGTATTACTCTAAGAAATTTTACACCTTTAAACTTTCTATCCCAGCTGATTCCCCCCCCCCTTTTAACTCATAATAGAAAAAGAACCCCCTTTTTTCAATCATAGTAAGAAGGCTTGTAATATTGCTACTGGACTTCCTTGGGTTTCACAGGCTTGAGAACCTATAGCTATAAAAGTGTTTAATTGTTGGAGAGGTTGATTTTTATTATGGACTCTGCCTTCAAACATGAGGTTGGTTTCCATCAAAGGATCTGGAGTCTAAATCGTATGACAAACAATTAAGGGACCTAGTTATGTCTAGCTATCAAAGAAAAGGATCAGGGGGGACATGATAACTTTCTTGAGGGGCTGACACAAAAAAGAGGATTGGCTTGTTTTGAGTACATTGCATTTGATTAATTAAACTGTGCTGGATACATCATCCATGTTCATCAAATTGTATCCATGTTGCAGAACAGAGGAGGTGTTTCAGAGGATCTCTGAAACAATCCAAAGTCAATTCCTTTGGGACTTTTTATACTAATTACACACAATAATATTTCTAGGAAAGTTCTGTACTGTTTGGTATATAGACAAAAATATAATGTAAATTCTTGCCAATTCATTTCTCTCTTTTTATTCTTGTTTCTCCCCCTCCCCCCCTCTTTCTTTTGTTTGAGTGTATTTGCTCTAATCTGGATCTAACAATTGATTGGGAAGATGCTGGGGGCAAACTGGGAATTACTCACAATAACTTTCCAGCTGAACCAATCTGTCAATTTCTGCTTTCTGAAAGTAACTCCTGTTAATAAATTGAATGTTTTGAAATGGTGTCAAAATCAACAAATCAGCCCTTGGGACAAAGTGGCTTTTAAGCTCCTGTCAAGAGCGCATTGATTTCTCATTCTGCTTAAACAAACAACATCATGTACCTTTTATCTAAAATGTATGGATGACAACGTGCCATTAATTCTGATGCCATCCTGAATGAAGAAGGAATTACTGGCAAGGCAGTTTAGATAACCTGCTAAACCATCCCTATAGAATAATGAACACATGATGTTACTATTGTATTATCTCATATTGATTCTCAGGAATGAAAAGATGCTTTGACAATCAACCTGTGCCATCACACAGACCACGTGGCAAATAAAAGAGATGTGCATTCTGTATATTATTATTCCAGAGAGAGTGCTGTGTTAACGTTAACTTATTAAATTTCAGAAATAACTCTCATGGTAGGAATTAAATGTATTTCAGACTGGCAGGTACAGCACAGCATAATGAATGTTCCTTGCATGTTTTTAGGGAATAGTAGTTCAGATCTGAATAACTCTGAATCCTTATGTTTGAGGCAGTGAACAAATCCAATTCAATCTAGCCAATCCATCAATAATAAAATCTACAGTTATGTGTGTTCTGTGAACTAGAAAACCTGGAAATTATGTTTTTAAAGGAACCATTCCTTTTGCAAAAGCAACAGTGTTGAGGTGCTTCAGCAATGTAATAACCCTCCCTCTTCCAGTTTTGGACTGCCATTCTCTAATTCAAAATGAATGTGGCATCCTGAATATAAATTTATCATTCAACACTGTGGATATTTCCATTTCCAGATATGTCATTTCGTTGTGTATACAAGTCTCCATAATGCATCATACAGAAAGCCAGAGTTTTACAGAACAATAGAAATTAGCATCTTCCACCTACTGCCCTATGATGACTCAAGGCTATTGTGTTACATCTGGATGTGGCACTAAACTGCAGTTTATTTTAAGATTGCAAAGAAAAGATTGGAACTTATCCATTTATTTTCTAAACCAGTTTAGTGTAATGCCTGCACCTGGATAAATCAATCATAACTGCTCTTCCCAGTTCTAACTCTATCCTCCTCCCTCCAGGACTAATTCTTCTTTTTCCACAGGAAAAAGGAAACAAGCAATATAGCAAGAAAGTCATCCTTTCTAAATTTCAAAGAATGGACAGACAGCAGGTAAAAGCTGCAGTCCTCCTCAGAATCTTGATTTCCTTCAAAGGTGATATTGGACTCAGATGGATTTGAAGAAATCAGAATCCCAGGAAAGCAGACATTGAGAAAGGGTCAAACAACTTTTTAAGATCCCTCACCGTAAAAAGTAAGACAATATATTGACAGTCAAATGAGAAGGGAAGTGTTGAAAAAAAAAAGGGGTCAGAGGCCTAAATCTCAAAGCTTGAGGCTAAATCAAATAGTTTTTCTGATTTCCCTTCTGCTTTGCTCTGTGGTTCAAACTAAAATAACCTCTATTCTATTTTAAAAAAATGTAGCCTACTGTCTTTGTTATTAACAGAATAGCAGAGTTGGAAGGGCCCTTGGAGGTCTTCTAGTCCAACCCCTTACTCAAGTCAGAGAGTCTATACCATTTCAGGCAAATGATTGTCTTAAAAACCTCTAGTGTTGGAGCACCCACAACCTCTGGAAACAAGCCATTCCATTAATAATTGTTCTAAGTATTAAGAAATTTATCCTTAGTTCTAGGTTGACTCTCTCCTTGATTAGTTTCCATCCATTGCTTCTTATTTTGCCTTATGGTGCTTTGAAGAATAGGTTGTCCCCCCTCTTCTTTATGACAGCTCCTTAGATATTGGAAGAATGCTATCATGATACCCCTTCTTTTCATTAAAGTAGACATGCCTAATTCTTGCAATCATTTTTCACATGTTTTAGCCTTCAGTCCTCTTGTTGTCTTTGTTGCTCTTCTCTGTGTCTAGAGTCTCAACATCTTTTTCATATTGTGGCAACCAAAATTGGATGCAATATTTCAAGGATGGTCTTATCATACTCAGAATATTGTTTGTATTGGAAAACATCATGGCATTCTCCAAATTATCACAGATAGATGTAATGTCCAGACACAATTTAAACAGCCACTCCAAAAAATATTTTACTATTATTACCATTCTATTCTTTTATATGATCTAAGGGCCTGAATAGTCCACTTATTTCTAAAACTTTTACAACAATTTAGGATGTTTCATTTCTGCTTTGACTATTTCAAGATATTCTTGGTTCATGCTTCTCACATTTCATGTTCCAAGTTTTATATATCCTTGTTAAAAATCAGATCCTTGTATCAATAATCAATGACTAACTTTCACTGTGATTTGGTCTGGCCATGTAAGTATTTCCAGATTTATTTGTGAGAGCACAGCATTCTTTCTAGGAGCTAAAGTACTTTTAAGTACTTTTGATGTGTGTGTGGGGAGGTATCCTGTTATGATACCCAAACTTGCCTGAATATCTACAGCAAGCACATACTGTTTTCTTGCTAATAGAATGGGAATGATTTGCCATCATCTCCTCCCAGGAGATGGCCTTTATAATGTCACAGATAGGATCAGTATTTCCAAAAATTTGCAGGAATCATCTTTGCTAGTAAAACTGAAAGAAGAGATAAAGTGAAGAATAATGGAAAATGTGTTGAGGACAAGTGGGAATTTACAGACATAATAAGGGTTGGCAACTCATCTAGGAAGAGCAACTCCAGAATCAAACCACAACATATTTCTTTCCAGCTTCATACTGAACATAATTTTTATATAAAGTGACAAAGCTTTAAGCACTGTGGTAGGCTTTGACTCCATCACAAGACACATTAATCATCTTCTTTTAATGATCCCATAATGCCTTGAGGGGTGGAGCCTGGGCAACTGAATGGATCTGAGTGTTACTGACTGGATGCCTTCCTATCGTCAATGCAGAGTTATATATACTCACAGCCTCCTGATTGTGAGACGAGAGTTCCACTCTAGGCCACCGCACCACTCTAACACAAGACACATCAATGCTGTTGTAAATTCTGACCCAGATACAAAACCCATTGTCACATTTGTGCTTTTACACTGTTGATGCCTAAGGTATTATTACCTTATATTTTATCTTGGAAAACAATATAAGCACTAGAGAGCAAGTGCTAATGTGTTAGTTCTCAAAGTGATGGCGTATCTATATGTTAAAAATATCTCATGAACATACCTCTTGAATCTTGGAGACAAGATACAATATGTGCACAAACAACTGGACGATGGAGGAGGGAAAATGAAGAAACATGGGCCACAATGACATGACATAAACTCTGACTGTTATGTTTGTGTGCATGATATTGAGGTGCAAGTACAATGGGACTGAGTTTATATCACAATGTCATGATGCAGGTTTTGTCCTTTCGGCACTATCATGCATACCTCTGAATGTTTCTATTTCAATCAAACAAGCAAATGTTCTTAGAACAATAGAAGAGTATATAGTTTGCACATGAGTTTCTACAGTTACATATTTCATTGAGAAGTCTTCCTTGTGCCTTTAAAAATCACCACCTACAGTCAATAATTTGGAAATCAGAGAAGCATTCTTTTTCTAAGTTGCAACCCTTGGCACTTGAGTGGTGTGCTACAGTTACATATTTCATTGAGAAGTCTTCCTTGTGCCTTTAAAATCACCACCTACAGTCAATAATTTGGAAATCAGAGAAGCATTCTTTTTCTAAGTTGCAACCCTTGGCACTTGAGTGGTGTGCTGAGTGCTGCAATTAGAAAAAAAGTGGCCCAGACACTAATTTATAGCCTATATTGAATGTATAAGTGAAGCTAAATTTATTTCATATATATTTAAACTCAATTAAAATTCAGTGTAATTGATATAATTATTCTCCATCTAATGTGCCACACTGACACATTACAAGTTACCATTTGAAAACAAATTTGGGAGTCCTAATAGGGCCTTAGTCAAGCCAAATCTAGATAAAACACACATTTAGATTTGGATATGAACATCCAAAAGTTTGTTTAATTTAGCATAGAATTAAATTAATTAGAATAGAATTAGATGCTTACAAGAATTAAATGCTTACAAGCATTCTGAAAACAAACATTTAAAGCAAAATCCTACCTAGGTCAGCTGCCTCTCTCCATCACCAAACATATTATTTTCCTAATCATGCTGCTTTTGACACTGGTGATCATATACAAAAGAATAGTGAGATGAACTAAAAAGTCTTAGACTAGTTTGTCCAATAACTGAGATTGGTGTAGATCCTACATTTATTGTTTGAAGGTAAAACTAAAGGTTTCACCTTTCCAGTTGTGTTTGATTCTAGGAGGTGGTGCTCAGCTAGCCAATGGAGCCAGCATTGTCCAAAGTTACTTCAAATTTACTAGAAGAAAGTTAATCTGCTCTATTTAGGATTTCTCTCTTTCACCTGCTTCAAAATGAGGCCAGGGCAGCACTATCCAAGAAACATCGCCATATTCTTACTGAGGAGCATGAAAAAAATCATGATAAAGTTATGCTATTCATGGAGAGCATTAACATACCTCCAGAAGTTAAGATTGGCATTTTCAACATTATAAGGGAAGATATCAGTAAAAGAGAGATCAAGTCTTCTGGCTTAATTGTCAATCTGGCTGGTAATCAAGGTGTGGAATGAGAAGATAGATGTTCACTTCACTCTTTGCAATATTGTGTTTCAGGGAAATATTATGAAGATTCAGCTGGAAGTACCAAAAACAAACAGAGCTGATTTGATCAATTTGATCAATACGGAGCCAATAACTCAATCAAAATGTGTTTTTTTCTTTAGTAGAAACTGCTAGGTTCAATAGGAACCACTAACATATAGCCAGAAATAAAGAAATTTCCCAAAGGCAGTGTTGTGTGTTTGGAATTTCAGATCACACAAGATATCCTTAATGTTTTCTGAATAGCAAAGAAAGCAGTAGAACATGTTTATATTATAAGCCTTTGGCCATGTGGGCCCTGAAACACCTTTATGTGCAGACTGGAAGCTTTCAATAGATCAAAGTTTTTTTTTCCACTTCTTCTTGTGTATGATATGTAATGTTAAGAAATAAAATATAAAGCTGTGGCTTATAGATCCTTAGTCTTAGTTCATGCAAGAGCTGTGGAACTTCTTCCTGGAAACTTTTTTCTGGGAATAATTCTATTTGAATCCATCATACATTTCCATTTTTGGAATGTATATATCACCATTTGCTGATAAATCTGGATGAAAGTTTTAAATCACATTGCACTATGAAGAAAAACTCTCTTTTGAACATTTTTGCCCACAGAAATATAGACCTTTCTAAATAAACAGCTGGAACACTTTTTAAAAGGACAAATGCCACTGAAAAAGCATGCACATTTCAAAAGCTTTGAAGGCTGTATAATGAAAAACATATTAGTCCAAATACCTCTGCCCTTTTGAGGACAAGGGGCCTATTTGGAATTTTGAACATGTACATATTGTCCTAAAAAGGAGGATCCATTGTGGTCACATACAGTATAATTCTAGAAGGTAAATGCCTATCTTTAAAAATGCCATCTACATGGACACTAGAGGTATTGCTTGAAATATAGATTATAACCTATAAAGCTGGTATTTTGCTTCATAGCATGCTAGTTTTCTATTCATTCACAAAACTCTTAAAAAAAACTAGTAGTAGGCCAGGAGTTTGAGGGATATCTTCAACTTTATTGTCATCATTCCTGGTCCCAATATTGGCATCTTGAAGCCCCAAGGCCATAACAAATTACATGTGTAGCTAAGCTAATGCACTAATCACTAGTATTTTTCAAATTTAATTTTGTCATTTTCGAGCTTAAGAATCCTTCTGACAATTTCCTGATTAGCAATTCAATTGCTTCAAATGTTTTTGAGGACATTTATACATTCACATTCAAAATAATATTGTGGAGTTGTACTTTGATAAAGTTCAGTTACACTCGCATGGTGAATAACTTCTAAAGCAATTAAACATCACTTTACATCAACACATTACTTTCCATGGAGTTATAAAATTATATTGCTCCTGATTTCCTGGCAACCGTTTTGCTTTAAAACTGAAGGGTGCCCAGAACTGCTAATCAGGAAGTTGGCTGATGAATCCCTGGGAGGAATCTGAGTTTGAAATGGGCTCAGAGCCATCACTAGTCAGGTTTTTCAGGTGTATTTTTCTTTCACCAGAAGTAGACATACAACAACTATAGTCAGTCATGGGAATGCTGATACCAATATAATCTAGGACTAATTCCATTTGCAGAAGAATCTCCATAGAAATTCAGAAAAATATTTCAACATGTATTATTTTGTGTTCCAGGAAGAGAAAAAATATCTGTGTCTGTTATTAGGACTGCTCATATTAGAAAATTATAACTTCCATGACATTTCCAAAACCTTCAATTATTCATTTGCATTTTACTTTTATTCTTTCTTTTTATACTTGTTTACATATTTCTATTAATATTTAATAAACATTTTAAAAAAGACTGCTAATACCCCTGATAAATACTCTTTCATGATTAAGTTCACTGGATAACTTTGGGATCTAGCCTACTACACAGAGGTAAAATGAGAATAAAAGAATTGTTTATTTCAGCATATGATCCTTAAAAAAATGTAAATATAAATAAAAACATAAATGATCTTTGAAGATTAAAGAAGGAATTCAGATAATTTCAGATTCCTAAAACAACAAGAGCCTACATATTTAACAGCAGTTCTAGTACTTGAGAAAGATAATCTTCTGATGCAATTTATTTAAATTTCCCAAACGCTGAACAAACCACCATACTGCTGCTGCCCAATAAGAAATTGCTAAGACCACAATGAACTATGTTATGAAAGTGAAATCACAGAACTTTACCTGGAAATTCACAGTTCTGAAGTTCTTCATAGCACTATCACAGAGAAATATGTCTTTTTACCTGATTTTGCTGTGCTAGGAAGTATAGGATGTAACATTTACTAAACTCCTTCAGTCTGGCAACACAAAATCCACCATTATTTAGACATTATAAATCTTAGAAAATGAAGTCTCATTGATCTAGTGATTCTGAAGAATTCATGAACCATAAATGAATGGAATTAATGCAGCTATAACTTGCAGTAGAAGTTTAACCTTAAATTCCTTGCCCTATGGTTAACTGCAGGTGGGTGGATGGGAAATAAAGGTATAGCAATGACACATGCAAAATAAATGTAAATAAATTTCTCAGGGTTCTGAGCTCCTAATTACCTACTTGGATTTCATTATTTATTGAATATTGACAACAATCAATTTCCAATGTTGCTTACTCCAGCCGAGCTTACAGTTGGGCAACAGTTTTTGAAAGAACATATGGTGCAGTAACACTACACATTTGCAAATCAGATTAGGTATTTGGAAAAATGCCATTCTCTATTTTATTTTTATTTAAAAAAATCATTTGGCAAACCAGCCTTGCCTTATAGCTGGGGCTGGCAGATCATAGTCAGAGAACAAGTGTTAAGCACTACTTTATTTATACAGTATACTTTATCCTGCCTCTGAGACCTGCCTCTCATAAAATCACTTACGAGTAATAAAGGTTGTTCAAGCACTAGCTTATCTAAATATACAAAAGCCACAAGTAATATAAAACTGGGGAAATCAAGCCAAGTTTGATAATGTTGGAATTCAAAGTCATGCATAAATCATGTACTCGGGAAAGATGAATGCAAGCAAATTCATTTTTATAGCTTTTTAAAAGGCTTGCAGTGAGACTGTTTTGCAATTCCAAGTCTATGCTAAGAAAACTTCTGCTTCATTACACAGTTGTGCTAATTGGTGAGCCTATGACCAAGGATCCTGACGGTGATCTGAAGTATGTAGGCAGAAATGTATGGGTGAAGTGAGTTCCTCAAGGTCTTTGGGAATAGATTTAGATCATTCAAGATTTTAAGGATTATAGCAGAAATTCACTTGAGGCAATAAAGTTGTTGATGTTTTGGGGGTTGCTGGTCCCCTTGTCTTCATTTTAATTGCAGCAATATCTGGGAAAATATGGAAGGTTTTTTTGTTTTGCTATGGAAATATAGGAATTGATCCAATCTGGGTCAGTCACTGGGACCAGAGTTTTTATCTTCCGAGCATTTGGACTCATGCTGGAGCCCATCCTCAGGGTACTTCTCTATAGAGTCTGCACAAATATGAAAGCTCAGAAGATAAAAATCTCTGGTCATGTGGACCGACCCAGATTGGATCCTGCAGCATTACCTAGGACACTTATATTCACCTTCATTTGTGACAGGAATAGATGAACAGTAGGAAGATGTGGAACAGCAGACCTCGAATGGTACCCTCCAGATGTGTTGACTTCAATAAAGGATAATCTAACAGGACATTATGGAAGATGACTATATCAAGAAAACATGACCTTGGGGAATGATGAGCAGAAAAGAGGATATCACTTCATATCAGGGCTTGCTTGTTTCTTTCTTTATTGCTTCTTTTTAAAAAAAACTATTTTTTTTGGCTGACATAATGAAAAAACTAAAGCTAGGGGTTTTTTTTGTGCAAGTTTGCTATTATAGCCTTTCAAAGATATAATTATTCACCAGCATTAGAAAATAATAAATGTTGTGAGGTTTCTGCAATTATTATTTTTTCTTAATTTCTATTTTATATTGGAGTTTATTGTCTGGTTGTATGCTACCCTGGTCATTTTAAATCAAAAAGCAAAATAAGTAATATAATGTGCAAACCTGAAAAGTTTACGGGATAGAATTATTGTATATGGATAATAGATATTCTAGACTATATGGATTAATGGGATATGCAAATTTCACTTGGTGACAGCTACATAGAGGAGCAATATAACTTGCCGATTTGGTTATGGCTCAGCTATGGCTAACAGATTTTTAACTAGCTACTAAAATTCAATATCTCTCTCTGTCATCTACCTACCTAATTCCCCACTACCAGTCTGACACATGACCTGTGTCAAGGAAGGCAGTTGTGCTCACAAGTAGCTACTAAGTTACATAAGGAACTTCAAAGGGATTCACAGGTGGTTGGATACATTTTAATAAAGAGGATTGTGACTGAACCATAGCTGTGCAAATACTATTGAATATCCACTATTTCAAAATTGCCTTCTCCAGACAGTTGGCCTCCCAATTCTGGAAATTATATGTGGAACCTTTCTAGAGGATACATTCACAGGGACAAAGAAATATACTCCACGCGAGAATGTCTTGAAACAGCAGATGCCAAGGGAATGATCTGTACTGTATAGTTGGATTATTTTACAAAAGTTAATAGTTATAAAGTCACATGCATAACACCAGTAGCAATAGGTTCCATAAAGCCAGAATAATTTATCCTTCTGAAAACAGAAAATATTTATTCTGTAGGTACTCAGTTAATGTTCAGAATCAAACAGCCATGGATACCATTTCTGTACTTCCTTATTGGATCTAACATGTAATTCCACAGTCTGAGAAGAAAACCATGCTCTAACTCTAAGAAAATAGCTAGTTTGGATGACTTTTAAATGTTACTTTCATTGAGCACATTGAAAATCTTAATATTCTGGGAGTTATAATTCAGCAACATCTGGAGTGCCAATTTTTCCTCCACTTCTGACTTACAAGATACACACAGAATTAAATTCTGTTGATTTATTATGGAACTAGCCTGCTTGTAAACCTGATAAGGACTGTAGTCCTAGAATAAATTGAATACAAAATCATACAGCAAAATAAAACAAAACAAAACAGACACTCATAGTTTAAAATGTGAATGGCACCATTATTGTGTAGTTCACCCTACAAATGTGATAAAATTATATAAAGCTGCTTATTCTTGAACTAGAATGAAAGGTTCAGTCCCAATGTTTATCATTTCCTATATTAAATTTAATATCTAGGCTGGAACTGTGTATAAAAAAATAACCGACTCCATAAATTGATAGAAGTTACTTTGTCATTTTGACAACTTATACTACATGGATAACTTTCTTTTTCTGTGTGCTGCATTTTAAAGATAATTATGTAATCTGTGCAAATTGTTAAGAATCTAAGCTAAACATTGTAACTTCTGAAGTACAGAATTATTTTAAATATGTCAAGTATTTAAGTGTTTTTCCAAATTGTGTCAATCTGTTTCAAGTGCACAACTGTATTAAAAATAAAATAAAATTCCTCACTATAATTACTTATTTTCCTGACCATTTTAAATATTTGGTAGATCCTCTGTTTGCAAAATATGTTCAATTCCAACAAATAATTGCTGTTAAGAATGAGTAATCACAAAAAAATTGTTGGTTATAGACTTGATATATCCCTAGTTTTATTATTGGTGAGCTAGAATAGCCTACCTGAAACCATAGCCTTCCAGATGAGCAAGAACCAATATTCAGACCTTCAGGCCACAATGACTACTAGACGTATATAGAAGGCTTCAGTTTAGCATGATATGTACATCATCATATAGCCGATTGGCATGCAAAAACTCCCAGTATTGCCAGCTGAGAGGTTTGGGGATTATAGGAGCAATCCTAAACTTCCAAGTCAGGAATGGACAACAGTGATTATAGTTCCATCTATTGGGCTGTAATAATCTGTTTACTACTGAGAGGTGTAATTTGATTTGCTTCATTGTAACTGTGTCAGAAAACTCTTCAAAACCTGGCCAGTGAATATAGTTTTTTTGTGTTTACTTTGAAGGTCCATTTCAAATCAGCTGCTGGCAACAATTTAATAGAACAATCAGCTCTTAAACCATTTTCAAAAGTTAGACTCAGTATGAAATGAAACCATTTTGTAGTCTGGAGTTTCAAGTAATATCAATTTGTCAGTATCTATTATTTAGAATATCCCAAATATGTTTTTCAAGAGGCAACTGGACTTTCTGGTTTTTCATTGAAGATGTTTCACTTCTCATCCAAGAAGCTTCTTCAGTTCTGACTGGATGGTGGGGAATGGAAGGATTTATACTCCTTGAAGACAGCTGGTCATTTGTCTGGTCAGGTGTCTGCAAGGAGTATAAATTCTTCCATTCCTTACTATCTGGTCAGAGCTAAAGAAGCTTGTTGGATGGGAAATGAAACATCTTCAAAGAAAACTCAGAAAGACCAATTGCTTCTTTAAAAAGTACCTTTGGGACAATCATAAACTAGATGTCGGAGAATCTCCATGGCCATTTAACTATTTGGAATACTTTCTACATATTGAAGACAATATTTGCAAACTGAGAACTTTTTTTTTCTTACAATTTAGAGGGCTTTACACATTCACATGTAATTTGGTTTCTGTATTGGCGAAGGTTTGCAAACACTAATTGCAACAAATTTTGTTCTGCTTCCATTAATCCAGTCTTGGGACAAAACAACATGGTTAGGGAAGAAAAATGGAGAAAGAATTCATATTATAAAAAATCCCAGATGATGGTAAGTGAAAACAAATGTAACTCTTAAACTAAAAAATAAATATATATCCAGGTACCAAAGAGCAAAATTTAATGAAAGCCAAAACTGTTAAATATGGATTCTTGTTGAGAAAATGTCAATGTCTTTAAGGGTTCCCCAATCCCCATTATTCTATATTTAAGAAAAATGTAGTAAAAATACATATTACAAGTTAACATTTCCCCAAACTTCTTCATCATTACTCTTTCTTTCCTCCCACCCTTTCAGTGATCAAAAAACATTTTAAAGATGAGTCCTATTATCCATGTCCAATTATCACAGTCTTTGTCCTCCTACACATTCATTTAACTGGCTGGTACAATTGTTAGGCATGCCACTGCTACTTTCTGCTTCAAATACTTTGCATTTCTTTAAATTTTATGGGGCTTTTTTGTTGTTGTTTGGACCACACAAAAAGAAATTCTTGCACTCTGCTTAAACTGTGTTTTAAGGTGGAAGATAGTTGCAGGAACTTTTAAAGTTCTTGAGACTACCAGAAATATCAGATTGTCCTTGACACTCAAAAGTTCTCTTAACCAAAAAGCAGGTTCGGTTTAGTGAATTTGGTGCACCATAAATACATACACATAACTAAACTCAAAATATAATCCAAAGCAGACATAAAATAATAACAATACACCAAGAACAAGACCTTGAAAAGTTAATATCAGATGCTGAGATCTGAGTCTTGACAGATAGCTGGATGAAGTGATGGAGACAAAAGCTTTTCAGTGGCACTGACAACGAAATAGCTATCAGGCATGCTGTGCCCTCATAAGGGGATCTGCATTTTCCATATTGCCAGTCTTATGAAAGTGCCATCTTAAGAGGAATGGAGGAAGTGGGTGGAACAACACAGTGTTGAATGGTAAAATCAGTTCCTAGAAATCAGACTTCAGTGGCTGCTTACACTTTATAAGCATATGTGATATATGAATGTTTTAGAGCCAGTTGTTAGTCACACTTGTGAAAAATAAAACTCATGTCATATCAAACCCCATCACGAAGTCATTTTAGTCTATAGCCTGTGTTGAAGCCTTAACCATCTTTCCTCCATTCTATGCAAGTCTTATGTTTTGCACATTGTTATCTGCAGGTCTTAGAAATTACAAATCCCTGTGGAGTTTGCACTGGCACTTGGATAAAGGTTTAGCCCCTTGTAAAATCTGGTGTTATGATCCAGTCATGAACAAATGCATATATGAGGATGGGAAATGTAAGAAGAGCTGGGCCTCCTCTGGACTAATGATGAAGTGGAAGATACTCTTCTTTAACACAGTTCTCTTCAGTGGAAAGTGTTCTGCTCTGCTCAAGTAGTTTATTGTTCATTTTGGAGCTTTTATTTCATTGGGTGTGCTAGCATGCACATGACTGGGAGAAATACTGTTGACAAGTCCACTTTCTAGTGCTTTGGACATCTTTGTAAATTTTGGAATTTCATTGTAAGCTTGCGTTTTGGATCAGAGACAAAGTTGGAAGCTAGGTACCAGCTGGTATGTTTTGAGTGTTCCACTTTCATTCATGAAGATAGATGAGCTGGAAAACCAACCTGTTGGCTTTTCTGTAGATGCGATTGCCGGTCAAGATTTGATTCCTGAATCTGATTTTAGTTGATTTGTTTTAAATGGAACCAGCTGCAAATATTGAGGAAGGCTGAATCTAGGTGAATGCATTTCCTTGTTGGCATCATTCAATGAAATCTGGATTTATTCGCATGTTATAGTAAAGCTCAGTTACTCCATGGGATATTCTTTAGATGTATTCCAGAAAGATCAAAAAGCTGAATCTATTCAAAATAGTTTGGATATTTAACATTAATTGGCAATGCAAGATTCTCTACTGAAAAATTGCCACTGGAAGGAACATTTACAGAAGTGCAAGAATGAGAAAATGGCTGTTATTTGCCTATTCATTTTTGAGAAGGCAGACAAGGAAATGTGCTTGTGTGTACACATGCACATGCATACAAACGTATGTGCACACACGCAAATAAACACTTTTTCCTGGTTTTCCTCATGTAAAGGAAATAGCCCTCACCTTAGGTGGCTGGGTGGTAATCTGTCGAAGTGATAGCCTATTAAATGCAAATTCCAAGAACACCAATTAATTATTGGCAATTAGAGCCAAAATAGGTGGCACTAACCTCTACATACTTGGGATCTTGCAAATTTGAATATGTAACATAACTCCTTTTTTTTAAAAAAAGAACCTTCCTATTTCTTTCTCCAAGTTAGGCTTTTCCAAGGAAGTCCTTCTCCCATTTGACAGGGAAATGAAGAATTCCTTCAGTACTTCTACTCAGGCTCATTGCAACAATTTTAACACATTTTGTTGCTCCAAGTGTCCTCCTCCTTTTCACTGTTAGTAGTGTAGACATTTATGGTTTGCATCCCAAACTAAACCTGATTTAAAACTTTTGAGCAGGGCAGGGTTGATATTACCCTGACATCACGGGAATTAGTAATAAAAATATATATTGCACACACTAAGAACTTATTAACAACCAAGTTAAAAACAAAATGGCGCTGTCTTCCTCAGTGTTTCTGTAACCGTGTCTCAGGGATATCTCCAAATTATGTTCAGTCCAGTTGCCCTCTCCTTATTGCAGTACAGGATGTACTTTCTTCTGCCTGTGGATTTACTGCAAAATAAACAGACACATACAAACACACAAAGAAAACAAAGGAAATGGATCTGATTTCTTCTAGAAGATCCACTGCATTGTCCCTCTTCTTGAATGGTCTGCTTTGGCCCCTTGCTGGGGTAAGGGAGACCCTGGTCTCATCCAGAAGATCCATCAAGGGCCAATTATAATCCCGTTGCTCCCAGGGCCATCCCAGAGTTGTGACCCATGCATGGAATCTCCTGCATGGTTTGGGGAAAATCGTGGCTCACCACCCGTCCATTTTCTCCACTGCTGGTTCCTGCTGCAGATGCTCTGGGGAGGGTTGATGTCCGTATGGCTTCATTGATTGATTGCTGTGGGATCAAACAAAAACCCTTTTTAAGAGAAACGGGGGGGGGTCTCCCCCCTGTCCTTGATAATGGTTGAACAATAACAATATACATAATTTCTTCAATTCTTCCTCCAATATAGTTTTAAAACTTCTGTATTCAATTCATATGCTTCTAAAATACAGTTTATATAACCCAGGAAATTCTCCTGACTGCTACTAACGGTCGTATTTATCTCCAGTAATATCAGCAGGTCGTGAAGCTTTGTTTATTATCACTGGGAGATGCTTTATGCACGCCAGGGCTTAAGATAGACACAGAAGATACATACATCTAGTCTTCAATGTCTTGAGCTTGGAAAGGCTCATTAATGAATCCTCTTATAGGATTGTAGTTTAGGTTAGGTAAGTCACAAATTAAGGAACATAGTTCACCTGGAAAGTGAATGAAAAATCACATTAATTATTAACTGCATCATATTTAAACTTTTTTTTTGTCAAGTCAAATGACTGCCAAACTGATTGGAAATTTAGATTCCCATTTTTTTACATAACATTAATATGGAGATGGGAAGTTGATTAATATGAAAAATCAGTGGGCATAATAGGATTTCATTATTTTCTCATCTCCTAATTCTTGCCTGAAAAAAAAAACAAAAAACAAATAACCCAATAGGTTTTCATTTCTCTTTCTTGGTCAGTTTCCAACATTGGAAGGAAGTGTTAGGAATTGATATTCATGAGTGGGTAATCAAGTTCTCTCTCTCCTGCTAATTCTTTTCTGAAAATGTGTTTTTTCAAGTTCTTGTTATCATGGGATAGAAACAGGTTCCACCCTTCATGAACAAATAATAACTTTGTTAATTGTTTAATACTGTTACTAACAACCATCTACCTGAATCTTAAGTACGTCATCAGTTTTGACTATCATCCCAAAGGTGCTTTTTCAAAAGGCAACTGAGCTTTCTTTGTTTTTGCTTGAAGACGTTTCACTTCTCATCAGTTCTTCAGTTTTTTGGATAAGAAGTATCAAGTCTTCAAGCAAAAACAAAGAAAGCTCAGTTGCCTTTTGAAAAAGCACTTTTGGTACAACTATGACTTGGATGACAGAATCTCCATAGACATTTTGACTATCATCTAAAGATTAAACTTTCAGAACATTCTGTTTTGCATGTATTGACATGCATGGTTATTGGCAGAAGAATAGCCAAAGGTAAGCTGAGAAACTAAATACAAATGGTGCAAAGAACAGGTTATCTGATTTAACAAACCCTTAGTTGAGTTTGTTTACTGAGGATTAGATTCCAAGCCTATGTTAGACAGAAAAATGCTTGGTTCAGATATGGTCATCTGGGATTCTTTACCTTATCAAGATAGAGAGATATATGACCTCTGAAGTATGTGGCATATCAGTTAGGAAGGTTGGTTATTGCTGTTTACCAGCCATTTGCAAAATTGGTTTGCACAAGTCTTATTTCATAATCAAGACCTTAATTTCTGTAAACGGCATTAGAAAACTCAGTAGGGCAAGGAAAAGCTGTCCTGAAAAAAAGTGTCCTTATGGTATTCTTTCAAAATATGTACATTATGAACCGAAGTGAACTTACTAAAATTAGTTACAACAAGCAAAGACACAGGTTAAATATTCCATTATTTCCTAGACATCTGAACTGAAAGAGGGCAAAAGCTGTACTGCTCCTGATGCTTCTTACAAATATAAATCAACAACACATTTTTTTCAGATTCCGCCAAGAAATACTTCTTCTACATAGGAAAATGAATTAATATTACATCTAAAATAAAGCTATGCCTTGGACGGTAAAATGGGAAGCATGCACATTTAATAAATAAATAAAATATCCAAGCTTTTTTGCAAAAAGTGTTGTAATTAAGTATGCAGCTACTATAATTAGCTGGTTTGGAGATACTTAAGTCAAGACTTTGTACGCTTCATATGACAGTGTAAGAGTAGCCTGAGCAAAATTAGGTATGTAACAGCCTCACAGTTGCATAAGAAGGATAAGGCTTCTTAAGATTATCTGAGTAAAACATATCAGCAAAAAACACACATTTGAAATTTGTGAACTTTTCCTGAACAGACTTTTCTTTGGGCATTCTCAGTACCATGGAACAACTAAAAACAACTTGTACTATGGGGAAAGACAGTATTGTGTTGATCAACTGCATGCTTTGCAAACAAATAGTGTCTAGTTTATTCTCTGGCATTTGAAAATTGGCATTGGGACAGAACCTTTTTGGAACTACAAAAAGTTGTTTCTAATTAGTGTAGACAATACAGTAAACTAAAAGATACCAAGCTGGAATAAATCAGTTTTTCTCTCTTTTGTAGAAGAAGAGTTTTTCTCTGTTCTTAACTAATCAAGGATGGACTCTGAAAATATTTTCCAAAGCCAGCCCAATTAGCCTAGATCACTTCCATTTTATGAAAAAAAAAAAAACATGAGGAAATTTACTAGCTGTTCTGATTGATGGGGACTTCTTGAAATGAGGATGCCTGCAAAATAACTGTCAAGTTAAACATATTACTCCCTAGCCCTTGACAATTTTGGACACATGTCATTTTCAGTAAACTAGCTCACTCAGCTGAACACTAAATAGATCAGTCAGATAAAAGCGCTGTCCCTAAAATATTGACTTTCTATCCTAATCACCATCCTGGTTGGATCCATTTCTAAAAGCATATTAGGAGGCTGGCTGGTATCCTAAAGAAGGTGTGAAAGGCCTGTGAATGTGTTGCCACCTTCATCCGTTTTGATTCACTTCTGGACTTGTAACAAAACTCGATTAAGGCAACCAGCATGGCTAGTCCAAGACCGCCGATGAGGATGTAGAAAACCCCGGCCACATTGCTGAGACTCAGAGCACTTGTTTTGTCCTACAAGAGAAAGGAGAAGGGAGAAGGGGTGGGGAGGAAGGAACAAAGTTGTACTTTATCTTGACAAACACAAAAGGAATGCTTAACCAAATAACACTGGGGAGTAACCACTTTTAAAACACATAAGACATCTCAATTTTCTTTGTTTTTTATGAGTAGCCTGACCCCACTAAACACACAAAGTTGATTAAAGGTTTCAGTGCATTTGCAATCATTGGAAATGATTAAGTCTAAGACATCTGAAATTATCACTGTTAACTGCTTGATCACCTTTTGCCAAGATATTGTTCCCCAGTCATGCTGAACTGTGAACATTCAGACGATCTGGAGATGACAAGAATTGCACTCCCAAATATCTGATGGGCACTAAGATTGGAGGAAACAAACATATGTTGCTTCAATTATTGATAAAAAGATAGCTACTTTGAGCTAATATTTACTAGTTTCCACTTTCCCTCTCCTAATATAATTCTCTCTCTTGGAAATGCCTCTTCTCCTCCTCTTTGACTATTTCCCCCCGCAATTTCTGTTGCTAAGCAACAAATCAAAATTGCTTGTTTTAATCCTAACATGTTCCTTTTCTTTTGTCTAATATTCTATTGCTGATACTAAGAGGTTCTGCCTTCATTGCGTCTGCTTTTAATAGAAAAATGATTTTGCATGTATGTTATGATGCATTTTAAAACTCAGTGTTTTACTGATAATGGCAATTATTAATCACCAATTAAACACTTTTATTAGAAGCCTACTTTAAACATCTTTTCTCTCCATAATAACTTCATAAGTTGGTTCTCTTTTTGTTATTATATGAATAAAAGAGATTATTTTGTTGGGATTTACCTGAAAATCTAATAAAAAAGGCTTGAGCAGACCAAAAAACAAAGTTATAAATTTTTGAAGTCACAGAAACATTCCTATAAGGGTCTTTCAGAGTTAAAAATAACACAGAAAGGTTTAACATATGAGCATGTTTCTCAGAGAAATGCAAGTATTTCCAACTATTTCTGAATTCTCAGCAATACAGTGTGTGTGTGTGTGTGTGTGTGTGTGTTTATGTGTATGTGTGTATATATATATATATATATACATACCCGAAGGAAACTAAACAGCACACATGTAAGTACCCGCGAAAGC
>BLBF01000003.1:69808782-69835800 GCA_015471245.1 Laticauda colubrina
TAGTTGTTGCTTATGTATAGTATTCAGCTTTGTTGTTGAACAAAGCTGAATACCATACATATAAATTCCCATGAAAAATTAACAAATATATATAAAGTGACTTGGTTATGCCTTGCTTACAATGTTTATATTATCATGGTTCTTTCTAGAGATGTTCATGTGTAACCAACTTTTATCAGAACTTTATAATTTTGAGATAGAAGTAAGGAACTCCAGTACGAAACAAGCTCACAATAGATATTATTGCATGTTAATTGCTTTTCAGATATTAAGAATGTTTAGAACAGCAAATTCCCAGCAAGGAAACTGGGTGAGTTTCCTTGAATCCTTAGCAAAAGAAGTTTTAAATGCAAATTTCAGGACTTAAAAAATTATCGAGTAAGCCAAAAAAGAATGATTGGAAAGTTGATTTTGGAAACCTACAAATGGACTTTGGGTGCAATGATTTTGAAATAAGATATGAAATTAATAATAATTAATTAATTATTATAAATTAATAATATCTTCCAGTGAAAAAATGCTGCTATTTTAAATGTTATAGAATAGGATTTTCTCTTTTTTCTTTTTTTGTGAGTATTAGTTTTACAGTTTGTTAAAAACTTTAATAAAATAATTTTAAAATAAACCTACTTTGAAGGATTAGATTAGCATTCATTTTATATTTACATTAAACATGCACACACAGATGCACATAGACAAAGAGGCAATGTGAAGAATGAATGAGACTTTCAAGATTAGTTGTGTCTACATTTCATTCAAATCTCAAGTATTTTTAGGTTTTTAAAGTCTGAGTGGTAGTAGTTTAGTTGAACAGAAGTGTTGTAACCCTTTAAATGGAATTGTGTGGTGTCAGTGAGACATTATCACAAAATGTTGATTTGTGTTGTATTTAAATAGACTAATAGACTAAGTCAATCTTAATTTAAACTGCAGAAAGATTCAGACTTGAACAAGTCTCATTTTTTGACTATTAATCCCCAATCTCATAACCATACTCCACAAGACCAGGGAAAGGGGGGATAATATGCAAAGTAGGATTTCCAAGGCTGGCTGAAGCTTGCCTGGAGAAAGATACTGAGCCAGATGCAAAGAGATAATGTCACAATGTAGATTTATATTGGAAAAGTACTTCTGATGCTTCCTGTAGCTTTTCAGTTCTCACATTTTCTCTGATAGAAGGATGTAATTTCTAATTGCAATGAGATTCTTTGGAGAGTGATGATTGTCTTGCTATCACTGGTCTTTCCTGGTTGGAAATTGGAACCAGGTCACAAGCACACATTGCAGAGGCAAGGAAGTAATTCCTACCTGCTGTGGCTTGCTTTACTTTCCTGACTCTACAAGGCCTTACTTGCTGTTCCAATCCCAACCTGATTTAATAGCATTAATAACAACAGTGCAGAAGGAAAGGCACCAATCCCACACAATAATGCCCAAGAGAATCAAAACCTTGTTGCGGAGCAGCAGAACTCTGCCATTTGTGCTTTGTGAACAGATGCCTTCCCAAGGAACCTGCCCATCAGGCAGCCAGCTTATTAAGTGGGAGTGTAAATGCCACAGCTTGTCTCCTGCAGAGGGAGAGTGACATGGGAGGGGAGAGGAAGACTGGCAGGTAAAAAGTAAGCAGCCAGCCCAGGCTTTGAGAAATACACCAGCATCGTTGCCATGGCGACTGGGCCTTGATTGCTTCTCTTCAATCAGATGATTTATCCATCATCTTGTTCTTGGGTCTTATGACAAATAGTCCTTCAGGCTCAGGTTTGCTGGGTCTCCTTTCACCTTTTGCATCCGTGAAAACCAGACTGAAAAATTTAACATTACTCTTTGATATAGACATAGATATTGCTTTAGACATATAGACATATCTATTTGATATAGATATATAGATATTGAATGCTTGTGGCCAATGCCCTGGTTCCACTCTAACCAGTGTGCTATGGAAAGCTGTTGTTTTTAGGTACTTTTACTTGAGATTCACCAACTGTTTATCCCTTTGTGTTCCAAGGGATTTCTTCTGGATCAATGTTTGAGAAAGCCATTTCTCAAAAGTGCCCATTTCTACAGTATACGTGGAAGTAACCACATTACACTGATAAAGCAAGAGATGTCGTAATAAAACTTCTAAATGCCTTCCTAGAAGAGGGGTACATCATTGGAATATTTATATCTGGGACATATCAGAATAGTAATCACATTTAATGTGAAAAAATATACACAGGGAAGACAGACATGATGTAACTAAGGTATGAATAACTATGAGGATGGACTCACAGGCTCCACCAGATGAATCTGGATAAAAACTCTCCTGGCTGTAGCTGCTAACATCTCTTCAAGGACTTCTAAACTGTAAACCAATTCTATCTTATGGATTGTAACCTCATTCAGAACTCAAAACTCTTGGTACTAGAAAAAAAACCAGAAACACCCAGCCATTCTGTCTTGTCAGTACTGAGTTTAAGTCTGTTTCCACCCATCCAGACCTCAACATCATCCTGGGACAAGAATTTAACAGTATTCATTGAGAGGTCAGTGTACAGATACCTGTTCATAAATAGCCTTACCAGTGCCTTCATGTAGATCTTAAACAGAAAGGATGAGAGTATCAAGTCATGTGGGACCTCACAAGTCAGGGTCCTGCCTTGACCTCTCTTCCCCATCTCCTAAAACATAATTTAAGATGCTTTAAAACAGAAGAGTTTATAGCCATAGATTTGGCAAGAGTAAGCTCTTGATGCTCAGTTGAGGAGAATCCTTTAGAGAGCAAGTTGATTCCCTCTGGGCATGCCATACTAGCAATGTGGGCGAAAAGTCTACTTCTGTGAAATGCTGAATGATAGTGTCAAGCATGTACAGTACACTACTTGTTATATTAGTGTGAAACTGGACTGACAAACAATAGAAGAAATCAATTATATATGAAAGCTAGGAACAAATAGCTTTGAAATTCCCTGTGCTATTTATGTGCTGAGAAATTAGATGGATAATTTCTTTCATGTTCTCTAAAAGAAAGATTCGTTCGCCAATTCTCAAAGACAGAATTCCTCCTTAGTAGGAACAGTACCATAACTACTGCAAAACAAACTGACGATCTAAGGAAAGGCTTTTGTTGGGGTTTAATTGTAACACAGGAAGATGGGGAAGTTGCAGATGAAAGATGAGACATTCACAGACATGCAGACAGACGTATATATTTTGGTTGCCTTATCACTTATAATATTAGAATATGCATTTTATAATTTTTTTGTTTTAAATCTATTTTCCTTTGCAATAGTTTCTAAAGCATTTTCTCTTTGATCAAATGACATGGCAACTCTTAGGGGGGGAAATATGTACCTGACAGTATTTATATATTATGAAGCTAATGCACTTGTATAGGTATTTCAGTTCTAGAAGGCACCTGACTGGGTTTTGTACACAGTCATAGATTTTAAAACAGATGCAGGCAGAAGGGCAATTAATTACTTTATTTAACCGGGCAAACAATAGGAAAGGAAAGGGAATTGTATTCTATTCAAGCTTTGGCAATGGGTTGTGAGAAGGTGGAAGTAGACTAAAAGAAGTCAGTTGGGAAAAAAAGTGGGAATATTCTTTGTATGTGGACATTTAATGATCTGCTTTGAATTAATCTCATCATCTGGGGGAAAACAGTTAACAAAGAAGTTGGCAAGAGATGGAGCAAGACAGAATGAGAAGCACAAAATCAATGTCTGCCTATATCAAAGCCTCTTTCACTGAAGGTTTCTTTCATTGTTTGATTGCAGCTTGACCCAGTTTGTGGCACTAGGGATTAGCTGAATGTCAGAAAAAATGACAAAGAAAACTTATAGCTCTTAATGCAACTTAATATTCATATTTTTGTAATTAGAATATTGAACTATTGTAGTCTTTAATATTTTAATAAGTTGCCTATTTCAATATTAATATTTGTTTATGGATGGTTAAACTTTGCCTTCATTATATTTTTTGTTGAATATCTGTTGACTAGTGATGGGGTAGGGGAGGGAGGGAGGCATCTACTACACAAATCACGGAGTAGAATTTAGAAAAATACACATTGCTTAAAGTTGAAAAACCCAATCTAGGTCAGTCGTTGGGACCAGAACATTCGGACTCATATTGAAGCATTCGGACTCATATTGAAATTATCTCTATGGGAATATATGCCTTGGGTTATTCTATACATCATATTTATGTAGTGCCTTCCTATTGGTTGATTGATGTGTTGATGGCTGGTGATTGGCTGTGGTTTTTTTTTTTTTGTGCTACCAAGTCCTCAGTTTCTAAGTACTGATCCAGATTGCATCTTGCATTATCTTGGGACATGGATACTTGTCTTCATTTATTGTTTAAAATTTTCTTTCTTTTGGAGGTGCCATTACAAGAGCTGTTTCCAACCATTATTATTTTCTGCATTATCTTTCCATTTTCAATTTTATTTCATAGTGACTTTCCTGTTTATTTCTATGGTTAACTGTTGGTGGAATAAAAATAAAAAACAGAAGCAGTTTCTGAAGTAGATGGAAAGTGCATTCCATGCATGGTGGGTGAGCCATGTATCATGCTAAGTTTTAAAAAGAGCAATAATAGTATATTTTCATTCACTTCAAGAAATTAAAAATATGGATGGGGTAAACTGGATGTTCACTGGTATTACCACTGCTAATCATGTGTGTTTATTAAGATAATTTTATAATTGTTCAGAAATTAGTCTTGTACCCATTTGAAGTTGAATAAACAACTGAACAGAAGTGGTAAATTATTATATCACAAAAGAAACACTGTAGATTATTTTTAGAACTGATCTGATCCTGACTTAATTCTTCAAAAAGGAACTAATCTTTTGATATCTCCTGCCTTTCTGATGGGTAGCTTACTGCTCTTCAAATTACTTTAAAAGACAGAAAATACACTCTGTTGCTTTCCTTTAACTCATCATTTTCCTAAAATGTGGGTTCTATCTACAACACTATATTACTTTCATTCATCACTATCCAAATCCAAAGAAATATTTATACTCATTGTCACAGAGTTCTGTGCATCCAAGATTTTTGTAGTGTTTTAAAAATTAGATTCTCCAAACCAAGACCCTTCTGAATGGAGGCAAAATAGAAAAATATAAGAATTCATTTGGCACTTTCATTAATGAGAGTTGGAATTATTCAGTCATTCCTAGCTAGAACAAGAAAAAAAATTGTCTTGGTTTCTTCTTGTGCCATGTCCATCATTGGACATTGGCAATCATATTGGATGAAAAGTAATGGATGGTATGGTTTCCATTCATTTCTCTTGTCCTGGTGATGTCCTCTTTGGAGGATCACACATTTCAATCTTATAAAAATCTATGAGAGTTTTTTTTTTTTGATCTATAGATATAAATGTTCAGATTGTTAATCCGTTTTCTTTTTAAAAAGTATCCTTTACCTTATCCATTCCCCCTTTTCAAATTAAATATTTGAAGAGGACATATTAAAAAATAAGAAAAAGAATCAGGAAATGAATATATAATGAAAACTGATATTTAAAAACAATTTATTTAAGTTAGATGGTTTCCTGCATTAGATTATTTTAATCTTTCCATCAATGGTTTTTTCCTATGATCAATTTAAAAGTACCATAGATCTCCCTTTCCTTTTTTGTTGTTTTGTAATCCTTTACTTGTGGGTAGGAGGAATAGGGGGATATTGTGTAGCATATTAGCTTTAACTTGAAATTGTTTGTAAATTTTTTTTTAGTTATTCTATTATTACTCTGGATTTGTACTAATTTTCATCATTTTATGGAGAAGCAGTGTAGAAACATGAAAATAAATAACTGGAAACTAGGCAGAACCATATTATTGCTACATTTATGTCTATTTGGCTTTGAACCAGCTTTGACTCCTGGCAACTCTCATGAACAAGCATATGATTTTTTTTTTGCTAATGTTTTGGGGAAATGACTTGCCACTGCCTTCTGACCGAGAGAAAGAGAAATGGGTCCAAAGTCACCCAGTTCACTAAACATAGGACTAGAACTGAGTTCCCCAGTTTCGGGCCCTGAGCTTTTAACACTTCACCAAGTTCTTATATAATTTGTAAGATTAGTGTGAGTAAGAGCCACTAAATGATTTCTACAGAGATGTCACATTATTTTGAATGAAAATTCCACTCTGGAAATCATTTTTCCTTCAAAGTATTATAAATGATGTCATATTTGCTGCTCTCTTTTCAGTGCTATTAAGATCACAATTCCCTTTACGCTCCCTTTGGAGTGTCATTTTTTTTGTTCCATTACTTTGCCCACTATGTGTACATATTATATTGATATGACCCTCTACATGAAGAGTATGTGTTCCTTGCTAGGGAGACAATCTGTTTGCTATGAGATTCCAAACTAGTACTATTATGGCCAAGGGGGATTTGGCAATACACTTTTGTTTTCAATGGGTAGGCATGACCTCTTCAGGGATAACTGACCTTACTTCCGGAGTCTTTGCTTCCACACTCCCCTTTATCGTACCACCATTTGCTTTTCAGCTTGTCTAAGACGCCTTGCTCACTGAGTTTCAAAACCGCTAGGTTTACAGGACCTCTTCAAACCAGGGGGGAAATAACATAAATAACATTACCAATGTTATTTTATGTTATTCAGCACATACAGTTCATTCACAGCATTCATTATCAAGTTATACATTGACAAAGTGATACAACTGAATACTCCATCTGGCCACCCCGCCCTCCTCCAGCATCCCAGCCAGCCCCACCACTCCCAACACATTCTCACCCTTCTTTTCTCCAGCATAGCAAGATGAGTATTACTATATCACTTTGAGTAACCAGCAACCTCAGCCATCTGCCAAGAGATACTTGCAAGTGGCCTTGCTAATGCTGATCATTGCAGACCATTAACATCTGCAGGGCAATCAGCCAAAGCAGAGCCCTGCACAATATCTCAGTCTCCTATCCATGATCATGCTTAAGAGATCCAAAGAAACTTTAAGCGTGGGAAGTGGGGAAAGGAAGGATGTATTTCTGGGAAAGCTTTAGTGCTATGAGCAGCAGTGGTTGAAATCCCTTCTTCTAGAAGAGCTGCCACAATGGCCATGCAGGCGCATCTAGTCCCATGGACTCCTTTCCCATGTCACCATTAATCAAGAACCTATCCTCACCAAAGAAGAGAGAGATATCCAAGAAGGTTTGTTCTCCCCAAGTGATTGAATGCAAAGGCAATGTGGTTGCTGGTTACTATCCATGCGGTTTATACCCACTAGGTTTTCTTACTGAGGCTGACCTTGGAGTCACCTCCCCCGCTGCCGCACTCGCCCTTGTCGTACCACCATTTGTTTTTCAATTTGTCCAAAAGCCCCTGCTCGTTCAGTTTTAACACTGCCAGGTTTACTGGGTTTCTTTAAAATGAATAGATAACACTCGATGAGTAACAGGCGGAGAACACTCGGAAAATCATGTGACAACAAGGGATCGGTGAACCAGCACCCTTCAGTCTGATCCAATATTCTCCCCCAGTAAGACTATGTCCCTTACAATTAAAATAACAGCGGGGATGACGAGTGATGTAACACTCCCTGTGAGTGGGAGAAATGCTACAGAGAACAGAATCACAAAGGAGATTTGTTTTCTTTTTTCTTTTTTTGCTTTTAGCAACAAATGCTCACTCGGGATGTCATCTTCTACAGCTGCTCTAGCGGTGAAATAAAATTTGATCCCAATTGGCATAGGGTTGGCTTCTGAAAGAATGAAGTGCAGGAACAGTGGAAGAATCATTTGCCCAGCTGCAGTTGTAAACTCAATAATTTGGCTTTTTGCAGGGGGGGAAATCGATGCAATAATTTAGAATGCGGTGGGGAGGGAGTCTGGATCGCCTATTCCTCCTGAGTGATCCTCATGTCACAAAAGACATATAAAAACAATGATCAATAATAATTTCTGTTTAAGGAACAAAAAGAAAAAAATCAGTTTAAGAAGTGTAACATCCAAATCAATACAGAATTGAGAGAACACTTCAGACATTTCACAACATACAAACACAGAAAAAAGGAGATCCTCTTCTGATTAAATTCTTAGGATTCCATTGAAGTCAATGGGCTAGATTTTATTTACTACACTGGTTACATGAGAACAAAATAGAATCAGTTAGCCCTTCTCCATATAGAGGTGTGACAGCATCAACAATATTGTGGTTTCAGCCAATTGGGTGCTATATGCTTCAGTATCAAGGTTAGAAAAAAAAGAAGATTGGGATAAGTCACTTATCTACAAGTCTCTCTTCATTTTCTCCAAGTTTTGCTGTCATAATTTTATGCCATGCTGTTTGTAAATTATTATATAGGCTTGCATTTTCAGTATCTGTTTCTTCTGCTATCTGTACCATATTATACAGAGATTTTATGTTTGCTTTTTAAAACTATTGATATTTCAAGTCAGCATTAGTATTAAAACTACTCTACATAAAAATCTGATTGAATGTTTAGGACCTCTGATAAGTGGAGTAGATATTGCAGGTAGTTCAAAATTCATTTGCCTATCTTATGATATAGATGACATAAGATTTGATTTAGACCAAGATGATGACTGATACACACAGGTCATATATAACCCAAAGTATTTGGAATAAGTAGCTCTCTCTTTAAACTCATAGAACATTTCCCAGTGTCTGAAAGTCCATGGCTTTTTGCAGAAAAAAAAGAGTTCTGCCATCTTTTTCTCTGAAATGAGTTAGTTTTTCTTAATCTTTGACAAAGAATGTTTTATTCATTTAAATGTTTTGTGATAATTGGCGTAAAGATTAATGGGACTCCAGGGTAGCTATGTTTATAGTTTACCGGTTTAAAAGAAAAACCAGTTCTGGAACAGATTTTCTGCTTCTCTCTCCCTTAAGGTTAAAATACCCTTTTACCTTAGTGTGATTCACCAATATTGCCCATTCTGCATTGTTTCAAATTTAATATAGAATTAATAGGAAAAATTAAGGTGAAGGTGTGGCATATCCATCGAGAAGCTGAAGAGAATATAGACGTTAGCTGCTGTGTACTGAAGGAGCAAGAAAAACTATTGTGCATGTGTTAATATGTTTTAATCAGTCATGTAAGGCTTCTTACATGTGTACACTTGGGCTACCAATCTTGCATTTATATATAAGTGCATGTGGCACACTCAGGTGTGGTCCTCAAATATTGCCTGTTAAGGTGTATTTTGGCAACTACTCTGAAATTAGATGCAACAGACCCCCTCCTAAAAAAAAAAGCTATGTAAATCAGCCAATCCCAAATTGCTTTGTGTCCAAATGTGTTGAAATAAAAATTAACAGCCAGCAAGTGATTCACATTACTATTTCAATGCTACTGGACAACCCAATATAAATATGGCATTTTTCTCTATGGTTTTGGACCACTAATACTGCAAATATGCTGAATGTTTCTTGATATAATTTCAATGCGAGCTGTTCGCTCCCAATCAAATTAAATGACTATACAAACTCTACTGAGTCAGCTATTAATAGTATCCAGAAATGTAGTATTAACTTCTAAAGAACTTTATATAAAGGTTATATTTTGTGGGAACCTTTTAGATTTTCATTTGGCTAAAATAAAAATGAAGGAAGTGATATTTTTCTAATACAAAATTATTCGGGCCAAGTCTCATCTAAACATTCAACAGTTAGTTTCCAAATATCATTAAAATTAAAAATCTTGGTGAGTATAGTTCTGAGATCTATGCTTTAAAACATCCTAATAATTCCTAGATGGCATACAGATATAGATACAGATACATCTAATGATCTAATGGCCATCTGGATTTTTTCAGCCCTGATCTGGGAATCCTTCTGTACCATTAGGAAGAAATCTTTATGAAGAATGAGCAACTGGAAGCTGAAGAACTTACTTCTAAATAAGCAGGTATCAAATTATCTATAAATTTCATGCATGTAGCTTAATCAGTTCTTAATCTAGAACTGTAGCTTTTGATGACATAAAACTTGGGAATCAGTAGAGTGCTTCAACAATAGGTATTTCCCAGGATAGTTTGGGAAAAATGGCATTAACCAAACAATCCGAACACAGTTAAGTTACATTATTTCAGCCTCTTCCCATAATAGATATGTCCATTGTTTTCATCCTGAATGAAGACAATGGAGTCATATATTGAATTGTATGATTTCTCACAGTTCCAATTTGAAATTAAGTCTTCAGATGTTAACTCATCAACTTAATTAAATAATAATTTGCACTTAAACATTATACTATGATGGAGCATTACAGTATTTCATATAAACTAGTTAGAAATGTGAGAAAGACCTGAACTCAATAATCACTAATTCTTCCCAAATGATCCATCACATCTGGGGAATAATTTGTAAAATAGGTACCTTCACATATAACATTATGATCTGATTGACTTCAATGGTTAAATTTATACTGACTTAGAAGAAACACTCAGTCAGTCACAAAATAAGATATAATTGGGTATTCCCAGATAGTGGAACAGATGCTAGAAGTTGTCTGAAGAGCATATAGCATAGATAGAAGTTGTCTGAATAGAAGTTGTCTGAAGAGCATATAGCATTAGATAAACAGTTAAAATGACCACAAATAACGAACATAATGAGACAGAAACTGAGGTCATATGTATAAAAAAGCACCATTAGATTCAATGGAAAAGCAAAATGTTCCCTCCTGGTTGCTTCTATTGAACTGGAAAGTAAATCAAGAACAAATACGTCTAACTTATTCTTCTGTCCCACTCTATTGACATATCACAAGAACATTTTGAAAAAGAAGATGAAATCAACATTAGCATTTGTTTCTCTCTCTCTCTCTTTCTCTCTCTCACTGTGGTTGGGTATATTATGTGTATTTGCATCTTTAAAGAAAAAAAGAAATTATTTTAATATACATTTAGGATTTACATTGAAAATGTACATTGGAAATCACATCTGGCTATGCTATTCTTTGTCCAATCTACATGTTGTCCTTTGTTCAATCATGTCTACACCTTGGTTTTTTCCCTGGCAGTTCTTGTCTTTCCCCCACTGAATATCTTGGTTTTAGTGAGAAAATCCAAACATATTTATTACTTTATTATATTTTGTGGATGTACATGGGATATGTATTCTTTGCATACCTAAAGTGCTGGTGGATCCCTACAATCTTACCTTCTACCTAATCCCATTTACAGACCTTTTCTCCGCATAGCTATTGTCTTTTCTGTCTTGGTTGGCTGGATCATTGTAATCTTTTCTTTTGCTGAACCACTTGCATTTTGTGTACTATGATTCTGGATGCTACATTCTGTCTACAATTTTATGGACAACACAACATATTTTTTGCAACATTTGCATACAGTACATGCTATTAACTAAGTTCTATCAGTGGCTAATGGAGATAATTGTCCTTTCATCCATTTGTTGTCTATCTAGCAGGAAAACACTTAGCTTTTCCATTTAGTTGTCCAATATAGATTTGTATTTCTTTGCTCAGACATGCACATACCTAAATGTTTTTACTACTAGAATCTCTTTAACCAAAGAAGAGATATAATAGATATTACACAATTGGCATGCACACCAGAAAACAGTCACATTATTTCAAAATAATGCCCCATTAAGCAGTAGCCAGGTTCTCACAAATTTCTTTTGTTCTTATACTTTGGGCCAATTTAGCAAAGAAACAAATATAGGAGTGAGGCTACAACATTCAAGAATCCTGAAAGACCCATCACCATTTCCCAGCTCATAATTACTTTTCCATTTTCCTTCTTCCCCCTGTTTTATTAGCTATAGTGTAGTAATGAAAATTAACAGCATGCTTATGGATGCATCAACTGCTGGGGATGAAGAGAAAGAAGCAACACATTCAATCTACCTACCTCAGTGGTGAACCTTTTGGCGTTGCAATGCCATAGCCTTTGGAATCCAAGTTACCTCCCACTTTCATGGTGTCACATGGTTTTCTCTGTTCAATATACTCATTCATGGTGGACTCTAGCAGGTAGGCATACTTCCCTTTGGATCGCCTCACACGCTTCATCCCCTCTTCTGTTGTCGGCACGAAAACAGAGGGCTCAGCTGACTTCATGTACGTCCACATCTTCTCAAAAACCGCTATTTTAGATCTCTGTCCAGAATAGCATAAATCCACTGCTCTTAGCATGCGTTAATACATAGAGCAGAGATTCATACACCAAGGAAGACACAAATTTGTTGGGCTGTGTGTGCCTACACAGTGCACAGCTAAAGAAAGGATATTACTTAAATTAGGGGCTAGTTTATAGAGGTGAACAGAGAAATGGATGGATTGTATGAACTGGTGCCATTCATTGGCACATTTTATGGGATAAAAATTACCGCAAGCAGAAGAGAGATAGAAGAAAACATAATTTAAAACTTAAAAGCTTTTGTGAAAGCCAAATTCTAGGAATTATGTTGGAAGTGGTAGCACATTTGCTAAATTCTAATCCTAAAAAGGAAATGTAATTTAGTGGCAAAGTGGAAAGCATGTAAACTAGGTGTTTCAATTTGAATTCCTCAAATCTCTGGTGTTTAAAGGATATTGGGACAGAAAAGCCTCCTGGGAAACAATCTTGGAATAGACAACACTGAAATAGTCTGACTCCATATTAGTCAAACTCATCAGACTGAGAATAAAAGCAACAGAACTGTACTGCAGTCCACAAACTTGAGCAGGAAGACTGAAGAAAACATTAGAGACAAGTGAGAGACAGAAGACACAAGACCACAGAAAAGAAGTGTACTTTTTGTGGCTTGGTATTTGTAAGCCACTGTTGAATAACTTAAATATATTTGCATATTGTAAATGTTGCCTATTAAATTACAGAGCTAACTAAGTATTTATTATTCTCTAAATCTGAGCTACAAGTCACAGTAATTACTTTTGATGCTACTAAGTGTAATGACTCAGTAATCTGTGGAAGCTTATAATTACTCCATGTTTTAAGGGTATTTATGGTATCTGGCAGATGAGGTATATTTCCTGGGCTAGCATGAGTCTTGCGTTTTTGTACATGAAAATCAGAACCAATTTCTCTTACCCGAAAGAATTCTTTTGTAGAACCAGCATCCAAAGTTCCATAAGCAATCTCTGTTTGCTTGGCCAAGTCTTCTGCGCTCTCTATGGGAGACACCATTCTCTCTACTGTTAAAAATGCAGCTAAATTGGCTGTGTAAGATGAAATGATGATCAAAGTAAAAAACCACCAAACTCCACCAACTATGCGTCCAGATAGGGATCTACCGAAAAAGAAAATGTAACAAAAGATACAATGAGAAAAGAAAAAAAAGAAGGGTACTATGTAGAATCTGTTTTCACAGAAGCACTAATGGAATAATTATTGTATTAGATTGTTATTATATTTTGTATTTTAATCCTGTTTTAAGATGGGAATGACAGCCATTTATAGTCCTTTCAGATTGCAACCTATAAAACTCAGGAAATGAATGAATTCTTGGTAAACAGCATTCACAATTAGCTCTTGGCCTAAATGAGGATGAAAAATTAGCAAGACCTACATTAACAGCTGCCAGTTAGCTTCACTAATAACTTAATCTCTATACATCACTATTATCAATTATCTACTAGGATACCACTAATATAACATGGAAGAAATACATTGATGGAAGAAAAAATGAGTTTTTTTTTAAAGACTAACTGACATCTATTGCCATCATCCTCAATTTGCCACTGCAGATAGATCATAAAATGTAGAAAATCGTCAAACGAAAAATGAAACAATGGAAGACCAGAATGGAGTTTTTGTTATCACAATATAATAAAAGGAAGACCATTTGCACTGACCAGCATGAAAGTCTTGCCTCTGTGTTGCAGAAGAAATGAGATACGTAATATCACATATATATGCTTATGGACATTAATTTAATAAATAAAATTTAGTTAGCACATTGATACTATTTTTTGTCCAGTGGAATATATATGATTAATATAAGTAAAATTAGGCAGAACAGGAATTGAAGTATTGAAATTCTTTGTAAAACTGAAGTGAGACTATATTATGTACATGTGTGGCAAGAAAAAAAATCTCTATAGGCCTTCAGCTCAGCCCATTTCAAAATTAGTAACAAGACAGCTTTATAGTGTAAAAAGAAGAATGTTCTTTTTTTTTAAAAAAAAAAACAAAATAGTGGCATTTAAACTTCCTTGCTCACAGAGTAAAGAAAATAGCTGTTTACAGTTCTATAGGTTTGTTGTGAAGAAACCTATAAATGTTAACATTTGGGAAAGGTCTTATTCAGCTGCTTTATCTGACAGAAAATACTCATAGAAAGGGATGGTGTGAACCCAGCCATTATGTTGGTTTGTTTAAAAAGCCCAACAAATCAAAATAGTTTCATTCATAGATCCCTCTCTGTTTTTTCCACTGCATGCTTTAGTTTTATTGGACTACCAAACTGTTCCATCCGGAAAAACGCGAGGTAGACCGGGTTCCAACAACAAGTCTTTATTAAATCAAGCAACAGTAACAGAACAGTTTGGCTGAAGTCGCGGCAGCCTTTTTATACAGGCTTGCCTGCTGGCTTGTAGCCAATGGCAGCTGTTTGACTTTGCCACCTTTCAGTGGCTCTTTTGGATTGGTTCCTAATGAACCAATCCAATACTGGTCTTTCTATCCAATCAGATTGCATAGTTTGGAGTATACCATTCTATACAGAACACCCCTCCCCCCTTAGTTTAGTCCTATGTGGGTGACGTAGTCACGCAGATAGGTGGGGCTTCTTCTGACTCTATTTGACTTGCGCGGTTCATTTTTGCTGGAGACTTTGAGTGGTTCGGATGGGATCGCTGTCTCTCCAGCTCTTCTCTATGGAACCGTCTGGTAGGGTGAGTCAGCAAGGTTGCTACCGCTTGAGTTCCTCAGGCCGGTGGTTTTGCCGCTCCCTCCTGGCTTTCCTGGGCAGGTCGAGCTGGCTTCACTGGCCCCTTCCAGGACGGGTTCCTCTTCATGTGGATTATTTCTGCCAGTTTCATCTAACCGTAAGTGTTCTTTTTGCTCTTTTTGATTGGTTAGATGTTCTGGGTTTATTTTTAACAATTCTTTATTCCCTTCAATATTATTTTCTTGTATTCCCCCCCCCCCACTCTTTGGTTTTGGTTTTGTCTCTTGAGGCAGCACAGTCGTATTTTGCTTGACATTTCGGAAACGAAGCTGGCCTATGTGCCGCTTCCATTCCCTGCCATCGTCTACTGTTAGATGGTAGGACCCGGGGCCTGTTATTTGTGTGATTGTGGCTGGAAGCCACAGAGGGTCCCCAGTAAAATTTTTCGTGTAGACTAGGTCGCCGATTTCAAACGTGCGAAAATGGCTGGAGGAGTCGGGGGGTTTCTCAAAGGTGTAGTTTGGATGTAACCTATCCAAATGTGATCGAAGTTTCCTCTCCATTAACAATTCTGCCGGGCTCTTGTTAGTTACAGTCCTGGGGGTGATATGTTGGAGGGTGAGTAAATGGTTCAATTTATCCTGGACATCCCCTGGGTCCATTTTTTCCAAACCCTCATTGGTAAACCTGACCATTCTCTCAGCCCTACCATTTGCCGCCGAGTGGGCTGGCGCGGTAAGTGCATGGCGTATACCAAAAGAGGCTAGGTACTGTTCAAATTGTATAGTGGCCCATTGTCGGACACTAGGACGTCCGGCAATCCATGGGTTGCAAACAGTTTGTTGAGTTGTTTGATAACAGAGTCGGTTGTTGTAGATGACATTACTGCGACTTCCAACCAATTTGAGTATGCATCTACAACAATCAAAAATGTATGCCCCTTAGTAGGACCCGCAAAGTGAATATGGATTCGAGACCAGGGGCCTCGTGGGGTCTCCCAGTCCCTTATAGGTGCTTTTGGTGGTGATGGCCTGGTTTTCTGGCATTTATTGCATGTAGCAACCCAATATTCAATATCTTTGTCTAAGCCAGGCAACCAGACAGAGCTCCTAGCCAGGCTTTTCATTTTCACGATGCCTGGGTGGCCTTCATGAAGCATGCCCAACACTCTAGTTTGTAATCTGGAAGGAATTACCACCCGATCACCCCACAATAAACACCCCTTTTGTATTGACAGCTCAGTCTGTCTGGTCCAGAAAGGTTTAAAGTTTTCAGTTTTTTGGTTTTCCAGCCAGCCTTTACCTACCCAATTTAAAATGCGGGCAGTCACTGGGTCTTTAGTGGTTGCTCTGGCGACATCATGTGCAGATATTGGCAGTTCGGGGCAGGCTTCTATTTGCAGGGTAGTAATTGTTGGCGCTGGGTTGTCCTCTGTCATTGGCAGCGGTGTTCGACTTAATGTGTCTGCATGGGAGATTTGTTTTCCGGGTCGATGTATTAATGTGTAGGAGTATGCAGCTAGGAATTCTGACCATCGAGTCATTCGGGGAGATAAAATGTTCGGTGTGGGTTTGTTTCCCGCCAAAATTCCTAGTAGTGGTTTATGATCAGTCACAATGGAAAATGTTCTCCCATAGAGGTACTCGTGAAAACGTTTAACTCCGACAGTTGCCAGGGCTTCTCTGTCTAGTTGACTATAGCTGTGTTCTGTTTTAGACAGTGTTTTCGAGTAAAAGGCGATGGGTGCCTCTCTCCCGTCAGGCAGTTGGTGGCTCAGGATGGCACCAACTCCAAACAGTGAGGCATCATAGGTGACCGTCAATGGAAGTGTGTTACTAAACTGAATAAGAACGGTGTCTGAGGTTAACAGATTTTTTATGCCTTGGAATGCTTTTTGTTCTCTATGCCCCCAAGTCCAACTAGTTTTCTTATCCAATAAGCGATGTAACGGTTCTGCTATCGTTGCTTTGTGGGGGAGGAATACGTTATAGAAGTTTATTAGACCCAAAAATGCTTGCAATTCCGTTGTTTTTTGGCTGTGGTGCGTCTCTAATAGCCTTGACTTTTTTTTTCTGTAAGGTGTATACCCTCTCCGTCAATTTAATAACCCCAAAATTCGACGCGATCAGTCATTAAGCAGCATTTTTCTTTTTTGACTTTCAGGCCGGATTCTCTAAATTTTGTTAGCACCTCTTTCAGTCTTGTCTCTAACTGGGTTGTGTTTTTAGCTGAAATTAGGACGTCATCAAAATATGGAACGACCCCTTTAATTCCATTTAATAGGCGTTCCATAAGGCTTTGGAAAATGCCTGGGGCAACGCTTACTCCAAATTGAAGTCTGTTACATTTGAATGCCCCTCTGTGAGTTACTATTGTCTGTGCCTCGGCCGTTACTGGGTCTACTGGAAGCTGTTGATATGCTTGGACTAAATCAAGCTTGGCAAACAATTTTCCTCCCCCAAGCGAGTGCAATAAATGTTGCACGATTGGCACAGGGTATGCGCTTTGCTGCAACGCATGGTTCAGGGTAGCCTTGTAGTCTCCGCAGATGTGTACCGACCCATCAGGTTTAACAGGTGTTACTATTGGTATCTCCCATCTAGCATGGTCAATTGGTTCTATGACCCCTTGCTCAATTAATTTATTTAGCTGTTCATCTATTTTGGTCTTTAAAGCAAAGGGGACTCATCTGGCTTTTAACCTTCTAGGTGCTACCTGAGGGTCTAAACTAAAGGAAATTGGGGTCCCCCGGTACCTGCCTAAGGTGCTGTCGAAGACGTCCTGGAACTTGTGTATCAGGCTCTCTTCCCAGTCGGTTGCGGCTACTCGGCTCACCCCGGTCATTCCAATGCCCAATGGTGCGAACCATTCGATGCCCAGGAGACTGGGGCGGTCCCGGTCGACTATTGTTAGAGGCAGGACTTCAGCGTGCTGCTTGTATGTGACTCGGAAATGTCCTAGACCTACCACAGGGATTCGGTTTCCTTGGTAGTCTTTTAAAATTAACTTTTGTTTCTGGAGTTCTTTTAATTTGATGTTTGGAACCAGCCATCTGATTGTGTTCCAAGACACCATTGACAGGAAGGATCCTGAGTCGACTTCCATCTCGCAGGGGCTTCCTTCAATTTTTACAACAATTTTGACCTTTCTCCCGCTTTCCGTCTGGGCGCTTCCAATAGTGACAGTTTGATGGGTCTTTTCTCGGTTGCTGGTTCTTTGTTGTGCTCCCATTTCTTTTTGGCTTGCTTTGATTCAGCTTGTAGTGGGGAGTTACTGCGTCTGTTTGGACTGTTATTTTTTCAATTCCTCCAGACTTTTTCGATGTGTCCCCTTTTCTTGCAAGCTCAGCAGATGGCATCAAGGAATCTGCAATCGGCTCGAGGGTGGTTTCCCCCGCAGCCAGCGCATTCCCGCCAATTTCTTTTTTCATGCCTTTTTTTGTTGGTGTACAGGCGGTGGACCTCATCGTCATCATCTTCCCTTTCTGATGAACTGTCGAATTCTTCATGATGAGTCGTGGTGGGAACTTGCTTCTTTCCTCTGGATAGGGTCATCGCGTCATTATTTGAGTTCATTTGCTTCATAGTGGCTGCTGACTTTTTTGCGGCTTCTGCTGCTGTGGCTTCTGCGATCGCTTCAGCCACTGTGATATTGGGTTTATTTAGTAGTTTACTTTGTAAGTTAGAGTCTCTAAGACCTAGGACAACTTGATCTCGCATGGCTTCATCCAAGTTCAGGAACTCGCAAGCTCCCCCCCAGTTATCGGAGAGCTGCCATGAAGTCAGCGATGGTCTCGCCTTCCTTCTGATCCCTTTTGTAGAATTCGTGCCGTTTGATGAGATTTGACACTACCAGTGTGTAGTGGGCCTTTAACATTTGGTGAAGCTCAGACCAGGTCATTTGTTTCACGTCTCTGGGCTTCGCCAATGCTTTGGCCATTTTGAATCCGGTTGGTCCACAATGCGTTAGTAATACAGCCCTCTTCCGCTGGTCTGAGATCTCGTACCATCTCGTTGCTCTCTAAAAACAGCAGGAAATGGTCTACGTATGATTCCCAATCCTCTTCATTGGGATTGAAGGGTGTGGGCGGCACGCTATTCCCAGCCATCACTTTCAGTCTGGAGTTCTTTCTGCCGCATGCTTGGTCTCGCATTTCGGACAATCCCACCTTTGTCACCAGTGTTCCGTCCAGAAAAACACGAGGTAGACCAGGTTCCAACAACAAGTTTTTATTAAGTCAAGCAACAGTAACGGAACAGTTTGGCTGAAGCCGCGGCAGCCTTTTTATACAGGCTTGCCTGCCATCTTGTAGCCAATGGCAGCTATTTGACTTTGCCGCCTTTCAGTGGCTCTTTTGGATTGGTTCCTAATGAACCAATCCAATACTGGTCTTTCTAGCCAATCAGATTGCATTGTTTGGAGTATACCATTCTATACAGAACACCAACATATAATTATTTGTAAAAGTGGTCCATCGGTATTCATTCATCTATTTGTTCTGCTTCAGTTTATTTAAAAGAATTCATGCAACTACTGGAAAATGAATTTCTAGTGATGTGTAGTCTCATTTATGATATCTTTTGAAAAGCTAAAATCCTATTAAATTCAGTAAAATGTACTTCATAAAGAATGCTACATTATAGTCCTCATGATACACTCTAAGTAGTATTGCGAATTAGAAGCCTATTTTTTCAAAATTTTCTTTGGAAGATTAAAGGATGCAATTCAAATAGCATCTATCTTTCTAAAATGTGAAATTTACATGTCTCTGGGTATTGATCTACTTTGGGAGAGTTTTACTCATTACATCATTGAATATTATTTATTTTACCTTGCTTTAAATTCCATCCAGAATTGGCCTCTGGAAGAGTTATGCATTTGATGTACCTATATTTCCAGTGGCATTCATAAATAAATCTTCAAGTTTTAGGAGTCTTTATAGTACTTAAACATGGTATAAAAATGCCCTGGAAATATATACATTTCCATATCCCTATAAGAGTACCTTAGTCTCCTTTCTGGTACATTAATGAGAAAGGCTTAAGACATTTTTAGATGTATTGGTATTTGTCTCCCCCACCCCGAAGCTGTCAGCGTCTAATGACATCTCCGAGGTAAATAAAATTGGTTATGCTTTGTTATGCATAACTTAGGAAGAGAGTCCAGTGACAGAAGGGACTGGGAAGGGTCAAGATAGGGATCAGCAATAAGGAGAGAAAATTTCATGCTAGTATAATTTATGTCAATATAGAGAAAGGGAAAGATTCTTAGCTTGGTCTGAAAGGGGGAAATGAAATCCATCTTTTTTACTGCAAGTATAAATACTATCATCTTTGAATTTCTAGAAAAATATACAAGATTCAGAAAAAATAACTCTTTAACAAATGTCTGACATTTTCAGATAATATTCCTAGATGAGTCTAAAATGGGGTCTCATACTTTGTAATTCAAATGTTTGTGGTTGTCTAGGCCTTATCTTTTCTTTCTGTAAAAACCATGTTATTGAGGCACAATATGATTCATTTATTAACTGCAAAGTTGTTATTGTTAACCTGCAGTTGTAACCCCCTAAAAGATTATCATTGGGAAAAAAATGAAAGAAATATTAGTGAAATAGATGAGGCAGGTATAAATGAAGATTATCATTATCTGGTCCCCTTAAAAATTAAATTAACAAGGCAGGGGAATTCTTCAATGTGAAGTCTGAGAGAATATAACAGCAAGGTAGCTATTTTCTATTCTTCAGATTTGTGAAAGAAGTGAAAATAGAATAATGTAGCATCAGGGTGAAACTCCAACTGGGAAACCCACTCTTGTTAATATTGTGTCTTTCTACCTTACCAACTGTGCAAATTATATGTTGCCTTTGTAATTTTTAAATGGCTGGCATTTTGTGCCCAGAGTTGAGGTCTTAGGACTTTTTTTAGTATTTAATCTTCTATACTTTGCCAGCCTGCAAGGATAATTCAACTGCCAAAAATAAACAATACCTCAAATCACTCTTTCAGGAAGGGTTTTTTCAATTCAGTTCTGTAATTTAATGGAGGTCAAGTTAAAAAGTTAGGGCAACTCCAACGTCAGAAGAGAACAGTTCCAGTCCTCTGTGGCCTGCCCTGCATAATAACCCCTTGTCTCCCAGTTGTCTTACACCATGGACCAGATAATAAAGAAAGTCCTTGAAATATTCTGGATGTACAAATCAGCTTTGTTCGGGTATTTTCCCACATCATTATAGTTGTGCTTTTAAAATTGTAGTGATGTTTCAGCAGAATCTCATCTGTCATCATCAGGCTTGTGTATTGTGTTTGTGGGAAAATACCCAAACAAAGCTGAATACCATACATATAAATACTTGTGAAAACTTAAGAAAAAACACACAAACACACATATATCTTGACTTACAACCATTCATTTAGCAACTGATTGAATTTACAATGGCACTGAAAAAAGTGAGTTTTGACTGATCCTGACACCTATGATCATTGCAGCTTCCCTACAATCACATGATTAACATTCAGGCCCTTAGCAACTGGCATGTACTTAGGAGGGTTGCAGCATCCTGGAGTCATGTGACTGCCATTTTCAACCCTTCCACATTGCTTTCAACAAGCAAAGTCAATGGGGGAAGCCAGATTTGCTTAACTGTGTGATTCAATTATCAAAGGCAGTGATTAACAACTGTGACAAAAAGGTCATAAAATTGGGTGTGATTCACCTAACCACTTTGCTTAGCAACAAAATTTCTGGCCCCAATTGTGGTCATGAGTCAAGAACTACATGAGTTCCTCTCTACATTGTCTACATAAAGAAATCTACAGCTCTACATTGATGGATTATTCCCAACTGGGTTTTACTTTCTTATTTACTGGAGACCTGACATTAAATTCATTGGGAAGGAGTGATATATGTTCCTTTAGTCTGTTGCATGATTGAGGATCAGGAAAGCTTTGAATCCTGTAGAACAATGATTCATTGTGCATGTCCCAGGAAAAGCAACCCTCCCTTTTTCTCTTTCTGATATTAGAATTAAAACTCCCACATTTGTCTTATCATGGAAATGTGATTTTATTTTTGATGTTTTCTATGCTTTAATACAGGGGTGTCAAACTCAGGTCATCACGGTGGCATCACTTGATGTACTGGGACTCCCCTCCTTTGCTAAACCAGGTATAGGCGTGGCCAGTGCATGATGTAGTTTGTAGTATGTGGTCATTAGATTTAGAGTTTGGATCAATTTTTCCTTGATAGCCTTGAAAATTATGCTCTGCGCTATTGATAGGTTATTGTTTAGGTAAAGAAATAGTTTTGAAACAGTGACCCAAGATCACAGGCTGTAATCCTGTACTGTATGGCCTAACTCAACCTATTAGGGAATGATGGAAGTTAAAATCATATATATCTGTAGGGAATCAAGATTGTGAAGAACAAAATACAATATCCCAGAGAAAAGATGACTTATTAAAAAACCAATTAACATCTCAGAGATTCTTTGGATGAAAACTTTGTTAAAAAAGAAATAAATCACCTTTATCCCTTCTTGGAAATAACTGGTTTATTTCAGTAATTTTTAAAAAGCATTAAGCACTTTTTTACATAGAGAATGGGAAGAGAAGACAACAGTGACTTGAAACATGGTGATATCTGTCTGGCATCATTAGCATTAAGAGGGAGCAGGAAGCAAACCATGAAATTTAATCAGATTTGCATCAACAGAAGTCAAATCAAAATGTCATGCAGATTGGAGGTCATCTGCATTGCTATGGCTCTGTGATTAAATCCATTTTAAATATGATCCTATCTTCAGTTTAATCAGAGAAAGAAGCTCATTATTACTCTGTGCATGGTTGCTACTGTTTAAAAAGATAAATGATACAAATCTCACCTATGGCTGCAAATTTTTATCTTGATTATTTCAGAGAGAAAGACAGCTCTCTAGCAGAGCATGCATTTTGCATACAGAAGTGTCAGTTTAAATATCCAGTTATAAAGTGATGGATCCTCTAGAGAATTGCCACCAATTAAGAATGGACAATGATAAATATTTTTCCCTTTTTGGGGATCAGTCCACAAAGCATGATTTCAAGACAGGGCCTGCAGCAATATTTCCCCACCTAAAGCTTGCTTTTGGTCAGTGCTGAAGACCCTGATTCTGCTGCTTTGAGTCCTATAGAAGAAAAATAGGAGTCATATAAACATAAATAAATGTCAAAGAGAAGTTTAAAAAACAGCTAATCAGCAAAGTTTTCAAAAGTCATGAATTTTCCATTGTTAATTGTTAAAAAGAAAGAAACCATTAAAGCAGGGCTATCAAACTTGCAGCCCACAGGCCGGATGCATCATGCACTGGCCACGCCTATACCTGGTTTAGTGGGAATTTTAATTCTAATATCAGAAAGAGAAAAAGGGAGGGTTGCTATTCCTGGGACATGCACAATGAATCATTGTTCTACATGATTCAAAACTTTCCTGATCCTCAATCATGCAACAGACTATTCCAGTGAGTCCTTCCTTCTCATTGGGTGGCCAAAGTATTTGAGTTTCATCTTCAAGATCTGGCTTTCTAAAGAGCAGTCAGGGTTGATATCTAGGACTGACCCATTTGATCACTTTGTAGTCCAAGGGACTCGCAGGAGTCTTCTCCAGCACCATAGTTCAAAGGCCTCAACTCTTTGGCGATCATAGGCAGTGTGAAAAGAAAATGTTGACCTTTGTTTTCAGAACAACCTTTTTTCAAGTGGCTATTGACTTGGCAGGTGAAAAATTTCTCTACTGAAGAATGCCTGCAGTATTCCTTTCAATATGATCCACACTTTTGAAGATGCATTTTCTTCAGGACCACAGCAGACATGGAAAAATTCTTAAAGTATTAACCTTCCATGCTTATTTATATTTCAATTGTTGTTAACTCTCTCCCTAATTTCCTGACTGTTACTTGTATTTTTTTTTAAACTGTAGATGTTTAACGTTGTTAAGAACCTGGACCATCATGGGATAAAATATAGAAGGGAGATTTAGAACTCCAACAGCATCCATTTTGCAGCAAAAAAAGAGAGAAGAATCTATGTGAACCTCTTTGGTTCATGGCTAATGATCAAATTATTAAAAAAAAGCATGCTAGCGCGATCCGTTTGTCATGCCAGAATGAATAGGAGCAGTTGCCATTCCATACCAGGATTATTGTATTAAAAATGGGCACTGAGTAACCAGGAGGGCCTGAGAAGTGAGACTCAATGACCACTATACAAACAGCTCATTTAGATGGATGAAAATATTGTGAAAGATCCATATCTGAAGCTAGTATTTTTGAAAATAGAAGAAAATATGATCTTTCTTTTAGAAAAGGAAGTAAGAACTAAGGATATTCAAATTTGTACAAACAAAATATGTTTGGTTAGAGTCCAACACATAGTTCTATAAAAAGAGAAATAAAGGAGTTAAACTCTTAAATTCAGGCTCCTCATCTTAGTATTCTCTCCAATCATGTATCCTAGCACCTTCCCATTCACTTTCAATTTTGTTCATGGAGAAGATTGTGATTGTGTCTACTTTTCTACCTGCATCTCAAGGATTCTGTTTTAATGAGTTCTGAACGGGAACAATCAGGTTTATAAATATGACTTTTTCTCTATGTGTATAATTTAAAACCAATTTGAAAAGGATAGTTATATAAATAGCAATAGCACTTATACACTCCATAACGTTTTATAGCACTCTCTGAGCAGTTTACAAATGTCAGCATATTGCCCCCAATAATCTCAGTCCACATTTTACCGATCTTGGAAGAATGAAAGGCTGAGTCAACCTTGAGTGGTAAAGATTGAACTACTTGCTGTGGACACACTGCATTCTAACCACTGTTCCACCATGGCTCCTAAATATATTATAAATGTATTATACTACATTTATATATTATTACATATTACATTTATATATTATATATTATATAATATATTATAATATATTATAAATGTATATTTATATATATATATAAATATATTTATAATATAATATATATTATTATATATACTTATAATATATATTTATTATATATAAATGTATATTTATAATATATTATAAATGTATATTTATATTATAAATGTACATACGAACTCAATACAAATGCCTGATGATGGCACATGAGATTCTGCTGAAACGTTGCTACAACTTTAAAAGCACAACTACAATGACGTGGGATAATACCCGAAGGAAGCTGAACAGTACGTAACATGTAAGAACCTGTGAAAACTTTTAAAATAATAATAATAAATGTATTAGAAATATATATTTATTTGAATATTTGCATTGGAGAAATATAAACAATTGTTCATTGTTAATAATAACATAGTTGTTTTCTTTGTCATCTTTCTCTTGCTTTTTTGTTGAAGCACTTTTATGTGCTATTTATTCTCTTGACAATTTATGTATCTCCATCTCTATTTTCCTAATATTTTTCTCCCTTTTGTTATTAATTAAAAAGCAATAAAATATAAAAAGGACATTAATGTAGTAAAGCAAGGGTAGTAAGAGTTATCAGAATATAGATAAAGAAAAGGAGCTGTAGTAATGGAAGCATAGAATTTCCAGAGTGTTGATATAGAAAGAAATTAAGAGGTATCCAGAAGTTATGAACTGAAGTCTAAGTACAGAAACAAAGTTAGTTTGAGGGTTTGTATGTATCAGTTGGATTCAAATTTCTTAACAACCGGTTCTGTGGGTGTGGCCTAATTTGTGGGTGTGGCTTGGTGGTCATGTGACCAGGGTGGGCATGGCCATGTGATCATGTGACTGGCAAACCAAATGTAATTGATCCTCGCTTAATCACCAGGTCCTTGCTTAATGGCCAGTTGCTTAGCAAGTGTTCTAATTTACGACTGACTTCCACAGAGCTACTTGGCCTGTCTTTGGTGTTTTAACAGCCATACACACACACACACACACACACACCCTTGTGACCAGTTACAACATCCCACACAGTCTTGCGACTGAGGTTTTCTGTTTTTTGCCAGTTTCCAATAATTCCTTCTGGTTTCTGGTTAAAAATGCCCATTGGGGAAAATGGTCTTTTTAACAACCAGTGTTTACTTAATGACCATGGTGTTTGTCTAGCACCTTAAAACACTCAAAGAGCCATTTTTCTATTTTCTTGTAAACAGGTATCTCTGTCTCTGTCTTTCTTTCTTTCTCCCTCTTTCTCATCTCTCTCTCTGTCATCTCTTTCTCTTTCTCCCTCTCTGTTTCTCATTTCTCTTTCTCTCTCATCTACAATTGCTAAGATTGGAAGCTGTTTTTTTTATATTTCTTTGCAGTTTTTTTTTCACACACATTTGTGTATATGTATCCAATATTCTTTCTTCCTTTCCACTATGTATTCAAAATGGGCAATGATTTTGTGTGTGTGTGTGTGCGTAGCATGTGTACATGTCATGTCAAGGGCGGCTTCACCTGGCCCCTCCCCTCCCAGCCATTTCTTGTCATACCCAGCCTCAACTTATAATTCTATAAAAATGTTGTTCACCTTTTTCTGACTTTATTATCTATCTATAGATGTACTTTCATGGACCACCGAAAGGAGGAAATGGCTCCCATGCTTTGCCCAAGAGGGTGATAGGCAACAGGCTTTCAAGGGGCTGCCAGAAAGAAGGGGGGGGGTAATGTATTTTCCAAAGCACCAGAAGACAAACAAGATGCAATGACTATGACTAAGGAGAAACTTCCTGAGTGAAAACAATTAACCAGCTTCTGGGTGCTCAAACACTGGAGAATTTTAACAAGAGACTGGACAGCCATTTCTTTAAAATGGTATAGGGTTCCCCCCAAGGCCTCTTCTAAGTGTTATTCTGTTATTCTGACACCTTTCCCAGGACCTCTACTCAGAGTTTGGCATCCTCAGTTTTCCTGCCTGAGCAGGGGCTTGGACTAGAAGACCTCCAAAGTGCCTTTCAACTCTATTAAACATACCTGTATTTATGCTCTGGTCTATAGACATGTACACCCTGAAAAATACCCTGGCAAAAGAAAGGCAGTAGAATCACTCTAGGTGGAGGGACATTGTAAAATATTAATATATGATAAATAATGGAACAATTTAATAGCAGAGTTTTCTCTGCCCCCTTTCCTTCCTATTTCTTTTCTTTCTTTCTTTCTTTCTTTCTTTCTTTCTTTCTTTCTTTCTTT
>BLBF01000003.1:69835810-69877956 GCA_015471245.1 Laticauda colubrina
TCTTTCTTTCTTTCTTTCTTTCTTTCTTTCTTTCTTTCTTTCTTTCTCCTATCTCTGTCTTTCACTCTCTCCATCTCTCTCTCTGTCTCTCTTTGTCTTTCTTTCTCTCCCCTCTGTATCTCTCTCGCTCTGTGTGACTCTCTTTGTCCTTCTGCCTATTTTCTCCTCTCTCCACCCCCTCTCTCTATGTCTGTCTGTCTGTCTGTCTGTCTGTCTGTCTGTCTGTCTGTCTGTCTGTCTCTCTCTCTCTCTCTCTCTCTCTCAAAGCCAACTGGGCCAAGCCAGCAAGTTCAGACTGGCTGAACAACGGTGGAAGCATCCCTTCAAGCAACCCACCTCCCCCCTCCCTCTCCTGCCACCGGCAGCTATGGTGAAGCTGTGTGTGTGTGTGTGTGTGTGTGTAGGAAGATGCTTGAGCGAGTGCCAAGGCACAGCAAAACCAGGCACAGGGAGGGCGGCTGCAGCTGACAATCATTGTTCAGCCAGTCTGGATTCCAAAACGAAGAAATGAAAGAAATAGCGAAGAACACCAAGGAAGGAGAGCTTGCTGGCTTGGCCCAGCTGCGGATTTGAGGGAGGGAGGAAGGGAGGGAGGGAGAGAGAGAGAGAGAGAGAGAGAGAGAGAGAGAAACACAAACACATAGAGTTGGGGAGGTGTGTGTGTGTGCGCTTTACCTTTTAAAATTCTTGATTTTCTTTATCTTTTAAAAATCCTGATAATGACCTTCATTTATGCCCTCTTTGACAGATTCATAACATGTTTTGAAGGTGAGGCATGTGATGAATAACACAATTATCCCAAAGGAGGGGGGAAGAACATTGGTTTGTTGAGGCTCAACAGGAACTTGAAGACTTAATTTCCTGTTCCTGTCATGCAGCTTTTACATGGATGAAATTTCTCCTGTTGCCCGGGAGATTGCTTGGGGCTGTGGAAACTGGAAGAGAGATGTTGCTTCTGGAATACTTACAGTCGTATAGTTTTCTTTTTCATTATCCCTCCCTCTCTATTTTTCATCTCTCTCCTCCATGACAAGAGCAGCAGTGTCAGTCAGTGTCTTGGGAGAAAAGTCAGGCCCCCCCATTCCTCTCATCTGGCCTTGAGTAGCCTCATGCAGCACCAAACTTAGCACCAAATTTAGCACACTTTATAAATGAGGAGGCACCATTTGTGAAGCGTGCGAAGTTTAAAGGTGCTTCACAGTGAGTCCTCCCCATATTTCCCTTGTCATGAGCAAGCTCGCGCTGTGTAGCACTTTTAAACTTCACACGTTTTACAAATGAGGAGAAGGGGATTCCAGTGCCATTGTCACCACAACTGTGAAGCGTGCCTCCCCCCCCCCATATTTCCCTTGCTGAAAGCAGCCTTCCCATCCTTGCTTCCCCAAGAAGGAAGCATAGTAGGGGGAGGAAAGGCAAGCTGTTGAGCCCCAACCCAGGGCTTGCCATACCTGGGTGAGGAATAAAGCAGCAGTGAGACGGGAATGGCGATAATGGTGCCCAGGGAACGCAATGGCAGCGATTCTGGTGGCATTGGGGCTTCTAGGACCAGCTCCTGCCATGCATCAGCTGTTTGTGTGGGCAAGGAGGGGTGGGGCCAGCCAGGGACATGATTTACCGGTTCTCCGAACTGCGCAGAATCATAACATAACATAACAGAATCATAACGGTTCTATAGAACTGGACAGAACCAGTAGAAACCCAACCCTGTTTGTATCTGAATCTATTAACTAAATTTCTAAAAATGGAGATAGGTAGGAATTGAAGACATAGCAAATCATAATTCACAACCAAGTTGGTGTATAACAGAACACTCTTATAAGAAGAGAATATTTGTTGCTCAGGGTTGAAACGAGATGTCTTCAGTAGTGCTCTCTGAGCTCAGTTATTTTCTTCCAGATGTTTCATTACACAAACTAGATAACATCATCAGTGCTAGTTACACTAACACACTAAAACAACCAATCTCAAAGTGTGCCAAGGAACCTTTATAATAAAATCCATAGCATTTTCAGGAAGTGTTTCTTTCTGTGATAAAAAGCCTGCATTTGTGAGCTTTCTATACCCGTGTTGGGAGAAAGAAGTACTAACTGCCAAGGAGCCATCAGTAAACAGCCCAACCAAGGAATCCCTAAACCTGTGCCACCTACACAAACAAGCAAGTCACCAGAATATAAACCTACAGCAAACAGCGTTCCTTACTAGCACTGATGATGTTACCTAGTTAGGGTAATTAAACATCTGCAAGAAAACAAGTAAGCCCAGAGAGCACCAAGGATCCCTCAAATTAAAGAAAATTGGCTAAAGGGGAGGAACTAAGAATCACAATAGAGACAGAGGCACAAGGAGATAAGAATAATTTGCTTGGTTTTACTCTTATATCCATACCTTAAGATTAAAAAATGCAAAAATTGATTCTTCTGGAGCTTCACTTGTAACATTCTTTTCCACTGCCTTGTGGATCAAACTATAAATATGCACTGATCTCCAACTCCTATCTATCAATAAGTTTGGTGATACTCCATTAGACGTGATTTCCTTAATCCATCCATGCCTTTTGTAGTTTATTCTCTCCAGTCCTCTGAACATTCAGGAATAGGGATTGACAACATAAACCAAAAATTCAAAGTGGTTATCAAAAATATTGAATCACAGAGGTAAATGAATCTGGAAGCAGCAAACTGAGTCTTGTTTTCTTTGTCTTTACACTTTCTTTACACCAACAATAATAAGTGCAGCTTATTATTATTATTATTCCAGCTGCAGCCCTGAGAACATAGACAACTCCTTAAGGCCCAGTCACACTGGCCGACGGATGCAAAACATTTGTAAAAAGGACATAGTGGATGAGAAGAATGTTCCATCCATTGTTATCCACTCTCAAAAGGGGCAAAAATTTGCATAACCAGAGCGGACAACATGGAAAGGAACAGACGGGGGGAGGACGTAGGGCAGATGGAAGCGGATGGGAGTGGATGGCACATCCGCAAGGCTTCTAGGGGAGCGCAGCAAAGCGGACGCGGAACGGATACAGCAGATGCAGAGTGGATACCGAGCGGATGAAGTGGATGCACAGCGGATGCCGAGCGAATGAAGCGGATGCAGAGCGGAAGCCTAGCGGATGCCTAGCGTTCACGGCGCATGCAGGGAGGATGCATTGCGTCAGCCCCACGGATATAAAGGGAAGCAGCTCCCAAGCAGGTCACCATTCAGAGGAAAGACCTGCTTCCAGACACAGCTTGCCAGCCAGCCTGCCAGCCAGCCAGCTAGCCAGCCAGCCAGCAACCCCACAACCATGGGGAAGAAATGAAGCCTCTGCCATCTGCTGCCAGCCCTGGCAAGAGGGACAGGGCCACCCTCCCACCCCTTGGCCCTCACTCTGCTTCTGCTGGGGCTTCTGCAGCCCGGGCTCGCTCTTCTGGGGCTGGGGCTTCTGCTGATGCTGCTTCTGGAGGAGCTGCTGATGCTGCTTCTGGCGGTGGTGCTTCTGCTTGTGCTTACTCTGCTGATGCTGCTTCTGGCGGTGGTACTTATGCTGGTGCTTACTCTGCTGACGCTGCTTCTGGCGGTGGTGCTTCTGCTTGTGTTTACTCTGCTGATGCTGCTTCTGGCGGTGGTGCTTATGCTGGTGCTTACTCTGCTGAAGCTGCTTCTGGCGGTGGTGCTTATGCTGGTGCTTACTCTGCTGAAGCTGCTTCTGGTGGTGGTGCTTCTGCTGATGCTTACTCTGCTGGCGCTGTTCCTGGTGCTGGTGCTTCTGCTGGTGCTTACTCTGTTGGCACTGCTCCTGGTGCTGGTGCTTCTGCTGGTGCTTACTCTGCTGATGCTGCTTCTAGCGGTGGTGCTTATGCTGGTGCTTACTCTGCTGAAGCTGCTTCTGGTGGTGGTGCTTCTGCTGGTGCTTACTCTGCTGGCACTGCTCCTGGTGCTGGTGCTTCTGCTGGTGCTTACTCTGCTGGCGCTGCTCCTGGTGCTGGTGCTTCTGCTGGTGCTTACTCTGCTGGTGCTGCTCCTCATCCTGCTGGTCCTGCTCGTGCTCCTGGTCCTGCTCTTGCTCCTGGTCCTGCTCGTGCTCCTGGTCCTGCTGGTGCTCCTGGTCCTGCTGGTGCTGCTGGCGCTGCTGGTGCTTACTTTGCTGCTGCTGATCCTGGTCCTGCTGGTGCTGCTGCTGGTGCTGCTGCTGCTGGTCCTGCTGGTCCTGCTTTTGATGCTACTGTTGCTGCTGGTGCTGCTGGTGGTGGTGTGGAGGAGCAGCCCCTACAACCTGGAAGCCCCTCTGATGAGGGCCCATATGGTCCTGCCAAAGGGAGGAAGAGGCAGACGCGAGAACGGGAGAGGAGGCAATACAACATGGAAGAGGAACATGAGGATGAGGTGCTGGAGTGGCTGAAAGAGAATGAGTATCTATGGCGGAAGGGACACAGGCTCTATTGAGACACCAAAAGGAAGCAGGCTGCTTGGAGAGAGAAGGTGGAGAGCCTGGGCTACACTTCGGAGGTGTTCCTCAGCTGGTGGAAGCACATGCACACCTGGTATGGAAAGCTGCACTTCAAGAAATCTGGCCAGGCTGCAGTCAAGCTGATGGACAGAGAGACCTATGTGATGGCCAAGTGCAGCTTCCTGGAGGGCGAGATCCGCCACCGAGGAGCAGCCCCTCTCACAACCCTCTCTCTCCGGCAGCCTACTGAGAGCCAGTCCTCTTCCGGCTGAGAGTCAGCTCCTGTCTCCAGGCAGGTATCTGTGGAACGTGCCATGACGGAGACCCCTCCGACAGCTGTACTATCCGTGGCAGAGCACGTGGCAGACACCCTGACACAGTGGGAGAAAGGAGATGGCACTTCCACCACAGTCCAACCCGCATCCACCCCCAGCTCCACCTCCACAGAAAGGCAGAGAGGCAAACCGGAGGGACAGAGCCACACTGTCCTGCTGGAGATAAGAGACACCATCAGGAGCAGCGTAGATCTCCTCTCTCAGCTGGTACACACCAACTCCTCATCCTCCAACCGCAAGCCCTTCCTCACCTATGTGAACCAGACCCTCATGACATGGCGGAACCCCAGTACCAGGTGGTGAAGGACAGGATCACCGATCTGCTTCACAACCCTCCAGATCAAGATGAACCTGCTCCCATCCAGTCCAGGTCTGCTCCTCCACCCCAGGTGATGTCACTCCCCTTCCAAGGCTTTCCACAGGCCATCTCCTACCAAGGCTATGGCTACCAGGAGGTCCAGCAGCACAGGCAGCAGCCCTTCCCAGTCCAGGCACATGTACATCGGATGCCACCAGTGCCACTGATGCCACCAATGCCACCCACGCCACCGATGCCACCGATGCCACAGATGCCACCGACGCCACAGATGCCACCGACGCCAGTCCTCACCCAGCTGCAGACCAGACAGCCCCACTACACTGCTCCTTCCTCCACCCCACAGCCAAGCCCGGCCTCAGTACATCTGTCATCAGTACTGGGGCTGACACCCCATGTCATGGAGGAAGGGGCTCTCAACATCACGGGGCTGAGCCAGCTGTCTGAGAGCTTCCTCAACACACCGTCCCCTGTTGCCCTCTCGGGGCCAGGCACCCCAGTGGTGCTTCAGACCAGCACTCCAGCAGCAGCCACCTCCACAGCACCTGGACCCTTCACCCCTGAGACTGGGCACACCTCCGAGTGACCAAGAAGAGTGCCAGAGACTGGGTGGCTACCTGTTGACTTAATTTTTTCTTTGGACACTTGACTTGGGTCATTTTTCTTTTACAGCTTGTTATTAATAAATATTATCTTTGCTTCACACATTTGCTGTGGGATGGGCAGGGATACCTTTGGGATGGGTAATAGCTGTGGGATGGGCAGGGATACCTGTGGGATGGGTTCCAGCCCCTCCTTGAGGTCACTGGCATTGTATACCTGGGCATCTGAAGCTGACCCGTTGTCTGAAGCATCAATGTACATGAACCTGTAGTCAGCATCGACCATGGCGAAGAGGATGATGCTGAAGAAGCCCTTGTAGTTGAAATAAGTGGACCCCGACTTGGCTGGAGCTTTGCAGGCCACGTGCTTGCCATCTATGGCTGCAACGATTTGGGGGAAGTTCCACTTCTGATGCCACTGCTCTGCAACTTTCTTCCATCCTTCTTCAGTGGAGGGGCACTGGAGGAGCTCCTCCTTGTATTCTTCGATGATGGCCTGCACCACTTCTCTGACCACAATGCTGATGGTGTTGTGTGGCACCCTCCAGCCGTACTGCATGCTCCTGTACGTGGTCCCTGAGGCCAGGTGGTGCAGAGTCAGTGCCCCCTTGAGCCCAGGGTCCAGGCTGGGCCAGAAGTTGGTGTTCTGCTTGGTCAACCTGTCAGCCGCTCCACAACTTCGTCAAACATGGCTGGCGGCATCGTCATGAAGTTCTGGAATGCACGAGGGTCTTCGTTCCTCAGCTCCACCATCAGCTTGTTGTACAGTTCATACTCTGCTCTTCTCCTGATCTATCTTCGGACCCAGACGCTTCTTGGATGTCTCCTTTTCTTCCTGTAGAACAGGTGAAAGAGCCTGTCGATGGCTTCGCACTGTTGCAGAATGATGGTGGCTACCAAAAGGAGTGTGTTATGATCCATGGTGGACATCAATGGATGCTGTGGAAGAGGAAGAGCCAGATGAAGGCTGCAGAGGTCTGCACAGCAGGGCTGCTGGACTGAAAGTGCGATCCAGGTGAGTTGCTCCCCCTTTTTATAGGCAATATAGGTTTTCCACTATGTGTCCTTTTGCATCCTCTAGGCATCCTCTAGACATCCTTAATATCCGAGATAGGTCCCCTCTGCGAACGTTTTTTCCATTTTAAATGCTTTGTATGAAAGCTGCATCCGCTTTCATCCTTTCTCCGTCCGTGCTACTAACGCTGCGCATCCGTTCCGCGTCCGTTTCGCTTCCTCCCTGTGTCCGCTTTCTGCTGGAGCATATTTGAGTTGCGCGGATGCGCAGCGGATGCCTTGCGCATGTAGCGGACGCATAACAGATGACGGATGCAGAACGGATGTTCACTGTATGCGTTGCGGTTGAAGTATGGACACCTTGGATACATTTTCTGCTCAAAAAGTTTTGAGCAGCTCAAAACCTTTTAAGCGGATGGAACCTCAGTCGACGGATGCTGGATGGATAGAGAGGAAGAAAAACGGACGCAATGAGTACAGAATGGGTGAATCGCGTTAACCAATGGATGGCAAGTGTCTCTCTCTGTTTTACATCCTCTTTCCATCCGTTGGTGCAGTGTGACATGGGCTTTACTTAAGTAGTCCCTCATCCCAACTTTTCTATTAAGTAAGGAACCATGATGAACTAGCTCTCTTCCACATTTAGGCAATGATCTAAGTCCTGGCCAGCTAGCACAGAGCGGTGGAGGAATTTATTTTTCGAGCCTGATAAGGCTTCTCTTTACCAGCATCTGCCTTCAACTTTCTTCTTCAACCCCACATCTTATCTTTTTTTCAGAGAAGCCTTTATGTTTTGTAAACACTAAGTCTATAGTCACTGGTAGTCAGGTGCTGCAGTTGTCTCATAAGAGGATTGGAGTCTTACTTCACCACAGATGTGCCACTAATATACAAGTCCCATCATCTGTCAATAACTCTAGAGATGTTCCTTAATCGTGATCTAGTATCTGTTTGGTATCAAATCATCTATCTTGAATTGGACTGTACCACACCTCACTAAGGTCTTTTTCTTGTATTTCCTTACATAAGGATTCTTTGTATTCATCTGCTTCATCAGAAGCTTAATTTTCTCCATCTTTGAGAACTGATTATATAATTTAATACCTTCAAACATTTGATTGGCTTTGGCTCATTAATTCTAAAGTCCATCAGAGTTTATATAGAAATATGAATTCCCAGTATAACTAGGCTGCTGATACAGAACAGCTTTGGAGTAACTTTTACAGCTTTCCTGACTGTTTCACTTTCAAAGAACAAATAATTGATGACTTATTCTGCTTTTTAAAACCCTGCATCCCCATTTGGGTATTTCTTGCTGATACTCTGAATTTCAGATGAATTGTATCCATATTTCTAGTAATTTTTATGTGATATACTCACTTTTTGTGCTTATGACCCACAGCATTGGCCAAGACTAGCTTTGCCTCTATGGCTATTTTCACAAACTTATTGGTTGTTTTTATCTACTACTTGGTAAATAACAAAACTTCAACATTTTGTCCTTCTGTAAAAGATTTGTCCCCACTCAACACTTCCATTCTAGCTGCTTCTTAAGTAGTACTCTAGATGAAATTTAGGATTTCTCACCAAATGGTGTTTGTGTGTTTTCCCTGAGGAAATTTTCTCCATAGATCAAGGCTGTGTACTTAGCAGTCTCAGCCACTAGTGAGCTGGAAATCAAAGCAACTGGCAAGTGTGAGTCATAACAAGAAGCATAAGTAAGAATAATTGACATGTAAGTGAGATATATATAAGAACACAAGGGACAGTTACATTTTGAAAACTTTGTAAGAGACTGTTTTATGAAATAACTTTTTACTGTTAGTATAGTTGTAAAATATCAGGCTCAGTAGTAAGGTTTCATGATATAGTTGTTGATTAGGTTAAACATGGCAATGGCACTGTACTTGAATCTGAAGTTGAGCAGATATCTGGGACAATAAACAAATATCATCACTAGGACTCGCTGCCTTAGAAGAGTGAGAAAAATTCTCAGGGATGACTCACACCTCTGTCAGCACTTCTTTACTCTCCTACCATTAGGTAGAAGATATAGAAACATAGCTAGCTGTACTAATAGGCTGAAGAACAGTTTCTACATATGAGCTGTCAGACTTCTGAATGGAAAATAACACAGACTTGCAGGGATAGCGCGTTGTGCAGCAAGGTCACATCTAGGTTAGGGACTTCTGTCTCTCTGTGAGTTGTGTGGGTGAGTGCATGAAGGGAGGCTCAGCCAATCTCATTGTACACATTGTACTCTGACAATAAAGGTAATTAATTAATCAAAATTTCTTAGAGAGCAAGTTCTTGCATTATCACAAGCAATCGTCTGATACCAAATCAGTCCATTACAATTCAGAGAGACAAGTTGAAATTGTATCACTGTCTGAAAAGAGAGTAGCTTCTATTGTAACTTCATTGCATGAATGAGAGAAATGTGAAAAAAAAAAAAAAAGAATCTTGGTTTTACTGTAACAATGGCTTGTATTTGACACACAGCACTTGATAGAATTATTGCATAATGACTTCATTGACTTTTCCACAATAACTATTGTTCTCAGGGTTTTGGTGACCTTGGCAATTTACTCTTGTAATTTCTCCCTCATCACCTTCTCATCCAAGAAGCTTCTTGGATGAAAGTGAAACATTTTCAAAGAAAAACTGCAAAGTCCAGTTGCCTCTTGAAAAATCACCTTTGGGACAATCTGGGTCATCTTTTTACTAACCTTGGAAAGATGGCAGGTTGAGTCAACCTTGAACCAGAGGTGCGATTCAATCAGTATAACAACCAGTTCAGTGAATGCATGCTTTGTGTGTGCACAGAGCATTTGCTACTGACCTTGTCCAGCAATCTCTCTGTGTTAAACAGCTGATGCGTGGTAATCGTCTATGCCATGCGAATCAGCTGAGCCTGAAAACCAGGGTATAAAGCACAGAATTGTTGATTGTTGAACTGAACCCGTTTGCTCACAGCTGGTCCTCGGAGCTACCAGTTTGCCTGAATTGGGCCGAACTGGTAGTGTCCCACCCCTGCCTTGAGCTCATCAGGATTGAACTCCAGACTGTGGGCAGAGTTAGCTTGCAAATATTGCATTCTAACTACTGCAATACCAGGGCTCTGTAATAGCATAGCTATAGCTTTGAACTCCAACTTCCTTGTTAGACAGTATGACAGAACTCCAAAAGAATTCAGATTTCTATCACTTGATATGTTTCTGTTTAGGCTATTATATTAATTCTTTGGCTAGACTGAGTGCTGCTTTCAATTACTTTACGAGATTAGCCAACAGGGAACTATAATATTTTAAAATTGGGATAAATCCAGGTGATAATGGCTGACTTTCAATATCTTCTTGGAATGTGAGCTGGAAAGAGAACCACCTAATAAATGACAGGAGAACTAATTCAATAGGGCATGTTTGCAATGTTAATCCAGTATTGTTTAACTATAGACAGAAGATCTGAGAACTGCATCATAATATGGATTGGAAATAGAAGTACCTTTTGTCCTCTCTCATTCTCCTCCTCCTCCTCCTCCTCCTCCTCCTCCTCCTCCTCCTCCTCCTCCTTCTTTTCTCTCCCTCTCCCTCTCCCTCTCCCTCCCTCCCTCCCTCCCTCTCTCTCTCTTTCCTTCTCCCTCATCAGAGTCTTTGGTTATTGACGCCATACAGCTAGGATCAGGAAGAATCCCATTGTAAGCTAAAGAAAAATCATGCTGACTCCCTCTCACACACAGAGACAGGTTTTCTGATAATTTTGCATTTGGATGTCTTGCTAGTTTCCCACTCTCAATCAATTACAAAGTACCACATATAGCAACAACAACTTTATAAGCAAGCAATTGTGCTGTGCTAGATATTTTAAAATTGCATTATTGGGAAATAGTATATCTTTCCTTTAGGTGCTAAGAGAATGAGATAACTGGGAATGAATGGCAGGGTGCATATATACATTGCTTGGCATCAACACTTGTTCCTACACTATTTGCACTCAGATTGATTCTGTACTAAATCTTCAGGTTCTGGAGTCACATTATACCAATATGGTGGAAAGCACTGATTGGCAGACTGTTGTATTCTGGCCAAGTTTTGAAAATAGAACTCCTCTTTACATTACCCTGTTTATAATTTGGAAGCTTTGCTGCTCCACTTCTCCTTTACAGATCCGCAACTCACATTTTATATGTCACATTTGATTCTCAAAAATGCCAATCTCATTTACAAGATTTAATCAGTACCACTGACATCTCCTCCCTGGAGGAGTTGAAGATTCCCTCTACTTTTTGATTCAGGAAAGGGAAAGAGGAAATGGTGATTTCTTGTCCTCCAGGTTCCTAGAGAGAAATGATTGGGGGACAATAGCCACAATAAACTAGGAGAGAGAAAATAAAAGGAAGTTCGTTCTGGGATTGGGTTTCTAGGATTTCTTCTTTTCCCTTTATGAAAGAAAGGGAAAAAGCTCTTAAAGGGAAATTAATATCAGAACAAATTAGCCACAATCACACAAAAAAAATAAAAATTCAAAACGAGGTAAGTTGTTCACCAAAGCAAGGGACAGATGGAAAGCATCCTTCTTATCCAAAGGAACGTGGCTTCTAGCCTGTTACATCAATCAGGAAATGAAGAAGTGGAAGCATTTTAACTTTCATTTCACTTTAAATAGGGGCTGCATTCAATTCACAGCAGTCACTGGAATTCTTTTTGTCATTAATTTGCTCTAATAAATAAAATTGCTTTAATTATCAGAACTTTGAATATCTGTTGCAGTTTTTTTTCCCTTATATAGCTTGAAAGAAGCTTGATTTCTTAATCAGATTAATCTCCTTTACAATACTTCTGAACTTTGGTGTTGGACAAGACTGAAAAAAACAAACCTATCTTATTGAAAAAATCCACCCAGAGTTGTCATTTAAAGAACAAATAACCAGGCTCAAATTATCCAGCTACATTATGTGAAGACCTAGCTCTCTGAAGAAGACTATAATAGTGGGAAATATGGAAGGAAAGAAGGAGGAAGAGGATGACCAGCATCAAGTTGGCTGGACCCAGTTACATTGGCAATTACTACACCATTGGAAGACCAGAAGACTATGGTCACGGATATTGCTGTGATCACTAGAAGTCAAAAACAACTTGGTATTACACTATCAACCACAAAACAATTTTTTCCAACAGAGATTTATCTCTTTCCTTATTCATATCTCATTCTTTTTCTCCATGTAATTTTCAGTATGATAGCCATACCCTGTTTTTAGTCAATTTTAATACATTACAATGAACTTAATTGTATATGAAGTTATATGAAATTAAATAAAAAATCCAGTCCTGCATCTTCCTTCCCAACTGGATGCAAAGAAGAATCCAAATGGACATGAAGAGAAATACATACTTCACTTCATAACCCCAGCAATTGGTTTTCAGAGGGACACAGTCTTTGGAACCAAAAATGGCAAATCATATTTATGATCAGGAAGTATTAATATCACAGAATCAGGACTAGCATATTGCATAGTAAGCTTTATGAATCAGAAGAGACTTAATGTGCATAAGTGCACAATCATGCCTACTGTCCCTGTCCTATTTTTCCCAATTATTCGGACCTATTTCCTGTATTTATATTTATGTTTACTTTTATCTCTATTATCTTGTAATCAAACTGTAATCACAACTGAGATTCAGAAACCAGAATCTTAATCCATCCACTTATTATTGGCAAAACTCTCATTTGGATGAATATCGGCAAAGATTTAAATTATGAAAGGTTTAACTATTCAGTTATAATTTAAGGGAAAAAAGAGTAGTTTTGCTATTTCTCCACTTCAGGAAACTGTCTCTAAAAGTCATAGTTCTAAGCAGTGACATTAATCCCACCCTCATATGCACCCAATAAACATATACAAATGTACCCAAGTGAAACCTAGGTTTTTGTGGAAATCCTTTGCCTTCATTAGAACATCAGTGAAAAGATGAAGAAAACATATACCTTTTCTCAAACATCTGATTTGTGGAACATCTTGTTAGAAATTGTGTCCAGTGTTTGAGAATGGATTTATAAAGACAAAAAGATGGTTTTGTTCATGAAAGATAAAGATGCCTCAGATGTGATACCTTAAAATCTTCAGAGGCTGGAATCAAACACCTTATAGACATCCTGTTAAGGCTAGGTCCCATTAGCTGATGGACGCAAAGCGTATGCATAAAGGACACAGCAGACGAGCAAAATTTCGGGGGTGGCTCCATCTGTTGTCATCTGCTCCAAAAAGTGGTGAAAATTTGCATAAACAGAACGGAAAAGAACGGAAAAGAATGGAAATGGGTAGTATGTAGCGGGGATGTTAAACGGATGTTCATAGGAAGCCTAGTGGATGACAGCGGATGGAAGCGGATGACACCTCCAAAGGGGTTCTGGGGGAGAATTGCGAAGCGGAAGCATAGCGGAAGGGGCGGATGCATAGTGGATGAAACGGATGAATCACGGACGCCTATAGGAAACAAAGGGGATGCCCCGCGGATGTATATCAGATGCAAAGTGTTCACTGTGCATGCAGGGAGTATGAATTGTGTCAGCTCCGTGGATATAAAAGGATGCAGCACGCATGCAGTCAGCATACAAGGGAAAGACGTGCTGCCACATGCATCTAGCAGGAACACCATGGTTCCTCAGTCAGGCAAGAAGAGGAAGCCCATGCCTACTCGTTCCAGCCCTGGCAAGAAGGCCAGAACCAGCATCCCACCCCCTGGCACTGACTCTGAACCTGCTGCTGCTGCTGCTGCTGCTGCTGCTGTGGTGGACCACCCCAAGGCCCTCAAAGCCCTGCTGTTGAAGGCCCTGCTGCTCAAGCCCCTGAAGGCCCTGCTGCTCAAGCCCCTGAAGGCCCTGCTGCTCAAGCCCCTGCCAGAGGGAGGAAGAGGCAAGGGAAGGAGAAGGGAGAGAGGAAACAGTACACCGTTTCCGAGGAGCATGAGGAGGAGGTGCTGGAATGGCTGAGGGAGAATGAGTACCTCTGGAGAAAGGGCCACAGACTCTATCGCGACACCAAGAAGAAGCAGGCAGCTTGGAGAGACAGGGCAGAGAGCCTGGGGTACACTGCAGAAGTACTCCTGGGATGGTGGAAGCACATGCACACCTGATATGGGAAGCTACACCTCAAGAAAGCAGGCCGCTATCAAGCTCACTGACCGGGAGATGTACATCATGGCCAAATGCAGTTTCCTGGAGGGTGAGATCCACCATCGTGGAGCAGCCCCTTTGACACCCCTCTCCCTCAGACAGCCCACAGACAGCCAGTCCTCTTCCAGTCAGGAGCCAGCTACCCTGTCCAGACACATGTCTTCAGAGGGCCCCACGGCAGAGACCCCCTCGACAGCTGCACTCCCCATGCTGGGAGACTTGGAGGATCCCGTGGGGGATGATGCCCTGCTATCGCAAATGGAGGAAGAAGCAGCAGCCACCAGAGGCCAACCCACACCCACACCCGGCTCCACAGGATGCAGGCAGAGAGGCAGACTGGGGGGCCAGAACCACAGTGTGCTGTTGGAGATCAGGGACACAATGAAGACTAGCAGAGAGCTTCTCTCTCAGCTGGTCCACTTGGACAGAGCATCCTTGGGCCGGAATACCTTCATCACCTATGTGACCAGACCTTGAGGGACCTGCCTGAGGCCCAGTACCAGGTGATGAAGCAGAAGATCACAGCACTTCTGCACAACCCTCAAGGCCCAGCTGAAGCTGGTCCTACCCAGTACAGGTCTGCTCCTCCACTCCAGGCGATGTCACAGCCCTTCCACGGCTTTCAACAGCCCCTCACCTACCAAGGCTATGACTACCAGGACTTCCCACAGCAGAAGCAGACCTTCCCAGTCCAGGCCCAGGTTCATCGCAGGCCACAGACGCCAGTCCTCACCCAGCTGCAGACCAGACTGCCCCACTACACTCCTCCTTCCACCACCCCACAGCCAAGCCCGTCAATGGACAATCCGTCATCAGTATTGGGCCTGACATCTCAAGTCCTTGATGAGGGGCCTCTCAAGCTCACGGGACTGAGTCAGCTCTCGGACAGCTTTCTGAACACACCATCCCCTGTTGTACCCTCAGAGCCAAGCACCCCAATGGTGCCTCAGACCAGCACTCAAGCCACAGCAACCTCCACAGTCCCTGCCCGCTTAACAGCTGAGACCATGGACATGACTCAGAGTGACTGAGAATAGTGTCAGAGACTGAGTTGTTTAATAAAGTCATAAAGTTTACCTAAGAAAGTTAATAAAGGTTATCTTTGCTTAACACACTTAATACAGTTTACTTGGTTCATTTTGCTTATTTAATAAAGTCATAAAGTTTACCTAAGAAAGTTAATAAAGGTTATCTTTGCTTAAGACACTTGGTTCATTTTTTTTACTTAATAAAGTGTTGGTGAAAACTTTGAAAAAATGGTTAAATCTTTGCATGCTTGTGGGATAGATAAGGATAGTTGTGGAATAGATAAACCTCCAGTGCAAGCATAGTGGGACTGTATGGTCCACCATCCCAGCTGCCAACACCTATGGCCCTTTATTATCAATTACAATGTAATCATTCATCAACACATTTCAACATGAACACAACTCTTTATTAAATGCCCTGTTCATTGTAGGGCCACTCAACATACATGGCACAATCTCATCAGTGTGATGAGACAGGCTCAAGGAAGCATCCATTAAGCATCTACCATCCTGTCTTGCCACTCCACTGCTCCAGCTGGGGAGTTGCACCATTGTTTCAGGAGGTTGCGCTGCTTCTTCCCTTCACGTGAAGCTCTGTTGGGGCCTGGCACATCCACAGTGTCGATCAGGTTTAGTCCTTGCCTCCATTTCCCAGGCTCCATATCCCCATTGCCTTGTTGGAGGTCCACGAGCCTGTTCTGCAACACTGGGTAGCGGGTGCGCATGAGATTGTGCAGGATGCAGCAAGCTTCCACGAAGTTCCTCACGGTCTGTGGGCGATGCTACATGGTGGTGAGAAGTACCTGGAGCCTGTTGGCCAGGATGCCAAAGGCGTTCTCCACCACCCGTCTTGCCCTGGACAGCCTGTAGTTGAAGATCCTCTCTTCACGGGTGAGGTATCTTGAAGTGCATGGCTTCATGAGGTAGGTTCTGAGGGAGAAGGCGTCATCACCAATGATGAAGTAGGGCACATCTTGTGTGTCATTGGGTAGGGGGTCTGGACCTGGAAAACCCATGATGAGGTTGCATTCCAGCCCCTCCTTGAGGTCACTTGCGTTGTATACCTGGCCATCTGAAGCTGACCCGTTGCCTGAAGCATTGATGTAGATGAATTTGTAGTCAGCATCAACCATGGCAAAGAGGATGATACTGAAAAAGCTCTTGTAGTTGTAATAAGTGGACCCTGAGTTGGGTGGAGCTTTGCAGTCCACGTGCTTCCCATATATGGCTCCAACGGTGTGGGGAAAGTTCCACCTCTGACACCACTCTTCTGTAAGTTTTCTCCAGCCTTGTTCAGTGGTGGGGCACTTGAGGAGCTCCTCCAGGTATTCTTCAATGATGGCCTGCACCATTTCTCTGACCACTTTGCTAATGCTATTGTGTGGCACCCTCCACGCATAGTGCATGTTTCTGTTTGTGGTTCCAGAGGCCAGGTGCCGCAGAGTCAGTGCCACCTTCGGTCCAGGGTCCAGGTTGGGATGGAAGTTGGTGCTAGGCTTGTTCAACCTGGGTCTCAGATGCTCTACAAGTTTGTCAAACATGGCTGGTGGCATCCTCATGAAGTGATGGAATGCACGAGGGTCTTCATTCCTCAGCTCCACCATCAACTGGTCATACAGTCCAAACTCCATTCTTCTCACGATCCATCCTCGGACCCACACAGCTCTTGAACGTCTCCTTCTTCTCCTTCTGTTTAAAAGGTGAAACAGTCTGAACAGGTTTTGGTTCTGGTGATGAATGAGCGCAGCTACCATACGGACTGTGTCATGATCCATGGTGGAGAACAACTGATGATGAGGAAGACCAAGACCAAGGGTGAAGAGGTCTGTACACTACGGCTGCTGGACTCATACTGAGATCCAGATGATTTTCTCCCCCTTTTTATAGGAAATATCGGTAATCCGCTAGGTGTCCTTCTACGTACTCTAGACATACTGCAAACATCCTAAATATACCAGATACATCCCAGATACAAATGTTTTGTCCATTTTAAACCTTTGTATATGAGATGCATATGCTTACATCCTTTCTATTTCCCTGCTACTAATGCTGTGTAGACGTTCCATGTACGTTTTGTTTCCTCCCTCTTTCCGTTTTCAGCTGCAGCAGATGTGAGTTGAGAGGATGGCCAGAGGATGCAGAGAGGATACAGCGGATGTTTAATGGATGATAATGGATAATGGATGATAACAGTTTGTTGCCCGTATATGTCGCGGATGTACATTGTACGCGGCGGAAAGTTCATCCGCTCACAAAGTTTTGTGCAGCTCAAAACTTCTTGTGCAGATGAAATCTCAGTGGATGGATGCTCGAGGGATAGAGCGTATGAAACACGTATGCAGTGAGTACACAATGGATGCATAGCATTTTCCAACAGATGGCAAGCTTTTTTTAATGTTTTACATCCTCTTTGCATCCATAAGTGCAGTGGGACCAGGGCTTTAGGTTAAATAGCTCTTTTTCAGTAGTTTGAATACTTAGGACTTGCAATTCTGTGGGTGAGTAACCTCCAAATAGTCATATTGGCTTGTTTCATAAATCCAAATAATTTTTTATTCTCTCCTGCTGTACTCACCCTGCAGCTTTTTGCCTCCCACAGAATGCAAGATCGATCTTCTTCCAGGGCGAGTACCCACTATCCATTAAAAATGCACTATCCAGCATTTTTTCAAAAAAATATGTTTCACGATCACAAAGCTCCCAACAGTTTATAATATTGCCCTTCTTGATCATCATTCAGCTCCAAACTCTCTCAGACTATCAGACATTTAAAATAAAGGTCCCTTTTTTAAAAAAAATAAAGCAAGTTTGTCCTCTTCCCTCCAGAAGTTTTGATTGCTCTGAGAGATGGTAACTTCTAGCTGACCAAGAAAAAGCTAAACTGAGTCAAAATCTGGTTGGTTCTTAGATGAGAAATTCAGGTCAGAAAATCCTAAGGTTGTTATGAGACTAGGGAATAAAAGAAAATGCTGAACAAAGACAATGGCAATCCGGTTCCATTCCACGTTTCTGTCAGGAAAATTACATGGGGATTTGTGAAATTGCTGAAAGTCAAGATTGAGTTTTGATGATTAGGGGGCTGGAGATTAAAACATATGAAGAACGGTTACAGGAACTGGCCCGGCCAGTCTAGTAAAGAGGAGGACCAGGGGAGACATGATAGCAGTCTCCCAATATTTGTGGGGCTGCCACAGGGAGGAAAGGGTCAAGCTATTTTCTAAAGCGCCTGTAGGCCAGACAAGGAATAATGGATGGAAACTGAACAAGGAGAGATTTAACCTGGAAATAAGAAGAAACTTTCTGACAGTGAGAACAATCAACCAATGGACAGCTTGCCCTCGGAAGTTGTGGGAGTGCCATCAGTTGAGACTTTCAAGAAGAGATTGGACTGCTATTTGTCAGAAATGGTGTAGGGTCTCCCGCTTGGGTGGGGGGTTGGACTAGATGACCTACAAGATCCCTTCCAACTCTGATTATCTGTTATCTGACACAGATATATTTGGCTCCCTAACTTCAGAGTTAAGAAAGTCTTTCGCTTCAATACATGGCCAGGGGGGGCAGTGAAGTGTGGGGAGAAAGATATCATTTGATTAAATATTCCAGGCATAAGGATATATTCAAAAATTTCTTGACTGTGAAAAGAGGTCAAGTTTGTACACAATGTCACTATGTTCTAAAACTTCCTTTGATTCTGAGTTTTGAATGATAAGCAATGACCTTATTTATATTCTATACTGCACTTTAGGTACATCACATATTCCATGTTAGGTGCAGTTGGAAATCATGTGTAATAACCATGTTCTTAATTAAATAAAAAGATAAATAAAACACCATTGATGGGGGAGATCTGAGTTGAGTCCTAATTACTGGAGTGACAACATCTTCTATTCTTCTAAAGTCACATATGGAATTTATTCAGATTCCAAAGACATTTGGAAATACCAAAATAAAACTTTGTTTTTTCACATTTCTATTTATTTGTTTTTTCAATTAAAAAAAACTCTTTTCAATGTTTTATGCAAGTCAGGGACCTTGGGAGACATCTCACTCATCAATATCCTAATGCCTAGGAGACCTGCTTTATCATGTCGATTTGAATGATTTGACATCAATGGAAGGAAGCCTTCTCTTAGAGATGTAAGTAACTTTGTAGAGAGAAATCAATGGCCCAGGAAATAAAAGCTGACAAGAGGAGGATAGATATAAATGCAGAATGCTATCTGCTGCCTGATGGATTGTGTTTTTATTCAGACATAGTGGGTAGACATCAGAATTTGTAGTTCAGTCACAGGGAAAAATAGTATATCCAGGTGAGCCGTATCAAGCTTCAGCTGAGTATATATTTCATTCTCAGTCATTTCTTCGGACCATTTTTCATGATTGCTGTGTCCTCCAAAATCAAACTACGTATTTATGTGGAGCAGCTCTGTACATATAAGTGCAAAGCTCTGCGCCAGAGTCAGGAAACAACTTAGATTGGAGGATCTGCATCAGCCAGTGGCACCTATTCACAAGGGCTGGATATAATCTTTTCTTTATGCAACCTTCAACATAAGTTCATTCATTTATATTTGTGTTTTATTCAATGTATGTGGCTACCCAATTTGCCAATGTGTCTCTGGATAATGAACCTGGTTAGAACATCAACATAACAGAGATAGTATTGATTCGATTTATACAAAGTGACTACAATTCATAACACGACAGCTACCTCATGACCTGCCATCAATTTTAGCAAAGTAAAGCTATATCTTCTCACTACATAGGGCATCTCAGGCCATTTTCAGAAGGGATTAAACTCCTTAATGATATAATGTTACCAATTATGCTTTTAATTATGATGCCTTCAAATTATTCCAGCATCAGAGGCAGCATGTTTTTTATCAAGAAGAGTGATAAAGTGGTTGAGTGACCTTGGGTCAGTCCTTCTCAGCCCAAATGAGCACACAGGGATGCTATTGTGGAGAAAATAGGACGAGGAAGTTGCATTATATATTTGCCAACTTGAGCTACTTAGTAAGAAAAATAATAATAAAGATGAGGTAAAAATTGAATCACTAAATATTGTATTTCTATTTACTCCTGAGTTTCATAAAGGTCTGTCCTGAAAAGAACCACAATACTGGGCAAAATTTGCACTGCTTTTTATTACTGCTTCTTCATTGTAGTTTGATATTTTTCTCCAAGCCTTCTACCATATGTACTGCTTTCTTTTTCTAAACATGAGTAAAGTCCAGCTTGCTTTCATTCAAGGTTGACTCCTTGCCTCCACAGGGTTTTCTTGTTTGAAATGTCGTTTGATGCTACCTTCCCAGTTTCTCTCTGTCTCTCTTTTTTGAGTTCCCTTTCAAGGATCTCACCAAATCTAACTTAGATTCTAACACTGGCATTTGTTGAGGCTGAATAGAATAGAATATGATTTTTTATTGGCCAAGTGTGATTGGACACACAAGGAATTTGTCTTTGGTGCATATGCTCTAAGTGTACATTTTCAATACATTGAAAACTCATTGGTGGAGTTTTCTCAAAGAGAAGAAGCATACATACTTCATGAGGAGTTCTCTCAGTGTGTACTGAATCTTCACAGCCATAGTTTTCCTTTAAATTGCAGGCTGCCCATTTCCAAGGGGTGGTTATTAAACCTGTCCTAGCTCTTAGTTTCCAGGGTTTGTGAGGTCAAATTGATTGCCAGTGTGCAATCAAGTCTATTTAGTATTTTTAAAATAGGAGGCTGAGGAAGAGGACTATAGTAATAGGTGGGCAGGAAGGGAGATAATATTTTAATAAGTGATTGACCAGATTCACATTCCCTTTTATGGACTAATTTTTTTGGAGTGCGTTCTGAGATCATGCCAGGAACTGAATAATCCCATTCCAATTTGGCTGAATGAGAGATAACAAAGGCAACAAAGACAAGTCTGTTGCCAAACATTAAATTTTAATGGTTACACTCACAAAAGACATTACTGTACAAATAGAGAGTCCATTTTGCCCTGTGCTGGAACACATGGTGGACTGTTATTCAATAATAATTTTTGGAAAGATATTGCATTGGATCTTTCATTGAATAAATAATAATATTCATGATGAATTCAAAAAAAGAGGAGAGGGTACTTGACCTGATATGAATATGATTAAGAAAATAATAAAGTTATGTGTACTGATACAAACACCCTGGGAGTAGTCCAGTTTGAGATAAAGTTTCTCTATATATCTATAGTAGATCTATACTTCTTAAACAAATAGTCTTTAGAAATTGCCATATGCTACAAATTCTAAATATTTATAGCAGGACTATAATTAGTGAAAATTATCTAGGAACTATTTTTTAATCCTTAGAATTTCTGTGAAATTATAGAGTAATTGATAAAGAAAGCAGTATTATGTCCAAGGCTGCATTTAAAACTGGACCAGAAGTTTCAGGTTCAGGATCTCTACTATTCAAGAGTTTCATAAAGTCGGCACTTGCTATAAAATTCTTGAAAATCACACAAAAACAGAAAAAGGTTCCACTAAAGAAACAACCAGCTATGTTAGGCACCTTTATTTCCCAATGTGAAGTTAGAAGAACTGGAGTTTGAGGGAATTAACCAACAAAAACTCCAATGAGACTAACCTATCCCACCTGCAATAAAAGGCCATGCCATGGACCCCATCAATCAAGGAATGTAGGCTCATGGGCCCAAAATAAGAACTCTTTCTGCTGTAGCTCCTGCTCTTTGGAACATCAAACCCCCCAAGATGATATCTGCAGCTATCCTTCTGACCTTCTGAAAGGGCCTGAAGTCCTGGTTCTGGCAATTGGCCTGGAGTCTTAAAGGGAATACATCATTTCCAAGGTGACTATCAGAGTAAGAGAAGACCTTACCTCACCTCTCCCATTTCATTATTTCATTAAATTATTGTTATTGTTATTATTAGTGTTATTTATTGTTTTAATGTTTCCTGGCTTTTAATCTTTGCAAGCTGCCAAAGTCGCCTGTAGGCTCTATGGATGGCACATGACAAACAAACAAATAAACATGCAAACAAGCAATTACTCCATTTCTGTTCCTTACGCACACACATACACCCTTCAATAAGAAAGTTCAAGACAACCAAAATGGGTTTTGGGGAGAAAAAAAAAGAAAGCCATATGAAGTGGACTAAGGAAGCAGCAATAAGATCTATTTAAATTTATTTGATTTTTAGCTATGAAACAGGGAAAACAAAGAAGGTGTTGGAAAAAGAAGAGGAGAGGCAATGATGGCATGAAGATTTCCCAGAATTTTTTTGAGGATCCATTCATTTCTAGAACTGCGACTCTCCCTTAGACACTGTGCTTGAGGCCTACCAATTGTTTAAAATGTAAGAAGCTGCTGTGTGTATCTCTACATCTATCTAAAGATGCCATGAGAATCAGAAATCTGCTTAAAGCAGCATATGTGGCATTGCATATTTTGCCAAAATCATTCTTTATCTGAGATTTTTCCAGAATTATTTGCCTTTGTCTTGGCTGCCAACAAAACAATAATAATAATAATCCAACAATAATAACCTTCAGCATAAAGTATATCATTCTGTCACATCATTTTGCATTAAGGGATGATGTTCATGTCCTTATCTAGCTATGGAATACTTTCATATGGTTCTTGAGTGGTACATAAAATGATGCATGATATAAAAGATAAGTATAATCTTCCCCATTTCTAAAAGAAATGACACAAATCCTTTGCATTTGGTTACTTTATATGTCAACCAGGTGAAATTCATATAATACTAAAGGTAGAAATTACTTTGGGGATTTTTTAGCAGTGGTGTGCACAAAATTTTGAGGTATATTGTTATACTAACAAATTAGTGGTAGGTAATATATCAGTTAAAAATAAACCTGAAGAATTAATTTAAGGTGTTAAGTCTTGAGATGGGTTGAAACTAATTCAAGAATTAAAAAGATTGATTTGAAGAATGATGGTTAATGAAAATAATATAAAAAACAACCCACAACTAACAACTGATTTTTCCAAGTTCTTCAAAAATATTTTCTTAAGTGAGGCAAACTGAGAGCATAAAACAGATTAGAGTAAGCCATTATTGAATAAACAATTTCTGTTCCTCCAGTCAGTGATTAGTGAATTCCTAATACAACCTTATCTATGATGATATCAAATAACTTTCAGTCATTCAATCCATCCATTCAACATCTTTGAAAAACAGAAAGTAATGTGATGAATAAATAGAAGTGAAAATGAAAGCTATATAAATGTGATGAATGATTGAATAAAATAATGAGGAAAAACTGAAAAATATGTAGTGGTTAGGATAACCTCAAGAAGCAAAATGAATGTACTTTTTTCATTTGTGTTTTAAAACTTAGTATTAAACTGAAGCTTAGCATTAAGTCTTCTAAAGGCCCTGTCCCACTGGCCGATGGACACAAAATGTATGCATAAAGGACACAGTGGACAAGCAAAATTTTGGGGGTGGCTCCATCCGTTGTCACCCACTCCAAAAAGTGGCGAAATTTGCATAAACAGAACGGAAAAGAACGGAAAAGAACAGACGTGGGTAGTATGTAGTGGGGATGTTAAATGGATGTTCATAGGAAGCCTAGAGGATGTATATCAGATGCAAACCGTTCATTGCACATCCTTTCTAGTTCTGTGCTACGAACGCTGTGTAGACATTCTGTGTACCTTTTGTTTCCTCTCTCTTTCCATTTTCAGCTGCAATGGATGTGAGTTGCGAGGATGTCCAGAGGATGCAGAGAGGATACAGTGGACGTTTAAAGGATGATAAACGGACATAGAACGTTTGTTGCTCAGATGTCATGGATTTACATCGTACACAGCGGAAAGTTCATCCGCTCACAAAGTTTTGTGCAGCTCAAAACTTCTTGGGCGGATGAAATCTCAGTGGACGGATGCTGGAGGGATAGAGCGTATGAAACACGTATGCAGTGAGTACACAACGGATGCATAGCATTTTCCAACGGATGGCAAGCTTTTTTTAACGTTTTACATCCTCTTTGCATCCGTTGGTGCAGTGGGACATGGGCTTAAATTAACTCTTCTAAAAACATTAGCTTAGCATTTGACATGGCTAAGGCACTTTAAACAAGGTTTGCATCCAGCTTTCAGCATACCAAAAGATTTGCAGGTAAGTCAATTTAATTCAGCTACATTCTTACAACCGGGGCTAGGCTAAAATGAAGTGTGAGTATCATTGAAACATATGAAGTCAAAACTGTTGGTTTATTTTTCATTATCTTTATCATATTTTGAATTGGAACACTGATTAAAGATCAATTAATGAATTAATGAAGTCTAAGTGAATAAATTAATTGAATTCAATTATTTGAATAAATGTAATTAAATGTGCAGATACAAAATGTCAATCTGACCCTCAGATGATTGGTTAATTAATAAATCAATGTAATTAAACTTGTATAACAGAAAAAAAATCAATAAACTCTTGGGAAAAAATAAAAAAAATGTGTGAGATACACGTGCATATCGCACAAAGCCTGTCGGAGTAGGTAAGTATACTTAATTTTATGAAATCAATTAACTGTTTAAATGGAAGGGCCTATTTTATAAGTTATTTTAGAGTCTTTATTACAATAACAATAACAAAACAGAATGAGGAAAAACAAAGGGTTTGTCAAAACTCAGCCATTTATAATTACAATTTGTTCTTTTGTATTAACCAATTAATGCTTTTGTCAGTTAATCAATTACATTTACATTAATTAAACTTTTAAAGTGAACTAAAGTTTAATATGATTAACAGTCATTATATGAATGAATATGAATGACTGTTCAAAGCTACAACAGCACTCAAAAAAGTGATTTATAACCATTTTTCACACTTATATCCATTTTAGCATCTCCATGGTAACGTGAACAAAATTCAGATCTTGGCAACTGACCCATATTTATGATGGTTGCAATGTCCTGAAGTTATATGTTCATGTGATCAACTTTTGCAACCTTCTGACAAGCAAAGTCAGGGCCTGACAAGGGAAGTCTGATTCTCTTAACAATTAATTACTAATTTAACAGCAAACAAAGGTTAGCCAGCTAGTTTTCATGGCTAAGGTGGGAGTAGAACTCACAGTCTCTAGTTTCCAGCCTGGTGCCTTAATCATAGGCTGGTTTGTCTGAATGGGTATAGAATCAATTAGCAGGTGTGTGTAGATGATTATTATTGTATTGTAGTGAGTGATAGAGCTAGTAAACTGCTACAACATAGGAAGTGGTCCATTATTATTATTCTTTCTCTTTTTTCCCTTTTGCTTCAAGTAGAATATAGAAGTTGGGTGTGGGAATCATGGAAGATGAATATGGCATGGGAATATGAATCTCCATGGTGATACAGGCCAGGTGGAGTATGACAGGAGTGGTGGGCTTCACATTGTAGGAAAAGGAAAATCTGTAGATTGATATAATTCTCCACTTCAGACCTCACTCCTGGATGAAAGTACAGAATAACAGAGTTGAAAGGGACCTTGGAGGTCTTCTAGTCCAACCCCTTGCTCAGGGGGATCCTATACCATTTCAGACAAATGTCTGTCCAATCTCTCCTTAATGAGATCCTCAACAAGGATGATAACCTTGTTGAGTGCCATAGCCTCAGACTACTGTTGGTTAATGCTGATTCACATGTAATAGGGCTGCATTTTCTATGATATCAGTGATTAAGCATTCATTATGTCTATTTGCACACCGCTCAAAGTAGCTCTGGGAGAGAGATGGATGGTTTCTAAATGTAATAAGTAAGTAAATACATAAATATATTTCAATAAATAAAATTTAAATGACTTGCATTTCTAAGACATGACTTGACAAAGACATAGATGTGTCATGCCTGAAATTTGCACTTCAGGTTTGTAGATTCTTCAACAACAGCTCTGATGTTACAGTCAGAAGCAGATATGTCAAAGACTATCTGAGATCTTAGCTGTAATCAAAATATGGTAAATGATAATTAATGAATACAATGCTGGAAGGAAAACTATGTTGTATGCTTATGAAAGTAAGAAAAAGGAGAAGGATGTAACATCTGAATGAAGGTGGAATTAATGAATACAAACAGGGAAATCAACATTGTTTTGTTCGGAAACAAACATCAATACAAAAAGGGAAATCAACATTTAATTATGAATAAAAGAGCTGAAATATATGTCAGGATGTAATATTGATATGGTGTAAGTTGATGTGGGTGCCTATGAAAGTAGGATTCCAGGGATTGATAACAGGTGCCTGCTATCCCCTTCTATATATTGTCTTAAATATTTCAAAAATATAAAAGACAGGAAGCAAACTCTGAAAGGGATTGATTTGGATATAACAGAAAATATTACAACAACAATGGTGAAATTAAGAAAGTTTGAAATGATAAAAGAAACTGTTTGACCAAAATGCTATTATTTCCAACAAAGGTTTTAACTTAACCAGGCCAATCATTTCAACCACTTCAATCAGGCAGGTTAATTACATATGTTATACTAAGGTTGGAAAACATGATAGAAGAAAACTATTTCCCAGCATCTGAAGAAGCAATCTCATTACCAAAGAATGCATATTTAACAGAAATTACTAACCTTGGAGATATATCACATCCTTGTTGCATAAAAGCTCCCAAGGAGAACCATAGGCTATTAAATATCCCAAATTCATTAGTCTGGTCATTAGCTGGTTGATCACGGCCTTCCTCAACCTCCTCATTATGCCACTCATATGGGCTGAAGCGGCTAACCAAAAAGAGGACAACGCTGACACCAATATAGGCAAAAACTATGCACATCCAGATCTCATAGGCTAAAGGATCCAGGAAGGAAAATACCCCGGGTTTGGATTTTTGAGGCTTTTTAATCATGATAGATATGCCCAGGCTCATAAAAGGTTTGGAAAAGTCTATAACTTCTTCTCGCACGAGAGTGATAGTTAAGGGTGCAACAGCCACATCAGCTCTCTGAAAAGAAAGGAAGTCAGTGTTAGAACATTCTGAATATCTGCAAAATACTATAATAAGAATACATGATGTTTTTGACAGCAAGGATTAGGGAAGAAGCACAGCATTATACATATTTAAGATGCTATAATATTACTGGGGGGGGGGAATTAGTTTTTGGTTTTTATGTATACAAACCATTTGAAAATCTTGAAAATACAATTTACAAGTTTTTGATGTCTCAATTTGATTTATCTCATATTCTTTCCTGCATTCACTGCCTTAAAGACATGCTTGGATTTATATTACTTTATAAATGCAAAACAAGAATCATCCAGGTATGGTTTCACTATGTCCTTTTGGTAAATTATTGTTATTTACTGTGTCCTATTAAAGCTGTTGATATGATCCTTTAACTGATGTCCCAGTACAAGATCTATGATATTTCAATTCCTTAATATCTATTCCTGCCCTCTTAAAAAATATCAGGAGATTAGAAAGATCCTGGTAGAGTGACACCTTCCCATTTATTTTAAGATGGAGATATAGTTAACTGTAAATTGTTGAACTCAAATGACTTGCTGTCAGCTATATGGTATCATTCACAATGTTTAAAGCAGTTTTTCATATTTTTTTTGCTCTTATTTAAAGAATAATCTCAAATAACAGTAATAATTGAAAACAAATGGCCACCTGTGTTGAATTATTGTAACAATACCTTTAAAGATGCTCTGACATCAACATCTTTTATAATACAATAATATTATATAATCATTGACTCAGAACTAGAAACTTACTCCATAGACTAGCTCTCCAACCATGCCATTCCACATTTTACTTTCAGAATCTCGAGCGCCGTATTTTCCATCAGCAACAATCTGCAAGCTGTAATTATAGCCAACATGTTTTGCAATTTCAGCAGCTAATTCTACGCAATATCCCTCATATCTCAAATTTCCTTCTAATGGTTCACTGCTCTTCTTTTGCATCACATATGGAGCTTCCTGAGAGAAACAGAGGAAGTTACATGATCAATGTTTCAATATTTTGGCAATGAAAACTGTTCTGCATAATATTAAAATCTTTGTGTATGATGTGAAGCGCATCAAGACACAAGTTAACTGTTTCCACTGCTGAAGTGCTCTAGGAATACTGCCAGGATACATTCAACATTAATAAGCTCCCTTTTAATTTTAAATATTACTCCATTTGTACATTTTGGGATGATGGAGATAAAGTCAAGAACTTGTTCAAGTATTTGAAACCTGCTATTATATTCCAATCTTCAGCTTGATGTTTTCTTGTTGTTGAGACTCTCCCAATCTCTTTCTGTAGAATTTACTGTAGTTTCCAGTCCTACAATAAGTTTTAATTTGTTGGAATCCTTAAATGGTGGCCTGTCCCAAGGGTGCTGTTTTTCAAGAGGTCTCTTGGAAAAAAAGCACCTTTGGGACAAGCATGACCTGGATGACTGAGAATCTCCATAGACATAAATGGTGGCATGCACATCTCAGTACTTGTCATTCAAGCTGATGAGCAAAAGGTAGCCTAATCAAAAACCATGATGCTCAATTTTTATGAAACAGATGAAAAAGAGATATATTATTTGTGTCAGCCTGTAGGCAGGCAAATGAGTATATCCTTTTAAGTCACATGAGAATTGACATTATACTTTCCCCAATTAAAATGTTTATGCACCCTTTTTGTTTTCCTCTTAAAATTGGAGAGAAGATTTTGACATTACATGGGAGATAGTACAGAGAATTTCTCCATGAGGATCTGTGATTCTATACGAACATATATGTATGACAAGCCAGAATTATGCTGAAGGCTTCTATCTTAGATTTGCTGACCAAGCTGTCATTTAGAGGGCTTCCTTAGAGCTTCTATAGAGGGAATAGAAAAGATAGGAAGCTTTGGAATAAATACCAAAGACAGTGTAGATAAGACAATAAGACAGAATAGAATATTATTTCTAGTAATGGAGAAAGAGCATGCATACTCCTTTAGAATGGATAGATTTATTTAAAATAAAACTTTAAAATGGCTGATCCATTTATTTAACCTATATACAAAGTGGAAATAAATAAGTAGATAAATAATAAATAGTTTTGAGGAAAGTATCTGAAATTTAGACTGTGCCTAAGCATATTGATGGTCCTGTTTAAAATTATTATGACAAAAGTGGTATGTTCTCAGTCGGATTTATGAATAGCTTGGGGGGGGGGAACAGCTGCTGTATGGAGCTCTACCATTTCCACTATTACCAATACCATTATCAATGAATTCCATAAAGAAGATTCCATGGGTGCACTATCATGAAAAAGCAATTGGTTTGCAAAGCTCAGTCATATTATTACTTCAATAATTGTCACTTAAACCAATAGTCCAATTCTCTCAACAAGCATAAGAAACAACAAAGCAAAATAAAATTAAATATTAATTAATCAAAGAGTTTAGTAGGCTATGGAAAATTATTTGAAGATTAAACAGTTCATAAGTATATTTATTTGTTAATGGATAAGAGTTAAATCCCCAGTCATCTTACAGCAACAGCTGTAAGCAATAGAAAAAAGCAATGGAAAGCAACAAAGCAAAAACTGGCAAGTTATCCAAAATAGTGTTGATTTCAGCAACTTTATGTGTGGACTCCAATTTCCAGAATTCCCCAGCTAGTGGATGGGAAACCTTAAAAATTTTCTGAGAAAGCACTGGTCTATGACTTTTGATTGATAGGTCCATTAATAAAATATATATTTAATTTAATAGTATCTTTGAGAATGGAAGGTAATCATCTTCATTTAATGAAGGGTTCATTACCATTACAACACGACCTGCTAACAATCATATGTTATGTGTTGATTATCAATCCAATTTATTAATTAATCTAAAATCCAAGAAATAATATATTCAAAACAATGAAGGGGGCATTATTAAAGCTAGACACATTTCAAATAAAAAAATTGAAAAATGTGGTTGATTTAAATAAAAATAAAGACAACATTGCAATTTTGTAGTACATGTGTATATGTCTGTGTGTGTCTAAGTGTGTCTTTCTCTGTGTGTGCATATGTGTGCTTTCAAGTCGCTGTTGACTCCTGGGGTCCCTGCAGTTTTCTTGGCAAGGTTTTTTGGAAATGGTTTTCCATTGCCTTTTTCCTATTGTTGAAAGTGACTTTGTGTCTTAGGCAGGACTAGAACTCACAGTCTCCTGGTTTGTAGCTGGTGCCTTAATCACTACACTAAATTCTTGTGCATCCATGTGAATTGCTTACAGTAAATTATAAAATGAGTTCAGAGTCTTCATGAGACCCTCAATAAAATGGTGATAAATGGCATTTTTAAAATGTTTAAATCCTCTAAAATTACTAGATAGATCTCTACTTTTCCTTTGGATCTTAGTTTAGAACTCCTAGCTTGTACTATTAGACAAAATTATGCTCTCTGTGATTTTTGTATAATTAATTAGAATACCAGTTGATATTCTCTGCTGATGATATCTTATTGTTTATCTCTGAGTTTTGTACAGTAATTTAATTCTAGCTTTGCTGAATTTGATTAATGCCTTTGCTGAAATTGTAGGATATTCTATTAACCAATGCAAATTGGAAATTATTTCTGTAGATAAAATTTAGTTTATTCATGCATTAAGTGATTAACATTTTTATATAGATATGGAATTTATCAATAATTTGATATTCTTATTCCAAACATTTCTCAAACTGTAACACTAAATACAAGTAAGATACTTAAAGAATATATATTTGGCAGATGGGAGTTATTAAAATTAAATTTTTAGGCTAGAATTCTCAAGATTTTATTTTTTGCATAGATCCTTATCTGGAAAACATTTTCAAAAACTCAGTATGCTGTTCTATAAATTTCTATGAGGTGCTTCAATTCTGAAGATACCTTTGAAAAAGATGCAACTATCAATTAAGATGGGACTTTGGAATTTTCCAAATTCTGAATTATACATTATGCATGCCTTTTCATTAATATTAGTACTTGTGATCATCTTTACTTTGTGAATAGGTACCATCTGTATCTTTTTGTAAAAAGTACAACTTTAGTTAACTGAACTGTTTTGGATTCAAAATATATAAGATTTGCTGTATTTTATATTAATATATTTATTCAATTTAATTTTAATGCCTACATTCTTTTGAACTATGTCATGACTACATGGATATGGAAAGAAATTGATAGGGCAACAGAAATGGAGTCTCTATACCTTGATTACTGCCAGCTCAAGTTATCTTGAATTTGTTTCTTACAATTATAAATGAAAAAGTAAGTTTATTTTTAATCACTTTTAATCACTCACATGATAATTTGCATGCCTTTTTATTAAACAAATCCCTTTTTTTAGAGTAGATGGACAGGTTTTCTTTAATATCCCTTAATATTAAGCACTTGGAGATTACACCTTAAACTTGTAAAAACAATAACTGCATCATCAGCATACAAAAGATGGAGGAGAAATTTATTTCCTAGTATTGAAGAAAATTATTTTAGGTGCTCTCTAGATTATACAATTAAAGGAGAAACAGAAAATGAGTTCTAAATGACATGCTTTCTTAACCTGCTTCCATATGGAAAATCTCTGAAAAGAGACATTTCTTATTTTACCCTAAAACGTAATACTGTTTTATTTGTACAGTATGTCAATACTGTCCATATTTATAGATATAAAAGGTCATTCAGGAAAGTCACAGATTTTTTTCAGAAAATAATAACCTAATTTATATGTTAACACCCAAATCTAACTGAAACAGAAGTCTCATGTCCAGCTTTAATCACATCACATTTATTTTCAGCCTCAGGAATCACAACAGCTGCTGTCAGAAATATCCATAGCCATCTTATCCAAATGTCATATTACTCAAATATGTGAACATTTGCAGAGAGTTGAATTTCTAGCCAATCCGATGTATAAAACATCTGTTTATGGAATGTTTACGAGGAATCCCAAATAATTACAGAATAGCATGATAGATTTTCCAAGCTTTTAAGGCTAAATTTCCTTTTACTTCTGTTCTGTCAGATGTTTATCTAGCTTCTTGAAAATATTAAATTGGGGAATTTATTATTACAAATTAAATTTGTTCTCTGAGTTTATGGACTTTTTAAATATATTTTTAAAAATTTCTCCATGTCAAAGTTGCAGCATCTTCTTAGGGTCAGTTTTGTCCATTAAAAATACATGAGTAAGGCAGTAAAAAGAAAATAAAAAATAAAGGTATCAAACATGCTAATGAAACACATTGGAATGGTAAGAAAAGATGCAGTGTTTACATTGTCTATTTTTTTCAACAGCTTATTATTAGAATTCATTTATTTATTAGCTCTATATCCTACTTTTGTCTCAGGAGTTTGATGGGGAAACTTTGTCATTATTCCAACAAGTATCAAAGGAAGTGATAAGAGAGAGAAGTTGGATTCAAAGCCATCAAGTAATTTTTCTTGAAAAGGTGGACTTGAATCTAGATTTCCTCAGTTCTAGTACAATATCTTAACCAGTAAATCACTTTGACTTCCATGCTGGCTGAGGAATTCTGGGAATTGAAGTCCACATATCTTCAAGCTGCTACGGTTGAGAGACATTGTACTAAATTGATATCTGATGAATTATTCAGTTTCATTTCCATCATATAAAACTTGATAATTTTAACTATGTGGCAAGCCTTAAAATGCTCTTGCTTTAAATATTTTGCTTTTGAAATTGTACACAATTCTAAATGAAGGAAAACACAAAATTAGGATGGGTTTTAATGAGATAAAAGTATCAGTGTCAGAATACTTACAAGAATAGTTGTGACAATATAGGTCCTGTTCTGCAGAGTTGTTGTTTCATTTGAACCCTGCTGATCTGTGATGGTTGGAACAAATTTTTCATCTTCGTTCCAATAACCAATCTAGAAATGATCAATAGAATATAGTACATCTTTGGCAAAACTCAATGTTCTATATCCTGAGATTCCATATTTGTGAGGAAACTTTATAGTAAACATTGTACAAAATAAATCCACTATCTTTCAAACACTGAAATTTATTTACATTTCAAAATTTGTGGCATTTATTGATTTTATCCAGACGTCTTGAAGATTAAAAAAATGTGTAAGATATAAGTACTTTGTGGATGTATTTAGGTGTATAATATTTAGGTGTATAACATTAGACTAATGAAAGCATATATGAATCTTTTATATTATTAATATTTGTTTAGATAAATCTGATATTCATATTTTTCACCTTCTCCTTTATACATATCAGCATGCACAAATTGTCCTTAAAATTTTACAATGACTCTGTAGCTTTTTAATTCAGAGAGTAGATGAGTTTTACTGGCAATAGGAAATCATCTGGGAATTAATCTATTGTTAATACCTGCATGAAAAGTACAGATTTGCAATTTTTTTTGACAAATGTTCAGTTATCACATTTCAATTTTCTGGATGTCAAGTCACAGTCCTTAAGTGATTAATACATTTACTTTTTTAAATATTTTGAGAGAAAATCTTATATTTAAATTCATATTAAATATTAAAATAATATAGACAGATGAATTTGGGGTTTACAGAATTAAAATATACCACAACAATAAATAGGACATAATTATCAATTTAAAAAAGTAATAGAGGTGGGCAAATCTTAAAATCCACTATGTTCTATTTTTTAGTTTTCATTCCAGAATCTTTTCCTAAGGATTAAAGATTAATCTGTAGAAATACCTACCAGAGTGAAGTTGGGTAGGGATTACTTAAAATGTTGATAGAGGCTCAGACATTTTTTTCAACTTTATTTAATCTTAAGAAAGACAGATTTGCTTATAAAAGCACCCTTCACAAAGTACGTTAATCTCTTATTGCAATAATAAAGTTTGATTTGATTTGACTCTTCACAAAGCACCTTTTTCTCTCACCTAAATTTCCTGATACCTCATGATATGTGGTTTTAGGGAAGAAAAGAAACTACTCTGTGAATAATCTTCATATTATGCTTTCTAAAAGTTGAAGAGACCCCAAATTTACTTCTACAAAAATTCATGAAAAAAAAGGCTTCAAATCCTACACTACAAAATTAGTGTCAGAGATAAATCCATTTTATGCCTTATTTACACAAATGTTTTAGGTCATGATGAAAGTTGCACCAGAGAATCAATGTTTTCAGAAACAAGCTCCATTTCCAACCTAACCAGCTGTCAGCTTTCAAGATCTTCTACTATCGCTTTGCATCTTTCGGCTGTCATAAGTAAAGGGGGAGAGGAGGGGATGAGTCTGGAAAGTGAGCTGGAGGTGTTACATTTTTCTGTTGTGTAAAATGAGGAGGTGGGAGCATACATCAGAGTTAGGTTTCTATTTCTTGCTTAGCTTTCTTTCCTTTGCGCAACTGCAACCCGTTATCAAAATATGCCAAGGTCAATGGACAGAGGCCTCATCACCACCTGAAGATGCCCACATGATCATATTCACAACTTCTAACTGGAAGATTCATCTGAACTATTGGGGGTGGGAACACTTCCATCACTTTGTATATGTGATTCACGCGCCTAATTTCTCAGATTCAGAATTCTATGGTTGCTACCACCTCATTTTCAATAAAAGATATATTTTCTCTAACTTAAAGAGTCTAAGTATTTCTTTCTTGAATTTTGAATAGAGAACCACTTGACACCAGCTTTACCTTTCTGATCCCATCATGTTTCATTTCAATAACATGAAGGGTGTAATTAGTTCGATGTCCTTTCTCGTTAAACTGGACAGTCCCTGTCAGTCCTTCAAAGCGCACCTATAAAAAGAGGAGGAACAGGTAAAAGATGACAACTGATACAAAATTCTTGTCCCAAATATCTTTCTAAATTTCTTAAATCAGATCAAATGATATATGCACCAATACATATCAAGAGTTTTCTTCAGATGTTTTCTTTTCAATTCATCTGCACTGAGGACATAAGCTCATTTGAGTGACAGTAATTTCAACTTTCAAGCTCAGACTTTTTGTCAAGGTTCCCAAACCCTGGAAAGACACACTGCAATTCTTCTAAGCAGACACCTTTATGGTTCCTCACCTATAGACAGAAATCTTGCCAAATTAAAGCAGACTACTTGCATCATATAACACATATACTCTAAGAACTATTAGGAGGAGCTATCTTCACCCTCTTTCTCTCACACAAACTACCTAAACTGTTTTGTCTCTTGCTCCTCTGGAATGCACTCGCTCCTTTCTGGGAATCAAGACTGCATTCATTACACTTCTCCAGTTTACACAGTTGGAGATAAAGAACAAGCAAAGTACACTTGCTAATAGTTTGCCAAAAGGCTAAGATGATCTTATACTAAATGTGGAACTGCAAAAGACAATAGATGGAATTTAGCCACTGGCTTGGAAAAGGTAATTGATGGAGAATTTTTCTCACATATCTGGACTTGATATTATCTTACTAGTTGTCTTACTAACAAAATCATCATCCTCATCATCTAAACTATAAAGATTTTATAAATTACACCTAGACTTGACTTTATAGTCATTTGTTTAGCAACTATTCAAAGTTACAATGGTGCTTGAAAAAATTGATTTACAACCAATCCTTGCACTTAAGACCATCACCACATCCCAGCAATCACATGATCACTATTTGCAACTGTTGCATATTTTTGATGGTTGCAATGTTCTGTGATTACCATTTCTGATCCATCTGGCTTATGACAAACAAAGTAAACTGGGAAACTGGCAGGAAATACAAATTAAAGAACCCTTTTCCAACAGTGATCACAACATGATTAACTTTTGTCTCAACATACATCTGCACAAAAATCATCACAACGACTGAATCCCCAATTATAACTTCAAAAAAGGCAACTATGATCTTATAAACAATGATCTCTCATCCCTTGATTGGCAATTTCTATTCCTGGATGTAATACTGTAGAAGACCATGACAACATATTTTTACTTGAAGTCAAAAGAGTCATCAAACTATATGTACCATTAACAACTCCCAAAACCAGAAAAAACAAATTACCCAAAACAATAAGGAAGCTTCAGTCCAAAAAGAAATCATTTGGGCAGAAAAACAAATCTGGTCACGTTGCCAACTTCAAAAGCCGATACAAAAATTTATGCCACCAGATAAAGACTGAATGCACCAATTATCACATTAAACAAGAAGAAAACCTATGCACTAATTCCACTCGTGCTTTCTACAATTTTGTAAACAACAAACTAAAAGACTCAAGGTCCATCCCACCCCTGAAAGGTCCTAATGTTAAAGACTGCAATGACAACACTATTAAAGCCAACTTATTTAACACATTTTTTGGCTCAGTATTTGTAAACCGCAATGGATCATGTCCAGTATTTCCTAGTCAAACCACAGACAACAACAATGATATAATGCATGTCAATTTTATAGAAGACAATGTTGAAAAACCACTACGCAATCTAAAACCATCTCTATCTATTGGACCGGACAGAATATGTGCCTACTTCTGAAAAAAGCTACCACTGCCATAGCCGAACCTCTAAGCATAATTTTTGAAAAACCTTTCAGGACCAGCTCCTTGCCAAAACTATGATCACAAGCCATGGTCATCCCCATCTTCAAAAAGGGAGACCCCAGCCTAGTTGAAAATTACAGACCAGACTTCCGGTGGCAAGGCAAGGACGAACAGAGGTGCAGAAGCCTGTCTGCAGTTTCAATTAATCTCTTTTTGCGGTTGGTGCGATTCTTAGAGGGTGCAACCCCCTGCAGTGAAGAGGAGCCCTCCAGAGCCCAATGAGCAAGATTAGCCTCCTGTCAAAGGCAGCTCTAAGTCCGGACTGCCATCGAAGCAAAGAGCGAGTAAGTGACAGTTTGTGAGACTGTTGGAGAAAAGTGTGGCACAGGGAACTTAATGGTGAGGAGGAAGACTGGCAAGTTATAGTCTTTTGTACAAATCTCTGTCAGATGCCTGAAAAGAAAGCAGCTAAAAAGAGGAGGAGAGACAAGCTTGGGGGGAAAAGGTCTGGCAGACTGAAGTGAAAGTGTGGATTACAATGATTGAAAGAGAAACCTTTGCAGTTTGGAAATTACTGTTTAGAAAGACTCTAATAGCTGAGAAGGAACTGGAATACTTTACTTCACTGTTACTTGGACAAACTTCCTTTTGATAAACTTCCTTTTGATAAACTTTATAGAAGTGAGGACGAGAAGAGGACTGAGGTTGACGGAGAAGAGACTGCACGACGTTACACCAGATATTTAGAAACTCCGAAAGTACTGTTAAAAGTATATCTAATATTAACTGTTTAATAGATCTTCTGATAGACCTGTGGGAGAACATTATACTAATTGAGGAGGTGGTTGTATTTGGAAGAAACCAGGAAATTGAATTTAGCAACATTAAAAAAAAAAAGTAAATTAGAAGACTCTGGAAATATGGATTAACTATAGCTATTATTCAGCACTTTTTACCTCCCCACTTCTGGTACGTTTGAAAAAGTTGGAAAAAAAAAATTCCAACCAGAGACGGAGAATTAAAAACTGACTTTAAAAATCCCTTTTTCCCCCCTTTTCCTATTGCTATCTTTTTTTTTTTTTTGCATAAATTTGCTTATCTACTTATTTTCTGGTATTATCTCTCCTTTTCTATTTTTTCTTTATAACGAATATAAATTTGTTCTTTGAGGGAAGGAGTATTAATTTCTGTATTAAAGAGTTAAGTATTTGAATGGTTAAATATTTGAAGTAATTTATTTGATTAATTTATTAATAATAGAGATAGTCACATTCAAATTGGTTATACAAGGAAAATAATATAATTACCCTATTTGGGATGAAAATAACTTTGCTTTTGTGTAAGATTATTTGTGTTTAAGAATATTAAGAATATTTAATATTTAAATTAGGTTAGATAAGGTTAGATAAAAACACATTTATATTTAAAATATTTATATTCTTATCAAATTTAAAACTCAAACTTAGTTGGACTGGATATACTACTTATTACATATCAAAATTATTATATTTATTATATATATTTATCATATAGATTGTAGCATTGTGTTGTATACTGTTGCATAGAAATTGAATATAGAGTCAATAAAATCATATATTTGACTTAGAATTAGGATTTGGAAAAAATACATTTGTACACATTCCAGCAATTAATTAAGAATATAACTATTCAATAGAAAGATGGATAAAGCAATTAGACATTGGTCAGTTCTAACATAGGGGTTATAATACTGAATGGTAATTTGGGACAATATAATTAATATAATTCAACAAAAGAAACAAATTTTAAAGGAAATGACTTCTGCAACAACTACAGCTTTGAAACTGGAAGGAAGACTTCCCCAACATTAACAACTACGTTGGCAACAGCTTCGCCCAGGGCTCAAAAAGCTATAGAAGAGACGCTCCCAGCCGAAAAACCAGCTAATGTCTCGAATGCTCATTAGTCTTTAGCTCATTAGACTCATTAGTCTTCCTAGAGATGGACAAGGCTGCGACATACTTGAGATTCCAAAATGTAGAGGAATCCAAGGAAGAAGATCTGGAACAATTAATGGCGGAAATATTGGCTGGATTATTGGACAAAGACAAAGATGATTTATTAAGGGAATTCGATGAAGTATATAGAGTCAACACAAACTATGTGAGACACCATAAATGCCCAAGAGAAGTCCATATACGTTTTGCAAAAAGGAGCATTCATGATGTTATATTTAGGATGTCCAGAGATGGAATAATTAAGTATAAAGGCAAAGAAATTTTGATTCTCAAGCAAATCCCAAGAAGAGTAAGGGAAATAAGAAGAGATTACAAATTTTTAGCAGCCTACTTAAAAAATAAAAGAATTGTATTTAAAAAAAAGAATTGTATTTAAATGGTTAATTCCAGAGGGGATGTTAGTCTCATGGAAAGAAAGGAAAATTAAAATAGATTCTATGGAAAGGGCCCAAGAATTATATGAACAACTAGTAGGCCAGGACAATCAAAGTAGTAAGGAGGAATTGGAAACAAATTCACAAGAAGACCAAAGTTACCATAGAAACAAAAAAGAGGGAACCTTAAGAAACAAAGGGACTACTTACTTACACCAAGAGAGAGAAGAAACTACACCTCAACAAATACAAGAAGAGACCAGAGTTATTACAAGGCAAAGACAAAACAGAACTAAATGGAAGAAGAAAAGAAACTTCTATCAATTAACATAAATGGCTTAAATTCAACATTAAAAAGGAAAATAATATTAACGAAATTAATTAAACAAAATGCCGATATAATGTCTACAGGAAACTCACATAAGGAAAGTAGATGAAAGATTTTTAGATTGCCCGAAATTAGGGAAACTATTTACCGCACCAGCTGATAAAGGGAAAAAGAAAGGGATTGCAATATATGTTAAAGAGGATTTCAAATCAGAGTTAGTATGGTCAGATGCTGAAGGAAGAATCTTGGTTTTACAGATCTGGATTAATACTATTTCAATTTTATTAGTGGTAATTTATGCCCCAAATGAAGACCAGAAAGAGTTTTTTAAACATTTAAATAAAAAAATAATAGAATTTGAAAAAAGAAATGTCTGTATTATAGGAGATTTCAACTCTATTGCTGATTATCAGAAAGACCATAGTAATGAGGGGATGAAAAAAAAGGAGAAAAGAGAGCTCCCTAAAGGCCCTGACACACTGGCCGACGGATGCAAAACGTTTGTAAAAAGGACACGGACAAGAAAAATGTTCCATCTGTTGTTATCCGCTCTCAAAAGTGCCCCGAATTTGCATAACCAGAGCGGACAACATGGAAAGGAACGGACGGGGGGGAGGACGTAGGGCGGATGGAAAGCGGATGCTCCATGGAAGCCTAGTGGATGGAAGCGGATGGGAGTGGATGGCACATCTGCAAGGCTTCCGGGGGAGCGCAGCAAAGCAGACGCAGAATGGATACAGCGGATGCCAAGCGGATGAAGTGGATGCAGAGTAGAAGCCTAGCGGATGAAGCAGATGCAGAGCGGAAGCCTAGCGGATGCCTAGCGGAAGCCTAGCAGATGCCTAGCGGATGCCTAGCGTTCACTGCGCATGCGGGGAGGATGCACTGCGTCAGTCCCGTGGATATAAAGGGAAGCAGCTCCCAAGCAGATCACCATTCAGAGGAGAGACCTGCTTCCAGACAAAGCTTGCCAGCCAGCCAGCCAGCCTAACTCTGCTGATGCTGCTTCTGGCGGTGATGCTTCTGCTGGTGCTTACTCTGCTGATGCTGCTTCTGGCGGTGATGCTTCTGCTGGTGCTTACTCTGCTGATGCTGCTTCTGGTGGTGGTGCTTCTGCTGGTGCTTACTCTGCTGGCACTGCTCCTGGTGCTGGGGTTTCTGCTGGTGCTTACTCTGCTGGCTCTGCTCCTGGTCCTACTAGTCCTGCTGGGGCTTACTCTGCTGGCGCTGCTCCTGGTCCTGCTGGTCCTGCTGGTGCTCCTGGTCCTGCTGGTGCTCCTGGTCCTTCTCGTGCAACTGGTCCTGCTGGTGCTCTTGGTCCTGCTGGTCCTGCTGGTGCTCCTGGTCCTGCTCCTGGTCCTTCTGGTGCTGCTGGTGCTGCTGGTCCTGCTTTTGATGCTACTGTTGTTGCTGCTGCTGCTGCTGGTGGTGGTGTGGAGGAGCAGCCCCTACAACCTTGAAACCTCTCTGATGAGGGTCCATATGGCCCTGCCAAAGGGAGGAAGAGGCAAACGCGAGAATGGGAGAGGAGGCAATACAACATAGAACAGGAACATGAGTAGGAGGTGGCTGGAGTGGCTGAGGGAGAACGAGTATCTATAGAGGAAGGGACACAGGCTCTATTGAGACACCAAAAGGAAGCAGGCTGCTTGGAGAGAGAAGGCGGAGACCCTGGGCTACACTTCGGAGGTGCTCCTCGGCTGGTGAAAGCACATGCACACCTGGTACGGGAAGCTGCACCTCAAGAAATCTGGCCAGGCCGCAGTCAAGCTGACGGACAGAGAGACCTACATGATGGCCAAGTGCAGCTTCTTGGACGGTGAGATCCGCCACCGAGGAGCAGCCCTTCTCAACCCTCTCTCTCAGGCAACCTGCTGAGAACCAGTCCTCTTCTGGCAAAGAACCAGCTCCTGTGTCCAGGCAGGTATCTGTGGACGTGCCACAACGGAGACCCCCTGAAAACTGTATTACCCGTGGTGGAGTGCGTGGAGGACCCCCTGAAGCAGTGGGAGAAAGGAGACGGCACTTCCACCACAGTCCAACCCTCATCCACCCCCAGCTCCACCTCCACAGAAAGGCAGAGAGGCAAACCGGAGGGACAGAGCCACACTGTCCTGCTGGAGATAAGAGACACCATCAGGAGCAGTGTAGATCTCCTCTCTCAGCTGGTACACACCAACTCCTCATCCTCCAACCGCAAGCCCTTCCTCACCTATGTGAACCAGACCCTCATGACATGGCGGAACCCCAGTACCAGGTGGTGAAGGACAGGATCACCGATCTGCTTCACAACCCTCCAGACCAAGATGAACCTGCTCCCATCCAGTCCAGGTCTGCTCCTCCACCCCAGGTGATGTCACTCCCCTTCCAAGGCTTTCCACAGGCCATCTCCTACCAAGGCTATGGCTACCAGGAGGTCCAGCAGCACAGGCAGCAGCCCTTCCCAGTGCAGGCACATGTACATCGGACGCCACCAGTGCCACTGATGCCACCAATGCCACCCACGCCACCGATGCCACCCACACCACCCACGCCACAGATGCCACCGACGCCACAGATGCCACCGACGCCAGTCCTCACCCAGCTGCAGACCAGACAGCCCCACTACACTGCTCCTTCCTCCACCCCACAGCCAAGCCCGGCCTCAGTACATCTGTCATCAGTACTGGGGCTGACACCCCATGTCATGGAGGAAGGGGCTCTCAACATCACGGGGCTGAGCCAGCTGTCTGAGAGCTTCCTCAACACACCGTCCCCTGTTGCCCTCTCGGGGCCAGGCACCCCAGTGGTGCTTCAGACCAGCACTCCAGCAGCAGCCACCTCCACAGCACCTGGACCCTTCACCCCTGAGACTGGGCACACCTCCGAGTGACCAAGAAGAGTGCCAGAGACTGGGTGGCTACCTGTTGACTTAATTTTTTCTTTGGACACTTGACTTGGGTCATTTTTCTTTTACAGCTTGTTATTAATAAATATTATCTTTGCTTCACACATTTGCTGTGGGATGGGCAGGGATACCTTTGGGATGGGTAATAGCTGTGGGATGGGCAGGGATACCTGTGGGATGGGTAATAGCTGTGGGATGGGCAGGGATACCTTTGGGATGG
>BLBF01000003.1:69877966-69905504 GCA_015471245.1 Laticauda colubrina
TGGGATGGGTAATAGCTGTGGGATGGGCAGGGATACCTTTGGGATGGGTAATAGCTGTGGGATGGGCAGGGATACCTTTGGGATGGGAAATAGCTGTGGGATGGGCAGGGATACCTTTGGGATGGGTAATAGCTGTGGGATAGATAAACCTCCAGTGCAAGCATAGTGGGACTCTATGGTCCACCCTCCCAGGTGCCACACCTATGGCCCTTTATTATCAATAATAATGTAATCAATCATCCACACATGTCAACATAAACACAACTCTTTATTAAATGCCCTGTTCATTGTAGGCCCACCCAACATACATGGCCCAATCTCATCAGTGTGATCAGACAGGCTGAAGGAAGCATCCATTAAGCATCTATCATCCTGTCTTGCCACTCAACTGCTCCAGCTGGGGAGTTGCACCAGTGTCTCAGGAGGTTGCGCTGCTTCCTCCCTTCACATGAGGCTCTGTTGGGGCCTTGCACATCCTTAGTGTCTATCAGGTTTCGCCCTTGCCTCCATTCCCCAGGCTCCATGTCCCCATTGCCTTGTTGGAGGTCCACGAGCCTGTTCTGCAACACTGGGTAGCGGGTGCGCATGAGATTGTGCAGGATGCAGCAAGCTTCCATGATCCTCCTTACGGTCTCTGGGCGATGCTGCATGGTGGTGAGAAGTACCTGGAACCTGTTGGCCAGGATGCCAAAGGCGTTCTCCACCACCCGCCTTGCTCTGGACAGCCTGTAGTTGAAGATCCTCTATTCGTGGGTAAGTCTGGAGGTGTAGGGCTTCATGAGGTAGGTTGTGAGGGAGAAGGCGTCATCCCCCACGATGAAGTAGGGCACATCTTGCATATCGTTGGGCAGGGGGTCTGGATCTGGGAAGCCCATGATGAGGTTGTGTTCCAGCCCCTCCTTGAGGTCACTGGCGTTGTATACCTGGGCATCTGAAGCTGAGCTGTTGCCTGAAGCATCGATGTACATGAACCTGTAGTCAGCATCGACCATGGTGAAGAGGATGATGCTGAAGAAGCCCTTGTAGTTGAAATAACTGGACCCCGACTTGGCTGGAGCTTTGCAGGCCACGTGCTTGCCATCTATGGCTCCAACGGTGTGGGGGAAGTTCCACCTCTGATACCACTGCTCTGCAACTTTCTTCCAGCCTTCTTCAGTGGAGGGGCACTGGAGGAGCTCCTCCAGGTATTCTTCGATGATGGCCTGCACCACTTCTCTGACCACAATGCTGATGGTGTTGTGTGGCACCCTCCATCCATATTGCATGCTCCTATACATAGTCCCTGAGGCCAGGTGGCGCAGAGTGAGTGCCACCTTGAGCCCAGGGTCCAGGCTGGGCTGGAAGTTGGTGTTTGCCTTGGTCAACCTGGGTCTCAGCCGCTCCACAACTTTGTCAAACATGGTTTGTGGCATCCTCATGAAGTTCTGGAATGCACGAGGGTCTTCGTTGTACAGTCCGTACTCCGCTCTTCTCCCGATCCATCTTCGGACCCAGACACTTCTTGGCCACCTCCTTTTCTTCCCATAGAACAGTTGAAAGATCCTGTAGATGGCTTCGCACTGTTACAGAATGATGGTGGCTACCAAAAGGAGTGTGTTACGATCCATGGTGGAGATGACTGGATGTTCTGGAAGAGCAAGAGGCAGATGAAGGATGCAGAGGTCTGCACAGCAGGGGTGTTGGACTGAAAGTGAGATCCAGGTGATTTCCTCCCCCTTTTTATAGGCAATATAGGTTTTCCACTATGTGTCCTTTTGCATCCTCTAGGCATCCTCTAGACATCCTTAATATCCGAGATAGGTCCCCTCTGCAAAAGTTTTTTCCATTTTAAATGCTTTGTATGCGAGCTGCATCCGCTTTCATCCTTTCTCCATCCATGCTACTAACGCTGCGCGACCGTTCTGCGTCCGTTCCACTTCCTCCCTGTGTCCGTTTTCTGCTGGAGCGGATGTGAGTTGCGCGGATGTGCAGTGGATGCCTAGCGGATGTAGCAGATGCATAACGGATGATGACAGATGTAGAACAGATGTTCCCCATATGCGTTGCAGATGTAGAACGGACGCATTGGATACATTTTCTGCTCAAAAAGTTTTGAGCAGCTCAAAACTTTTCGAGTGGATGGAACCTCAGTCGACGGATGCTGGACAGATAGGATGAAAAATGGAGGCAGTGAGTACAGAACAGATGAATCGCGTTAACCAACGGATGGCAAGTGTTTTTCTCCGTTTCACATCCTCTTTCCATCTGTTGGTGCAGTGTGATATGGGCTTAAGATATGTAAGGAAATGAAGGAGTTAAATTTGGTGGATTTATGGAGAAGATCATACCCTGAGAAAAAACAATTTACATTCTACTCTAATCCACATAAAATATGGACACGAATTGACATGGCATGGATGAATGGGGAAATAGCAAATGAGATAAAAGAAAATAGATATTTTACCAAATGAGTGGGCAGACCCTAGCCCAGTCCAGATAATATGGAAGGGTAGGAAGAAACCCAAGAAAAGATGGACACTAAATACTCAATTAATAAGAGAAAAACAATATACTGACAAACTTAGGGAGGAATTAAATTATTTCTTAATAGAAAATGATAATAGTGAAACTATGAAACAAAACATTTGGGACACAGTGAAGGCAGTAATAAAAGGTATAACAATTTCTTATAATGCTAGGAGAAATAAAGAAAAATATGCCCCCCAAAATAAATTACAACAACAAATTAAAGAATTAGAAATTCAATTGCAGAAGACCCCAAAAGATTCAAGAATGCAAAATCAGATCATAATTGCTAAACATAAATTGAATTTAATCGACCAAGAGAAAATGATTAAAGATTTGAATATGACTAGACAAACCTACTTTGAGCATTCTAATAAACCAGGAAGATGGTTATCTTATAAACTGAAGAAAAAGAAAGAAAAGAGACTGATATACCAACTAATAGATGGAAATGGTGACACACAACAAGAGAAAGAACAGAAAAAAGAAATTGTACATAAATACTTTGAAGAGCTATATAAAAAGGAAGAAATTAATGAGGATAACATAAGAAATTATTTAGAAGAAATTAAAGATAAAGTAATTGGGGAATTATTAAACAAAGACATTACTTGGTCTGAATTGAAATCAGCAATATAGAAAAATAATAAAACCCTGGGGCCAGACAGGATTCTGGGAGAGTTATATAAAGTAATTGCAGAACAAATTGGACCTCTTATGATGAAAGTTTTTAACGATGTCTTGTTAGCAGCCAAGATGCCAGACTCATGGAGGGGATCATTGATTACGTTGATCCCGAAGGAGGAATCTGATCCCAGATATATTGACAACTATAGGCCAATTTCACTGCTAAACACTGACTACAAAATATTTACTTCCATAATAGCAAACAGATTAAAACGAATTTTAAATTTATATATACACTAAGATCAAAATGGATTTCTCCCAACTAGACAGATTAGGAATAATTTAAGAACAGTAGAAGATATTTTAGAATTTTATGAAGCCACCTTGGAAAATAAATTGCACTTTTGTTTTTAGATGCAGAAAAGGCCTTTGACAATTTAAATTGGCAATTTCTAATTCAAAAAAATTATAATATGAATTTAGGCACTAAATTTGAAAATATTATAATGACTATTTATGATACATAACAGGCCAATATTATAGTAAATGGGGAACATACTCTCCCAATAAAAATAGAAAAACGAGTCAGACAAGGTTGTCTACTCTCACCCCTGCTCTTCATAGAAACTTTATAAATACGAATTAGACATAATTTAGAGATAAAAGGATTAAAGGTTAAAAGAGAAGAATACAAGTTGCAAGTGTTTGCCGATGACATGTTTTTTTATTGAGGAACCAATAGAAAGAGGACAAAAATTGATAAATGAATTAGAACAATTTGGAGCGGTAGCAGGACTCAAAATTAATAGGAAAAAGACAAAATTAATGACTAAAAATTTAAGAGAAAAATAGAAAAAAGATTTAAAGAAAGCTATGGTAATACAAGTGACAAAGAAAGTTAAATATTTAGGAATATGGTTGACAGCACATTGTAAGACGCTTAAAGAAAACAATTATGACAAATTGCTGCTACAGGCAAAGAAAATCTTAGAATCATGGGGCAGATTATAACTTTCATTACTAGGTAGGATTGCTGCCTTTAAAATGAACATTCTTCCAAAATTTTTATACTTATTTCAGATGATCCCAATTAAACTACATAAAAACTTTTTTGAAGAATTTAATAAAACAACTCATAAATTTATTTGGCAAGGGAAAAAATCTAGAATAAATTTAAAAACAATGCAAGATTTGAAGAGCAGGGGAGGATTGGCACTTCCAAATTGGAAACTGTATTATATTGCTGCCTCTTTAGTATGGCTAAAAGATTGGGTGAATTTAACTAATAAGAGAATTCTATTTTTAGAAGGTCATGATCTGCAGAGGGGGTGGCACGCCTTTTTATGGGATATAGGGAAAGTTAGCCAGAAATATTTTCATAGACATTATTAACTAATTGGGAAAAAATATGGAAAAAAAATATTTAAAAGTACCGATTTGGATATCAACAATGGAGGCAATGATCCATCCAAACAATTTGGATCTTACTAAAATGATTAAATACAAAGATTTACTGGATATACAAGGAAATTTGAAATCGCGACAAGAATTACAGAAACAGGGATTTAAAATTGATCAGTGGATATACCTCCAAATCCACAGTAAATATAAACAGGATAGGAAAGAATTCGGAATTAACAATAAACCTCAGCAATTAGACAAAATTTTATTAGGACCAGTAAAAAAAAAATATAACTAAATTTTATGATTATTTATTAGAAGTAGAATTAGAAGAAGAAATAGTCAAAGGGAATATGATAGCCTGGAGTAAGAATGTAGGATATAGCATCATCTTTATAGAATGGGAAAAGATCTGGGGTAGAAACAATAAGATTACAAAATCTGCAGTATATAAAGAAAATGCTTATAAAATGTTTTACAGATGGTATCTTCCTCCTCCGAGATTGGTGAAATGTACCCCAATATGAGTCCGATGTGCTGGAAATATATAAAAAAAGAGGGAACCTTTTTTCATATGTGGTGGTCCTGTATAGAAGCCCAAAAATACTGGCAGAAAATTAGAAAATGGTTGGAAGATATAACAAAAGAACAGATTGAGTACAAACCAGAATCCTTCCTGTTAGGGATTTTTGATAAACAATTATCAAAAAAAAGTGAAGTATATAACAATACATATACTAACAGCGGCCAGATTAGCTTTTGCCCAAGGTTGGAAGCATCACCAAATACCTACAGAAGAGATGATTATTCAAAAAAATTCTAATTGCGCAGAAATGGACAGATTAACTCTAGCACTAAACAATAAAGATACTTCAATATATTATAATAGTTGGAATAGTTGGTATAATTGGCTAGAACAAAGATAGATTCTATATTATAAAGCAAAAAAGAATAAGAATAAGATAAACTCATATGAGCGATATATAAACACTTGTAAGGACAATGGTGCGTAAATTAAGGCATAAATTAAGGGAAGAAAAGATCTTCCCTCATCAAAAATGAGAATGTTTTTAATTGTTTTCTGTTCTTTTTTTCTTTCTTTCTCTTTTTTCTTTTCTTTTCTGCCTTTTCATTTGTGTATGTGTTGTTGATGTGTTTTTAATTGTAAAACTTATAAAATTTGGTTTTTTTTAAAAAAGAAAATTACAGACCAATCTATTTATGCTGCGTCACCTGTAAAGTAATGGAATCAATTATGAAGCAATCCTCCACTTAGAGACAAACAACCTACTCTCTAATAAACAATTTGGTTTCAGGAAAAAACTATCGTGTAATCTGCAACTCTTACACTGCAAAAACATATGGACTACACAACTCGGTCAGGGCAAAGCAAAAGACACAATCCACATAGACTTCTGTAAAGCCTTTGATTCAGTGGTACACAACAAACTACTCCTAAAATTAAATCTTACGGTATCTCTGGACACCTGCATAACTGGATAGAAGCATTCCTGTCAAACAGACAATAAATGGTCAAAATTGGGGGCATCCTATCAACTTCTGTACCTGTCAACAGTGGTGTCACCCAAGGCAGTGTTTTAAGACCAATTATCTTCATACTCTACAAAAATGACCTCTGTGATCATATTAAGAGCAACTGTGTTTTCTTTGCTGATGATGTAAAGCTATTCAACACCACAGACAATACTGCTACCCTTCAAAAAGACCTTGACTATATATCACAATGGTCAAACAAATGGCAACTTCAAATCTCAACAAATAAATGCTCTGTCCTACATATTGGCAAAAAAAAAATATCAGGAAATAAAATAAAAGCTGAATAGTCAAGACCTTGTTGATGATCCAAACTCTGTCAAGGACCTTGGAATACTCATCTCTAATGATCTAAGTGCTAGAGCCCACTGTAATTATATAGCCAAAAAGGCATTAAGAGTTGTTAACCTAATCCTACATAGCTTTTCCTCTGGTAATATCACACTGCTAACTAGAACATACAAAACATTTGCTAGACCAATACTCGAATACAGCTCATCAGTCTGGAACCCACATCACACATCTGATATTAGCACAGTTGAGAAAGTCCAGAAATATTTCACAAGAAGAGTTCTCCACTCCTCTACTTGTTGAAGAATACCGTATGCCACCAGATTCAAAAATCTAGACCTAGAAAATCTAGAAGTACGCCACCTTCGGTCTGATCTAAGTATAGTATATAAAATCATGCATTGCAATGTCCTACCTGTCAATGAATACTTCAGCTTCAACCATAACATTACAAGAGCAAACAATAGATACATACTGAAGGTTAATAGCACCAAACCTGATTGCAGGAAATACAACTTCAGCAACAGAGTGGTCAATGTCTGGAATACTCTACCTAATTCTGTGGTTTCTTCTTCAAACCCCAAAAACTTTAACCTTAGACTTTCTACTGTTGACTTCACCCCCTTCCTAAGAGGTCTGTAGAAGGCATGCATAAACGCACCAATGTGCCTACCGTCCCTTCCTATTGTTTCTTTTATATTTTTCTTATATGTATCAATGTATTCATAATTATGTTTTTATTTATACCTATTTTCTTGTAAGCAATTGACAAAAATAAAAATAAAAAAATAAATCACAAATCATAGACATCTGATATCTAACTTAGATTTTGTGGGGGAACTGCTGTCGCTAAGTGGGCATTCATGTAACATTTTGGTTAATAAATACTTTGCTTAGTTATGGAGTTGCCAATCTCAATTAAGAAAAAAATTACCTTCAAATTAAAAGCAACAAAACACAAGGAAAAGCTGTGTTTGCAATAGGCTGGAGGTGAGATGACAATGTCACCCATTCCTCCCTCCCTCCAGAAATTGTTGGCCTGCTCCCAAGAAGAGCAAACCTATCTGCAGTTTTGCCCACAGACATTTCTTTTCTCACAAATTTTCAGAATTTGAACATTTTATCACTGAAATGTTAAGTGTCTCCAATAGGGTGACTTGTACATATTTTCTAAACTCCCACTTCTTTTCTTTTAATACTAGTACTGAATGAATTGCATATATTGTATGCAATATAACTCTGTAACTCTGTTTCAGTGCAAAATCTTAATAGGATTTCTTTTCTTGTACAACGGAAAATAGTAAATTAAAGAACAAGGCAGTTGACTTAACTTATTTCTAACAAACCTAGCTTTTATCTAGAAGAAGCATTCAACCATGCTGCTCATCATCCATCTGATACAGTATAATCAAGAAAGAATTATGTAATGGTATTTCTGCATCTTTGACACAGCAAGCATCAACTTATATAAAAAAGAAAATATAATGAATTATCTTACTGGAATCCTATTTTAGATTGCTGAAACATTTTAATTCAAGCTTGATAAGTTCAGGATCGAAACTTAGAAAGAAAATGCATTTCCCTCCTCCCAAATATTCACAGTCAGATTTCTTTTCCTAAATAAGGTGATCTTTCAAGACTACTTTAGAAATTCAATTTCAGTATAAATATTCAGTGATCATCCTTGTTTATAGTACAACAGGATGCAGATTTACAACCCATGAAATAATGAATAGCAATTCAGATATTCTAACAATGTTATAATCTGCCCAGGGTTAAAGTTTTTCTTAATTTTCTAACCTGTTGTAGAGCTCTCTGGATGTCAATCCCTTGTCCCCAAGGAACAGCTGGATTTGCCAGGCAATCCCCAGCATTCCCACGACGGGAAATATCGATCCGTTGTTTTCTGAGACTCTGAAAAGCTTCGGCCATTACCCGAACCCCATCATATGTAAGAGCAGATGTGTACTAGAAAATAGATTAAAATAAGCATGTTGGCTATTAGGCTTGATTTGGGAAATGCTTGTTCTGTCTCCCAAAACAGGAACCAGGAAATCTTCTATTTCTTCAGCCACCCCAAACTGCTATTTGGTTAATATCAATGTCAACTTAATGTGTCACAAAAATAATTACGTTAAGTAATACTGGGTGCTTCAAAAATAAAGAGCAGCATTATTTTGTAGGTTTTTGAACTGAAGTTGTGATTGCTATTCATAGCCTTTATCCTAGAACTTGTAGGAACTTCTTCTTTTGCATGGCTTGCTGCAATTCTCAAAATACAGCTGTCACTGCATGAGGCAAGAAGGAGTTTTAATTTTCAACCAGCTTATCACAGAAGCCTGACACTGATTTGGGCTGAGAGGGAATGCCTGGCCCAAGGCAATCTAGCTGACTTCTATGTCTAGAAGATTAGAGCCTCCCAGCTCAAAATCCAGCACCTTACCCAATATATCATATTGTTTCTTGGGATCTGAGCTAAAATACCAATTTGGCTGGAATTGACAAGCCATGAGAAGCCACATAGAATTTTGCTGGATATAGCCAAATGATGACTTGCATGCTGTTCTGTAGCTACATTTTTATGCTGAATAATATTGATGGCAATTATAATTTCCTGGAAAAGCTGCAGCTGATTTAAGTAGTTTGCACTACTGCACACTCCAAAGCACAACCTACTTATTATGCTAATTTTGCTTTCAAAATCATGTTTTAATTAATCTGTTCTACCTTGAGAGTCATTTTTGTTTGATGAAAATGCAAGATATCCAGAATAATTATGGCAACTTGATTTCAGTGGTCTAATTAAAGTGGGTACAAGATAAGTCTGGATCCAGTGCATTATAATATTTGTAGGACTAGTTGCTGCAGGCTTTAGAAAAGTATATACATAGGAAGTTAAAACCTTGGACTCTGTCTTTAACAGTATTCAAGATTTGCATCATGACAAAGTGAGTTTCTGGGTGTGCAGGTTATCTTTAAAAAACAAAACAAAACAAAAATAGTTTGCCTTAATATGAAAGATTCAAAAATCCCCCACCCTCCCTCTCCCTCTTTCCCTACTATATTCATTCTACTATACAACTTACCAATCTTTAAAATATTCTCCCAGAAAGGTGAGAAAAAGAACTTAGTTTTTCACAATGAAGGATCTATGAGAAGGTAAGCAACAGAGTATGTATCTTTCTATCACATCTACACAAAGTTCTGAGGATGAACTCTGTTTTAAAAATTATTTGTTCAAAAGATTCCATAGCACCATATATTTATTCAATTCAGTGCAAAGCAATAATTCAGCACCCCATTAATTAAATAATTTGCTATAGAGTCCCCCAGACAGAAGAACAAGGCATGAAATTTCCTTTAGTTATCCCAATGCTAATTAATACATGTAAGTTACTTCAAGACTGAAATCCTCTACTTACATGCAATATTGCTTCTGAACAACCCAAAAGAACTAGGATATATTCCCTCTCTGAGCACTAACACTGAATGTTAGAGAAACAGTTGCAGATAATGTTTCCTTAATTTCCCATAGATATCTCGCACTTTGACTGTCAGAATTTCCCAAGAGTATGATATCCCCAACAGTATATGGGCATTCTGTCTGGAAATTCTGTAAGTTAAGCACATCTGGAGAAACTAAGCAGGGATAGTTATAGACATGCTACTGTTCATGCAGTGTTAAGCCATTATTAAAGGGGAACTCATTGCTGTATCCTTTTGCATTTTGCTTGTTCTTGCCTTTGGTGAGAGGGGCAGCACATACAGTAAGTTTAATGATAAATTATGTATTAATTTCATTTGTATACATTTTGAGGTCCTACGGATTGAAATACGTATTCTACATCATTTTACTTAGACATAATATAAACACAAATATGATACATTTATATTATAATATAATATGAATAATTATATTAATAGATAGTGACAGGTTCCTTGGATGAAATGAAAAAACATACGGAACACCACTTGAATGCTACACCAATCAATTGCAAAAGGCAGCTTTACTTGGAACAGCTTACATCTTGTGACTATAATTTCAACACTGTCAAACGTTAACATCTGCCTATCACAGGTCCTTGGAAAGGACTTGATGGGTGGATAAAAATATCAAATCCAGTCAACAACAATGGCAACAATAATAAGTAATAATAATTTTTAAAAATCTGGCTGAATGTATAACTAACCGTTGGTTGTGCATGTAAATGCCCTATGTATATTATTATCTGCCCAAGTGAGTCCATTCTAGGGTAACAGCATCTCCACTGAAGTTTAGAAACCATAATCTACAATGTTGGTCCAGAACCAATTGGGAAATAGAGTTTTTTTTATTTTCCAGTTTAACTCCAAGAGACAGTGACTAGCCCAACATCACCCACTGGTTTCTGTTTGTAAAGAAGTACCTGCTTAAACCTGCTCCTAGTTAAATCTTACCTAAACCTTACTACCACATTACCATACCAATTCATGTGTGTGTATGGGTATTTGTGTGTTTCAAAATGAGAATTCTTCATTTTGAAAGTCCCCTCTTATTTAGCAAAAGAAATTTATAATTTAACTTCACTGAAATCAATTCCGCTGTAATTTGCTATGGAAAAAGAAAGCCCTAAACCCTTAGTCTGACACAAGGAACAAGAATTGGCATTAACACCTCCTCAAACAAATGGTTTTCAGTACCACTTGCCTTTGGCCTCTTCCAGTCCACCCGAGGTTGTTCCCTGGCATCATTGTTCTTCCACTGTTGCATGATCCTGGCTGGGATGGTGTCTGTGTAATTCACCAACTGGAATCCAGTCACGTTTGCTCCACTTTCTTTGAATTTCCCCAGGTCAATATCCATAAAGCCCTAAGGAGAACAACAACAACAAAAAAAAGCAACAGCTATAACAAAAGTGATGAATGAACACATATTAACATAAGCAGTAAACTTTTATAACACAATTTTTACCAATACTGATGAAAAATGCAATAATCTAAATATCCCAGACCAAAAGTTGTTCTACACCTCAAGTACTATGAAAAATTCTTTGATCATTAATAATTTTTACAATGTTTTTTTTAGAGAACTATAGTGGAATTTAAAAATAATTTAACACATTTGAAATACATAACTTTCCAAAGGAGTTTTCAAATAATTGCAGACTAATAAAGAAAAGGGTGAGAAGCAAATAAGAGAATGAGAGCTATGAAAATGACATGGATGAGGAAAATGCCTATTTCTCTAATTATAAATATAAGTAGAAATATAAAAAAAATCATTGTTCTTTGTGCAAGCAAAAATAATGTGATTTGCCCAAACAGAATCTTCTACAATTTGTTGGCAGGGCTCCAACAAATCCACCCTCATTCAAATCAAAAGTCTCTAGATACATCTCAGAGAAAAGTAAATTGATTTATTAGGAGTGGCCATGTTGGCGTAAGCTGGATGCAGCTGATACTAAATTACATTATACATTTCCCCCTTGACCCTGGTCCCCCCCCCCCCCCCAGATGTGACTTCTCCAATGGGACACTTCCATCTCCAATAGTCATCCATCATACTCTCCAATAGTCTTCTTATGCTCTGACAACTTTGAGCTACCAGGGGTGATTATCTAGGCATTTAAGGAATGCCTTGTTTTCCCCCACTCCCCTTTTCTGGCAGATAAAAAGACCAAAGGAGTATCTTTTTAGTTGACAATAGTATAACTTTCCTAGATATTTGGAAAAAAAATAATCAAGAAAAATACTCACCAAGGTGTGTAAGGGAGGATATTTATATTGGGATAGTTACATAAGCAATTACAATGTGGGAGAGCAGGTCAATTTTGCTTCACGTCTCACCAGTTTTTGATACTATCAACCATGGTATTCTTCTGGAGTAACTTCAGGGATTGGGAGTGGGGAGCTTTGTGCTATCCTGATTCACTTCCTTTCTTGTGGCTGCTCTCAGTTGGTGTTAATACCGTCAGAGACAAGAGATGCCACTGCTTTGCATTGTCCCACAGGGCCTGTTAGTCTCTGCTTCTATTCAACATTTAAATGAAGCCATTGGTTGAGATCAATCATCACCATGGACTAAGACATCATCAATATGCTGATGATACTCAGCTATATATTTCAGTCTATGATGAGTAGTGATACTGTAACCTCCCTCTGACAGTACCTGGACAATGGGATGAAACTGAACCCTGACAAGGCCGAGTGGTTCTGGGTCTGGGGTTCTTTGATCCATGGAAATCGCCACCTTTGGTCTTGGATGTGGTGTCACTGTCCCAAACAATACCAGTGTGTAATCTGGGGGTTCTCCTGGACTTGTGACTTCTGTGAAAAGTAGTCGTGGCCAGGAAAGTATTTGCTGAATTGTGGGTTGTGCACCAGTTATGCCCTTTCCCAGACCAACAATTCTACTCACCTCCCATCTTGACTATTGCAATGTGCTGTACCTGGGGCTATCCTTGAAAATCATCCAGAAGCTCCAGTTAGTGCAGTTAATGCAATACAGTTGCATACATGGTTTTGTGCAGACCTCAGTATCCTTTCCTGCAGGAGCTGCACTGGTTGCTGATTTGCTTCTGGATGCAATTCAAGGTGCTGGTTGTCATCTTTAAAGCCCTTTATGGCTTGGGACCAAGTTATCTAAGGGACCATTTCTTGCTGTTCACATCCATCTGACCCACTAGAACAGGGAAGCAAAGAACGTAGTGAGTCCCCATCCACTATGGAGGTATATCTTGCAGGTTATCTTGGGGTGGAGTGGAAGAGGTTAGGGATTATTTTACTTTTTTTATTTTTTTAATCATTTTTATTCATTTATATTGTGTTTTTATTTCCTATAAGCTGCCTTGAGTCATCATGAGCAACTAGACGGCAATATTAAATTTCCAAACAAACAAACAAATAAAAAATATTAAATAGATTTAAATTTGATTTAGGCCAATCTGCATATCACTAATTCAAAAGCCAGTGCTTTGGGGTTTTCAACTTTTGAAGTGATGCAATGGAACAAAACTGGTTGTGGAGAAGTAGGAATAATAGAGTAAATGAGACATGGCTCACTGTGTAGAAGCATCTGTTCGATATAGTACATTTTTATCCTGCCACATTCCAAAAGGATTTGAGTGTATTCCAAGTGTATACGCCAATGGAGCCAAGACAGAGTGACAACAGCAGTTTTCATCCCTGAGGAGTAGCAAGCCTGGTTTTAGTAATTAGCTTCAGAAGTAAATTGGCAAGAGGAGAGAAGAGGAAACCAGGCATTTAGACCCAAAGATATTCACATTTCTGATGATTCATGAACTAATGGAGCTGCACACAGTTTTGGGACACTCTGAATTATTTATACTGTTTTGAACAGCACTCAAACCTAATCTGTGCTATCCTTCAACCAGGGTAGAGTTGAATATGTTTCAAGCCTTTACTGCCAAAGAAAAAGGAAAAAGTGAAATGGTGACTTGAATTTCAACATGAGAAGGAAAATAGGCCCATTAGTCTTAACACATTTTCCTTACAGCTGCTTGAATAATGAAAAAAAAGTATTGCTGGGAATTATTCAACAGACAATCTACTGTTCCAAATGAATATAACACAGGAATATCCATCTGAACTAAACTCTTATGCTCTCAGTCAACTGATAAAAAATGGACATATTTCCTCAAGTTATAGATCATGAAACAAAAAAATTATAAAATCATATGTGGAGGTACAGATTAAGCTTACTTTCCCCAATACAGTGGTCTCTGGTAGAACTGAAACTTTAACCGCCCTAAAATGCCCAATCAGAGTTGGTCATGCAAATCAGGATTGTAGCAGTTATAATATCATCCCAACATATCTAATAATTCACATATTAAAAGTGGGCTCAACTGAACTGTTTAGAAATTTCCCTCTGAACCCATTGTTTATAGTCTTGAGGCAGCTGCATCTCTTTCAGGCGCTTTCTCAATTTTTCTGAACTTGTGTGTATGTTGGACTTCATTTCCTGGTTTTCTGTACACCCAAGAACATTAAAAAAAGGCTTCAACATGATCCAACTGCTTTGATGATCTGAACGGTGCATTTCACAAGGCATTTCACAAGCCAACTTTCTGAATGGTTTGCATTGCCGTAATGGAAAGTTTTATTTCAAATATTCAGATCATAAGTATTGTAAGACTGTAAAGGTCTTTATCAGCACCTTGAACTTGCTTTTGGAAATATAAAAATGACTCATGGAATTGTTTGCAGAAGCAGAAAATTGTGTTCATTATAATCAGTCCTGATATCAATCCAGCCACACTATTTTAGACTAAGTCTTCAGATATGTTTCAAGGAAGAGGCACAATATGTCTGTATGGGAGTACTGTGGAAATGACCTTGGGAGACAAGAGAAAGAGCTGCAGACTGGAAAATCATCATGTAAAAGATATCTCAGTCCACAGAAGAGAAAAGGCATGGAAACCTTCCCTAGTTAAGAAAAACTCCACCCCACTGCTTCCCAAAACTTGTGGTCCATATAGAACTAGAACTATTACAACACTGAGCTTTTAGCTCCCCTCCTAGAATACTGCTTTGTTTGTGCAACTTTATTTTTCCTTTTTGGGGGAGGAGGGGGATACATTATAATAGATTCAGAGTTTGATAGATAATTGTCCTAGAATGAAAAAATAATGTTGGACGGAAGGAATCTCAGATGGCACCACAAGCTACATTGCTTAGGGGTATAAAGCCATGATAAAAACCATTCATAACATCATTCAATTGGAAAAGGCTGCAAAGGTAATCTAGACCAGAGTTTATTTATTGGGTTTGTCAACTGCTTACAAGATAATAGATATAAGTAAAAACATAGTTATGAATACATGGATACATATAAGAAAAATTTAAAAAAATAAAAGAAAGAATAGGACAGGGATGGTAGGCACATTGGAGTACTTATGCACGCTCTCTCCAGACCTCTTAGGAAAGAGTGAGGTCAATAGTAGTCAGTTTAAGGTTAACATTTTTGGGGTTTGGGGAAGAAACCACAGAGTCAGGTAGAGTATTCCACACATTGACCAATCTGTTGCTGAAGTTGTATTTCCTGCAGTCAAGTTTGGTGCAATTAACCTTCAATATGTATCTATTGTTTGCTCTTGTAATGTTATGGTTGAAGCTGAAGTATTCATTGACAGGTAGGACATTGCAATGCATGATTTTATATACTATACTTAGATTGGACCGAAGGTGGTGTACTTCTAGATTTTCTAGGTCTAGATTTTTGAATCTGGTGGCATACGGTATTCTTCAACAAGTAGAGGAGTGGAGAACTCTTCTTGTGAAATATTTCTGGACTTTCTCAATTGTGTTAATATCAGATCCGTAATGTGGGTTCCAGACTGATGAGCTGTATTCGAGTATTGGTCTAGAAAATGTTTTGTTAGTAGTGTAGTATTATCAGAGAAAAAGCTACATAAGATTAGGTTAACAACTCTTAATGTCTTTTTGGCTGTGTAGTTACAGCAGGCTTTGGCACTTAGATCATTAGAGATGAGAACTCCAAGGTCCTTGACAGAGTTTGGATCATCAACAAGGTCTTGACTATTCAGCTTATATTGTATTTTCTGATTATTTTGCTAATATGTAAGAAAGTGCATTTATTTGTTGATATTTGAAGTTGCCATTTGTTTGACCATTCTGATATATAGTCAAAGTCTTTTTGAAGGGTAGCAATATTTTCTGTGGTGTTGAATAGCTTTACATCATCAGTGAAGAGAATGCAGAGAGATCATTTATGTAGAGTATGAAAAGAGTTGGTCCTAGAACACTGCCTTGGGGGACACCACTGTTGTCAGCATTTTATTTTCTGTATATTATTTTCTTAAATATGGCAACTTTAAGATCTGCAGACTTCAATTCCCAGAATTCCCAAGTACCAATAGATGTGTTTTACCTTTCAATTTATAGTTAATCTAGATTTGATATTAAAATGTGTTTTTGCTTTTAGAATGCAGCATCCATTGGGAGAATAGGGCGTTTAAAGAACAGCCTTGAGGAAGAAAATAGATAGCAGATAATAATAAATAGGTGAGAAATGTAAACTTGCTCCTTTTCCTGCTGTGGTATTGAAGACAATCACTTCTCAAAGGTATCATTAAGATAAAATGCCCATCAGCAGCAATGGGGTTTCAGAGGAGGAATAAATGTGTTAATGGTGCTCCAGTTTTCATCTCAACCCCTTTTGCAACAATGTGAATGGTTAAAGACATTCATTTAAAGTCATGTCTAGTTTAGCCCTAAGCTACGCAAATTTTGCAGGTCATACTTTTAGTTTCATACACAAGCCAACTGTACTTGACAGGAATCATACTTCTATTTATACAAGTGAAAAATCAAGCCAGAAGTTAGTAAACTATAATCAATGCCAACCAAAAAATGTTAAGAAAACAGTTAAGTTTTGACAGCTTCTATATTATGACTTATTTATAAACCATGAGTGAAACCCTAAACTATGCCCAGCTTAGATATAAGGAGAATGTATGATTAATTATGATTTTCTAACAGGTTTGCTAACTTATATGCAAATCAAATATGTTGAGGAGCATGCAGATCATTCTGATTTGTTAAATTTGAATAGAATTATTTTTACGTTATTATTACCTAGCCTAGATTAGAAACTGAACTACTCCCATTCTTTTTCCTAAGATGTGAGTGAGAATTCACTGTTGTGTACAGGAGAAAAATAGCAAATAACAGGTACAAAGAAGAGTGAGTGTAAAAGGACAGCTTCTTAAATTCTAGGAGAGTCTATTTATAAATAGCATGATTAAGTGTTTTCTGATTTGTTTTGTTTGACCTCTTTTTTTCTTGTTAGTTCTATTAATTGTTTGCCTTAAAGTTAAGGATTTTTTTTTCATTTTTTCCTAATATGATTCCTAATCAACTGGAGCCCGAGGAATAGAATGGGCTATAAATTGAAGTAAAAAAATGTGAAACTGCCAATTGGATAACATGCAAGCTAGCTTTAAAAAAAAATAAACTGGTCATAAAACCAGCTAGGTGGCAAAACTAAGCAATAGCAATTGCAAATATATTCCCATTAGCATTAAAACTCCCCTACAGCTTCAAAAGTGGGCCATTACATTTAAAAACAAAAAGCAAGCAGTTAATATAATCTGGTAGCATTAACTCAGCAGAACAGAGCAGAGCCAGATTCCCTGGGCAATGCTGAATAAGTGAGGTTGGAAAGGTACATTTAAAATATACATAGTTAGAAATCTATCTTTCCATTTGAAATATTGTAATCTATTTCTGTGCTCTTTCACTATTTATGAATCAATTTAACTGTAAGTTACTGATACTAAAAGTTAAAGATAAATGGATAATAGAATAGTTTCAATAGAAGAAAAATCAAATTAGACTAAAACTATTTTTTTTAAATTGATGGAAAAATATTACTGCAAAAACAGGTTCCAAAGTGACATTCCCCAGACAGCAGTCCATGAAAATGTTTAGCAAGGTAGAAACTAAACTAAACAATGTCACTTATTATATTTCTATCCATTAGTATTTGCCTCAATTAGTGGTATGGTGGTCTAATGATGGAGATGCTTGCCTCCCACTTCGAGATTTCAACCCTAGGTAGGAGCAGTTGTTTCTCTTCTAAGGCTCAAAGAAAAAAAAATCTTCTGCAAACTTCATGTAGGCATCAGGAAGAGCATTCAGCCAGCAAATGCTCATCCCAACTCTACCCCAAGTTAAGGGGCTACAGGGTCATAAAAGGAATTTTAATGTATGCCTCAATTAATTAGGCTGGGCTCCTACAATGTCTACTTGAACCTTGGCAGTTTTCTCCAGGACCCACAAATCTAATCTGTGAACATGAGCACTGTAAGACAGGAATCTATTCCACCAGTTTTGCCCAATGGTTTATCTTTTCCATTTCAGTTCCGTACATTGTATTCTAAAAGGCACATTGCTCAAGTAATCTGTCTCATATGGATATTTTTTCAAGATCAGCTACATGATGTCCTTCAAAATACCAGGAAAGATGCCAGGGAGCTTCTACATACACTTTGTCTTTGCACTATGTCATTTGAACTGCCCTGAGCAAGTAAGTCCTGAACTGGAGAATGTATAAGGATGTTCCATATTTTCTGCTTCTGCATCTGCCTGGATAGGCTGCCTACTACTTCGAAAGGGCACCATCTTCAGTGTATATCATCTGTTGATCCACCTGGTGGGCTTCATTCCAACCTACACAGATGCTGTCATTTCACTTGGCAGCGGCTGCTGCTTTGTACTGAGTTTGCCAGCCATGAAAAACTGGACCATTTTTTAAAAACCAGGTTTGGTAATGATATGCTAGGGATTCCTTTGCTTTAAAAAAAATGGATGAAATTGTTAAGAATTCTGTCAAATTTTTCCTTCAAACCTAAGTGACGAAAAGCCTCCCTATCCACCACCCAAAGTAGGTTTAACAGAAGAACAGAAAATGGAACAGCTTTGAGAATGGATAAAATTGACAAGAATCCTGCTAGGTTTCAAATTCCAGTCCATGTGACAAGAAGAAGACCTGTGGTGGGGTTTAATTTTTTTTACCCCTGGTTCTGTGGGCATCACTTGGTGTGTGCACTTTGATCACACATGCACCAAATACACGCTTTGCGAGCACGCACTGGGCTTGTTCCTGACCTTCTCTTGCAATCCTGACTCTCCATGTGTTAAACAGCTGACGCACAAAGCAGCTGAACTTCAAAACCAGGAAATAAAGGTCAGAATAGAGCCAGGGCAGGCAGGTGGGCCCAGCACAGAGGTGGCATTCAGCAGGTTCTGACCAGTTCTGGAGAATTGGTAGCAGAGATTTGGAGTAGTTCTGAGAACTGGCAAATACCACCTCTGACTGGAGATTTTACAGTATCCTTTGTTAGGAATGTAAGTCACCTAACAGCTATTTGGGTTGGACAAAATATAAACCAGGATATACATTTTAATACTGTCTCTTTAAGAGAATCATAAAAGTGTAATTGGGTGTGGTTTCTCAAACGGCCATAAGATGGACCCAGAAACCTGGGTTGTTTCATTTTAGTCTTAGTCTTAAGGGCCTGTCACATAGGCCGACGGATGCAAAAAGTATGTAAAAAGGACACAGCGGATGAGAAAAATTTCCATCCGTTGTTATCCGCTCTCAAAAGTGCCCCAAATTTGCATAAACAGAGCGGACAACAATGGAAAGGAACAGACGTGGGGAGGACGTAACCAGGATGTTAAGCAGATGCTCCACGGAACCCTAGCAGATGGAAGCGGATGGAAATGGATGGCACATCTGCAGGGCTTCCGGGGGAGCACAGCGAAGCGGACGCACAGCAGAAGGAGCGGATGCCGAGCGGATGCCGAGCGGATGAAGCGGATGCAGAGTGGACGCCTAGCGGATGCCTAGCGGATGCCTAGTGGATGCAAAGGGTTCACTGAGCATGCGGGGAGGATGCATTGAGTCAGCCCCGCGGATATAAAAGGATGCAGCTCGCAAGCAGGTCACCATTCAGAAGAAAGACCTTCTGCCAGACACATCTCCAGCCAACAACCATGGGGAAGAAGAGGAAGCCTGTGCCATCTTGTGCCAGCCCTGGCAAGAAGGACAGGGCCACCATCCCACCCCCTGGCCCTGATTCTGCTTCTGCTGGGGCTTCTGCTGCTCGGGCAGACTCTGCTGGTGCTGGGGCTTCTGCTGGTGCTGCTCCTGGTGCTGGGGCTTCTGCTGGGGCTTACTCTGCTGACGCTGCTCCTGGTGCTGGTGCTTCTGCTGGTGCTTATTCTGCTGGTGCTGCTCCTGGTCCTGCTGGTGCTCCTGGTCCTGCTGGTCCTGCTGGTGCTGCTAGTGCTCCTGGTCCTTCTGGTGCTGCTGGTGCTTATTCTGCTGCTGCTGATCCTGGTCCTGCTGGTGCTGCTGGTGCTCCTCGTGCTGCTGGTGCTCCTCGTGCTGCTGGTGCTGCTGGTCCTGCTTTTGCTGCTACTGTTGTTGTTGCTGCTGGTGGTGGTGGTGGTGTGGTGGAGCAGCCCCTAGAACCTAAAAGCCCCTCTGATGAGGGCCCAGAAGGCCCTGCCAGAGGGAGGAAGAGGCATACATGAGAACGGGAGAGGAGGCAATACTCAATTGAAGAGGAACATGAGGATGAGGTGCTGGAATGGCTGAGGGAGAATGAGCATCTATGGCGGAAGGGACACAGGCTCTATCGAGACACCAAGAGTAAGCAGGCGGCTTGGAGAGAGAAGGTGGAGAGCCTGGGCTACACTTCAGAGGTCCCCCTCGGGTGGTGGAAGCACATGCACACCTGGTACAGGAAGCTGCACCTCAAGAAGTCTGGCCAGGCTGCAGTCAATTCACTGACCAGGAGACCTATGTGATGGCCAAGTGCAGCTTCTTGGAGGGTGAGGTCCACCACCGAAAAGCAGCCCATCTGTCTACCCTCTCTCTCAGGCAGCCCACAGAAAGCCAGTCCTCTTCTGGCCAAGAGTCAGCTCCTGTATCCAGACAGGTATCTGTGGAGCGTCACATGTTGGAGACCTCCCCGACAGCTGCACTCCCCATGGCAGAGCGCGTGGAGGACCCCCTGACGCAGTGGGAGCAAGGAGAGGGCACTTCCACCAGAGACCAACCCACACCCACATCCAGCTCCACTTCCACAGAAAGCAGGTAGAGAGCCAGACCGGAGGGGCAGAGCCACACTGTCCTGCTGGAGATCAAGGAAACCATCAAAATCAGCATAGATATCCTCTCTCAGCTGGTACACACCGACATACCATCCTCAAACCGCAAGCCCTTCCTCACCTAAGTTAACCAGACCCTCATGGACATATCCAAATCACAGTACCAGGTGATTAAGGACAGGATCACCGGTCTTCTACACAACCTTCCAGGCCCAGCTGAACCTGCTCCGACCCAGTCCAGGTCTGGTCCTCAACCCCAGGTGATGTCACAGCACTTCCAAGGCTTTCCACAGGCCCTCACCTTCCAAGGCTACACTACCAGGAGGTCCAGCAGCACAGGCAGCCCTTCCCAGTCCAGGCACAGATTCATCGAACACCACTGATGCCACTGATGCCACAGATGCCACCCACACCACAGATGCCACCCATGCCACAGATGCCACCCATGCCAGAGATGCCACCCATGCCTCACCTTGCTCAGCTGCAGACCAGACAGCCCCACTACACTCCTCCTTCCTCCACCCCACAGCCAAGCCCGGCCTCAGAACATCTGTCATCAGTCTTGGGACTGACACTCCATGTCATGGAGGAAGGGGCTCTCAACATCACAGGACTGAGCCAGCTCTCTGAGAGCTTCCTCCACACACCATTCCCTGTTGTCCTCTCGGGGCCAGGCACCCCAATGGTGCCTCAGACCAGCACTCCAGCAGCAGCCACCTCCACAGCACCTGGACCCTTCACCCTTGAGACTGTGCATGCCTCCGAGTGACCAAGAAGAGTGCCAGAGACTGGGTGGCTACCTGTTGACTTTATCTTTGCTTGGGACACTTGGGTCATTTTGCTTTTACAGTTTGTTATTAATAAAGTTTATCTTTGCTTCACACACTTGGTTCAGTTCTTTTAGTCAATAATGTCTTGGTGGAAACTTTGAGAAATGGTTTAAGTTTTTGCATGCTTGTGGGATGGGTAAGGATAGCAGTGGGATGGGCAGGGATACCTGTGGGATGGGTAATAGCTGTGGGATGGGTTAGGATAGCAGTGGGATAGGCAGGGATACCTGTGGGATGGATAATAACTGTGGAATAGATAAACCTCCAGTGCAAGAATAGTGAGACTGTATGGTCCACCCTCCCAGGTGCCACACATATGGCCCTTTACTATCAATAACAATTTAATCATTCATCAACACATTTCAACATAAACACAACTCTTTATTAAATACCCTATTCATTGTAGGGCCACTCAACATACATGGCACAATCTCGTAAGTGTGATGAGACAGGCTGAAGGAAGCATCCATTAAGCATCTACCATCCTGTCTTGCCACTCCACTGCTCCAGCTGGGGAGTTGCACCAGTGTCTCAGGAGGTTGCGCTGCTTCTTCCCTTCACGTGAAGCTCTGTTGGGGCCTGGCACATCCTTAGTATCTATCAAGTTTCGCCCTTGCCTCCATTTCCCAGGCTCCATGTCCCCATTTCCTTGTTGGCGGTCCACAAGCCTGTTCTGCAACACTGGGTAGCGGGTGCGCATGAGATTGTGCAGGATGCAGCAATCTTCCACGATGTTCCTCACAGTCTCTGGACAATGCTGCATGGTGGTGAGAAGTACCTGGAACCCGTTGGCCAGGATGCCAAAGGCGTTCTCCACCACCCGCCTTGCCCTGGACAGCCTGTAGTTGAAGATCCTCTCTTCACGGGTGAGGCATCTGGAAGTGTAGGGCTTCATGAGGTAGGTTCTGAGGGAGAAGACGTCATCCCCCACAATGAAGTAGGCACATCTTGTGTGTCATTGGGCAGAGGGCCTGGATCTGGGAAGCCCATGATGAGGTTGCATTCCAGCCCCTCCTTGAGGTGACTGGCGTTGTATACCTGGGCATCTGAAGATGACCCATTGCCTGAAGCATCAATGTACATGAACTTGTAGTCAGCATCGACCATGGCGAAGAGGATGATGCTGAAGAAGCCCTAGTAGTTGAAATAACTGGACCCTGACTTGGCTGGTGCTTTGCAGGCCACGTGCTTCCCATCTATGGCTACAACGGTGTGGGGTAAGTTCCACCTATGATACCACTGTTCTGCAACTTTCTTCCAGCCTTCTTCAGTGGAGGAGCACTGGAGGAGCTCCTCCTTGTATTCTTCGATGATGGCCTGCACCACGTTGCACCAGTGTCTCAGGAGGTTGCGCTGCTTCTTCCCTTCACGTGAAGCTCTGTTGGGGCCTGGCACATCCTTAGTATCTATCAAGTTTCGCCCTTGCCTCCATTCACCAGGCTCCATGTCCCCATTTCCTTGTTGGCGGTCCACAAGCCTGTTCTGCAACACTGGGTAGCGGGTGCGCATGAGATTGTGCAGGATGCAACAAGCTTCCACGATGTTCCTCACAGTCTCTGGACAATACTGCATGGTGGTGAGAAGTATCTGGAACCTGTTGGCCAGGATGCCAAAGGCGTTCTCCACCACCCACCTTGCCCTGGACAGCCTGTAGTTGAAGATCCTCTCTTCACGGTTGAGGCATCTGGAAGTGTAGGGCTTCATGAGGTAGGTTCTGAGGGAGAAGGTGTCATCCCCCACAATGAAGTAGGGCACATCTTGTGTGTCATTGGGCAGAGGGCCTGGATCTGGGAAGCCCATGATGAGGTTGCATTCCAGCCCCTCCTTGAGGTGACTGGCGTTGTATACCTGGGCATCTGAAGATGACCCATTGCCTGAAGCATCAATGTACATGAACTTGTAGTCAGCATCGACCATGGCGTAGAGGATGATGCTGAAGAAGCCCTAGTAGTTGAAATAACTGGACCCTGACTTGGCTGGTGCTTTGCAAGCCACGTGCTTCCCATCTATGGCTCCAACGGTGTGGGGTAAGTTCCACCTCTGATACCACTGTTCTGCGACTTTCTTCCAGCCTTCTTCAGTGGAGGGGCACTGGAGGAGCTCCTCCAGGTATTCTTCGATGATGGCCTGCACCACTTCTCTGACCACAATGCTGATGGTGTTGTGTGGCACCCTCCAGTCATACTGCATGCTCCTGTACGTGGTCCCAGAGGCCAGGTGGCGCAGAGTCAGTGCCACCTTCAGTCCAGTGTCCAGGCTGTGACAGAAGTTTGTGTTTGCCTTGGTCAACGTGGGTCTCAGCCGCTCCACAACTTTGTCAAACATGGCTGGCGGCATCCTCATGAAGTTCTGGAATGCATGAAAGTCTTCGTTCCTCAGCTCCACCATCAGCTTGTTGTACAGTCTGTCCTCTGCTCTTCTCCTGATCCATCTTCGGACCCAGACACTTCTTGGACGCCTCCTTTTCTTCCCATAGAACTGGTGAAAGAACCTGTAGAGGGCTTTGTACTATTGTAGAACGATGGCGGCTACCAAAAGGAGTGTGTGATGATCCATGGTGAAGATGATTGGGTGCTGTGGAAGAGCAAGAGCAAGAGCAAGATGAAGGCTGAAGAGGTCTGCACACCAGGGCTGCTGGACTGAAAGTGAGATCCAGGTGATTTCTCCTCCTTTTTATAGGAAATATAGGTTTTCCGCTAGGTGTCCTTTTGTATCTTCTAGGCATCCTGCAGACATCCTGAATATCCGAGATACGTCCCCTATCCAATTTTTTTTCCATTTTAATGCTTTTTATACGAGCTGCATCCTCTTTCATCCTTTCTACGTCCGTGCTACTAACTCTGCGTGTCCGTTCCGTGTCCGTTTTGCTTCCTCCCTGTGTCCATTTTCCACTGGAGCGGATGCGAGTTGCGTGGATGCGCAGCGGATGCCTAGCGGATATAGTGGCCGCATAACGGATGACAACGGACGTATAACGGATGTTCCCCATTTGCATAGCGGATGTAGAATGGACACGCTGGATACGTTTTCCGTTCAAAAAGTTTTGTGCAGCTCAAAACATTTTGAGCAGATGAAATGTCAGTAGACGGATGCTGGACAGATAGAGAGTATGAAAAATGATGCAGTGAGTACAGAACGGATGCATTGCGTTAACCAACGGATGGCAAGTGTTTCTCTCCGTCTCTTTCCATCCATTGGTGCTGTGTGACAGGGGCTTTAGTCTCAGAAGAAGTCTCAGTGAGTCTCTTTTTCCTTCTGTATTGCTGTTCTTCCATTTCTTTGTTATTGGATTGTCCCTGAATTGAACACTGACTGCCTTACATGTGAATGACTTTGGGCTGCTTATTTTGAACTTTGCTTAAACCTTTATCGAAAGTAAAACCCTACATTTACTGGACAGTGTATGTGTGTGCTGTGTGTGTATTATTCTAACACTTCTCTCAATACATCTCCCTGTATGCACTCATTCCCTTAACGGGGAATTACCTCAACATCCTTACCCTCCCATGGCCACCAATCCATGCCCACAGAACCAGTAGTAAAAACAGCTGAATCCCACACTGGCCCAGCAGCTGATCATTGGAGCAAACTGGTTTGCTCACAGATAATCCTCCAAGCTATTGGTTCATTCCCCCACCCCCCAGTTATGAAATCACCTGTCCATAGAAAGGAAAGCAATCAGTGTTTGCTTTCCTGTTAAGGGGGAATTGTATTCTATGAGCTTCCTATGCACAGTGAGACTTTACTTTTGCTTGGCTGCTTAGTTTGTAGCAGTCAATGTATGCAGCTGCCTTTTCCTTTATTGTTGCACTGTATTATTTGTATACTCACTACAACTGTTCTTTTGTAACATATACAGTATATATATCCTCCTGGCATTGTAACCTTTATTACACTGATGAATGACTTTTGATCCACAAATAGTATGTCTTTATCAACCATGACACAATGCTATTGATCATGACTGTGTTTATAATTGTCACTGTTCAAAGTGAGACACAGGATCAAATTCTTGGAATATAATAAACTTGTTTGAGATTCATACTTTTCTGTGTACCTTGCATGACACAATGATGCTAGACTATTGTGTATGTCTATCTGTATTCCTTACTGGTTGCAAAACTTTTGTCCATGGTTTCTGTCTCATATTTTTTTCTCATCTCCTATATGAGGGGACTCTCATTTTATATAAAGAAAAGATAAAGAAATTTACAAAGAAAAGTTAGAAGAAAGATAAAAGAAGGACTGCAAAAAGTAATTCAGTTACATTTTTAAAAGAAAAAGATAATTGAAGAAGTGACTTCCAATTTTTTGGGTAGTAACTACAAACAAGCTTATCATTCCTTCTCCTTCTTTAAGATTATATTACAAAGATCTCTTCTGATTCATATTCAATCCTTTTCAATCAACAAATCCAAGAATCACTATTTTACTCTCCCCTCCCCATTTTCAATAACAACAAAAATTCTTAAAAAGATTTTGTCTTTTATAAAAGTACTTATTGTTTTATACTTAACCAAACAGGTCCATTTTTGCCATTTTTGCAAATTCTGCTTGACAGTCAGGGGTGGGTTTCTACTGGTTCTGTCCACCTCTGTAGGACCAGTAGCTCTGAAGAGCAGCAGACATAGAACCAGTTCTATGTCTGCTGATGTTTTTGCCTACCTGCCCACCCAGGCTCTCAGCTGATCTTTATTTCCTGATTTTTTCAACTTCAGCTGCAGTTAAAAAAGCAGGAAAAGACGACTGTTTCAAAGGCTGCTTCTCTACATGCATGCAGTGTGCTGATGATGTTTGCAGGGAAACACATCATAAATCACCAAACCTCGTAAATCCCGAACCAGTAGTTAACCCTGTCATATCCCACTCCTGCTTACAGTCCAATTTGAAAACAGGTTTCTTAAACAGGCTTCAACTCCCGCCAACTCACATGTGGGAGACAAGCTGAAAGTTGCAATGCAGAAAACCTACAGTAAATGCCAATCCCTTAAATTGCTGCTGTTCTTCTGTGTTAGATATTGGGAATAGATTTTCCTTTTGCTTCTGTGGTAGTTTGTGTGTTTTAAAACCTGATGGTTTCTTCTTCTTTTTTCTTTTCTCATTTCACAAGTTATCACCTGATTTTCTCCTTTATTCTGGTCTTCTTTTCTATTGCTCACTACCATTATTCTTCTCACATGTACCTTCAGCCTAATAATGCCAGATTAGATGAGGTATGTGTCTGTTAGGGATAACATTGTTCACCCTAACTGGTTTAGGTGAAATAATAACTATGAATCATAGTTAGTGTATGTTAGAGTGTATACAGCTTTAACTGTGAAATAGCAATTAAAGGAGTGGTTAAGAAAACAATATAAAAGTAGCAAGACTACAGCTTGCTCTCTCTCTCTGGCTTTGATGATCCCTGATTACTGCTTGGAATCAAGACTGCATTGCTCGAACGGGAGAGACAACAAAGGACTGATTTTGTAAGTGAACTGACATAGGATATTCTACATGGACTTTGCTAACTGAATACCCCTGAATGGACTGACTACATGGTAAATGAATATTGGACTGTTATTTGACTATGCCATAAACTTATACTGGAATAAAATATATTCTTGATAGCACAAGCGTATCTGTTATTTTTACTGTATGTTAATAAACATACAAGCTTAGCTCACTCATTTATCTGTGTGCCT
>BLBF01000003.1:69905514-69935549 GCA_015471245.1 Laticauda colubrina
TCTGACTAACGCTGCACATTCTGTTTAGCTTGTCTACCTAACCCTGGTTGGGGAACCCAGGCTTAACAGTGTCCTTGCACCATTTCACTGAAATGAGCTGATTCAAATGATATCTTTTAAGTTAAACCAATATTCACACTATGTGGGAGGGACGGAAACGCTATGATGAAACTTATATTTATTTCTTATAAGTAGTTCAGATGAATTTCATGGATTTCATAGATAGATAGATAGATAGATAGATAGATAGATAGAGAGATAGATAGATAGATAGATAGATAGATAGATAGAAAATGATGGATGGTAAAGGTTCCTTGAATTTGTAAAATGCCTGTATATCTAAAAATGAAGAATTAAGAAGCAGAATAAATGCTGGAAAATAGAGCAATAGTTTTCTCCCTATTCAATGATGTAAAGTATTACTGCTGGATGATAAATGATCAAGAATGAATTATCTATTCTTGGCCAAATTAAAATTGTTTTTGTGGCAATTAACTGTATTTTGAATTGATTACAGTTTCTTTGGAATCATGCTGCCCTTAGCATTTAAATTAGGAATAAGAAATGTAAAATAATACCCATATTCCATTTTTGGGGGGTCTATTTGTTCCTTACTGGGAAATTTTGCATTTCTTACTATTGGGGAATCTGTTGAGTTGGGTGGATGAGGAAGGAGCGGACCCAGGATAGCAAGGAACTCTTTATTTATAACTGGAATCAAAAAAGCAACAAATGCGGCTAGCACTGGCTTTTTATAGCCGATGCTGTCCAGCACTTCAGCTACTGACGGGGCTCCAAAATTCGCACCAGTGGCTGAAACCAATAAGTAGAGTCTGACATCAGACTCCACTTTGCGTATGACATGATCCATGTAAATATAGCATCATGCATATTTAACAGAATCAACAGAAATTACTTCTAACAGTGATCTAGAACAGTTCAGAATTTAAAAAAAAAGTTTATGTTGGATCCTTCTATGTAGCGTCTCAAAACCATGTGGAAAAGACAGCCTGGTTTCTCTTATTTTACCTCTCTCTCTGCAATATAGTCAATATGTAAGAACTATTTCTACAGCAGAGCTGGTACAATGGTTCTATTGTTGCCATGCAGTTGGAAGAAGCCTTTAATATATTTATAGCGTTTGAGTAACTTGAGCTAACAAATTACCAATTTTCAAAAAAACAACATATATTACGATATAATATAATACTGTATAATACATAACATTAACATTAAATATATTATCTAACAAATAATAGTAATATTTTTATGGAGTAACATTTTAGTATAATAGGTATATAGGGACTTTATCATTTTAGTCTTCATACTAATTAATTTTCAGAATTGAAGTTAATACCTTTTTTTAGAAAAATACAAGGTGGTTCTAGCCTATATCATATCATCTTTTCAGAGTATTGTTCTGTTGATAATATGAATTGTAGGCCTGCATTTTCAATATCAATCCAATATCAACACTGAATATCAATCCAATATCAATCATTGCATTTTCAACATCAATCCAATATCAACATTGTTTTTCCTCATGAAAGGTAAGTGAAGTGCAGCTCCATAACATCTGTAATTTGCAAAATACTATTTTATGGTTGGCCTTTTTTAAAAACCACACTGAAATGCTTATGTATAAAGGTCTTTCCACATGCGCTAAAATGAATTGAACTCTGCAGGTCATATACTAATAGCTCAGGGTTGAAATGAAGGGTCCTTGGTGCTCTCTCAGCTTGCTTGTTTTCTTGCAGACATTTCATTGGACAAACTAGGTAATAGTTTGTATTTTGGATAATGAAATGTCTGCAAGAAAACAGCCAAGTACAGAGAGCAGCAAGAACCTCTCTGTTCCTATACTTTTATATATATATATACTTTTATCTCAAAAATCCTCCACATCAAATAATCAGTTCTGGTATCAAAATGATGAAAATGATAGACAGCATTATTTCTGGTTTGTACAATATTTCTACAGTTTGTAAATTAATTTTTTTGAAGAAGAGATAGGCATAAGCAATAATAGTCTTTTGGAGTGCAGTTGCAAATGAAAAATCAAATAATAACAAGTGGTATTCAAATAATAACAAGGATAAAACAGATGCTAGCAATTGTCCATACTGGATTATTTGCCCTTACTCACGTTATGGGAATACAATGTTAAACTGTGGGTTTTATCCAGAGGCAGAACACATATTTTCTGTAAATAAGCTCATGGTTCAATTTCTAGCATCTCCAGATCAAGCTGATATCTAAAACACTTGAAGGCAGTCAAGTAAGATGTACCTATAGAACAGAAGCAACTTCTCTTGGTTTAAACACTCCTGCCTGTGTCTTGACATTTTTGTGATGACATTGAAAATAAGTATTTTACTATTAGGCAATTTGCAGCTATACTGCAAACATAATCCATATTGTAAACAGGATCAAAATATAGCACATATATTGTGAGTAAACAAATGATTTTTCTTATAATAATCTGTTGAATTTAGAATACCAACTTCATTCATTCATTCATTCCTCAACAAGTGACTCTGAGTGGTGAACAGGGTTAAAATAAAATTAAAAAAAATGATAAATTTTACAAAAGTGTATTATAACTAGATCTTATTATGACTAGATCTTATTATGACCCAATAATCTTGGGTTGAGCATATGAAGTTTGTATGCTAAGCATTTTTTAAAACCCAAAATATTTTTTCTGCTTACAATCATTGTGGCACAGGGAAACAATCATACCCACCTGCTTTCTTTTGATATTGTGTTAGAAAACCACAGTCATTGTGTTTGCAGGATACTATGAATGAAGCTTGGATCAGTTTTTTAAGAGTTCCTCAAAGTCAATTTTTGATCCTGGCAAGTGTCTAGATTAATCCCTGCAATTTACTCAAATTGGTCTTTTTTGGAAAAGCTTGCTAGGGCTGAGATCAGATAGCACATAAAATGCAGAAGCATCTGTGGATTGATCTATTTATTTTATTTGGTTTGTTAATTGCTTTACAAGATAATAGGTATAAGTAAAAACATAGTAATTAATACATGGATATAGATAAGAAAAATAAAAGAAACAATAGGACAGGGACGGTAGGCACGTTGGTGCATTTATGCACACCCCCTACAGACCTCTTAGGAAAGGGTTGGAGTCAGTAGAAAGTCTAAGGTTAAAGTTTTTGGGGTTTGGGGAAGAGTCAGGTGGAGTATGCCAGACATTGACCACTCTGTTGCTGAAGTTGTATTTCCTGCAATCAAGTTTGGTGCGATTAACCTTGAGTTTGTATCTATTGTTTGCTCTTGTGTTGTTATGGTTGAAGTTGAAGTATTCATTGACAGGTAGGACATTGCAATGCATGATTTTATATACTATACTTAGATTGGACCGAAGGTGGCGTACTTCTAGATTTTCTAGGTCTAGATTTTTGAATCTGGTGGCATACGGTATTCTTCAACGAGTAGAGGAGTGGAGAACTCTTCTTGTGAAATATTTCTGGACTTTCTCAATTGTGTTAATATCAGATCCGTAATGTGGGTTCCAGATTGATGAGCTGTATTCGACTATTGGTCTAGCAAATGTTTTGTATGCTCTAGTTATTAGTGTAATATTACCAGAGAAAAAGCTACATAAGATTAGGTTAACAACTCTTAATGTCTTTTTGGCTATGTAGTTACAGTGGGCTTTGGCACTTAGATCATTAGAGATGAGAACTCCAAGGTCCTTGACACAGTTTGGATCATCAACAAGGTCTGGACTATTCAGCTTGTATTTTATTTTCTGATTTTTTTTGCCATTATGTTATATTTATATTATATACATAATATTTATTTATTGAGATTTGAAGTTGCCATTTGTTTTACCATTCTGATACATAGTCAAGGTCTTTTTGAAGGGTAGCAGTATTGTCTGTGGTGTTGAATAGCTTTACATTGAACACTGCCTTGGGGGACACCACTCTTGACAGGTACAGAATTTGATAGGACACTCCCAATTTTGTCCATTTGTTGTCTGTTTGACAGGAATGTTTTTATCAAGTTATGTAGGTGTCCAGAGATACCATAAGATTTTAATTTTAGGAATAGTTTGTCGTGTACCACTGAATCAAAGGCTTTACAGCTCTACTGCTAACTATTGTTTATCAAAGTCCCTGATGAAATGGAAGTTTAATATTAGACAGCCCGATCACCGAATCTTCTCTCCCTTGCAAAAACTCCCCAACATCATCACTCAGGTATGGATCACCTTGGAGTAGGCTATATTTAAGATAATACAAAAGAGATTTCCATTCTTGTGAAGCATCTGTTTACCTCTGTAGCTACACTGGTAGGTAAAATTCAATGAAACATTTCTCTGTATCTGCTCCCTGTGGCTGTAGTATCTTACCTTTGCCCACTGGTCTGGTTATCAATAAACTGGAAGGCGCTGCTCCCATTGGCCAACTTGGAGTCTCAACTCTGGATTTCAATTAACAGACCTATGCTCTTGTTTTCACTTTGAATAACTCCTAGTAGAATCCTATTATTCTTCTGACAGTCTTTATAACTGTTCCTGCACAACACACTATAAAATATCAGCATGTTTACATTGTTTTTCTTAAGGCACAATAATTCCCTCAGCTCTTATCCTTAACATCACTAGTTTTTTCTCCTCCATTTCACACCTCCCAGTCCCCCAGGGCCTGGCATCAAATTACACATTTTTCATTCTTTTGTGTAAAGAAGAGAGATCTCTTCCATAGTGCCAGATTTTTTTTTCAGCACTCTTTAATTACCTATAGCATGTTTCCTTCCTCACCATAATATTGGATATATATCTGATTCTCTCCAGCCAAAAATACTGATCTGATTAATCTTTTGAAGAAAGAATGAAGAATAACAAGACCAAAGGGAATCCATAGAACCCAAGCAGTTCTCATCCACTAAAACTCCCAGAAATTGTCAATGGCTTTGGGGAACTTTTGAAGAAGTTTGTAGAGAAAGTTCCCTAACCCTGTTCCTAGGAAATTTAGCTAGCTTTGTATGATAATTATTCTGTGCTGCTGTCACCATGGCTGATCTATCATTAGGTAAAAGTCTGAAGCAAACTCAAGAACAAGCTATTAGCTGCAACACTTAGCTTTTACTTCCTGAGTCACCCCAATTATCCCCTTCTCAAAGGAAGTTGTGCTTTGCATCTTTAACCTCCGCCTCCATTGCCCTCAGGTTTTATGGAGGATCATGTTAACTTTCCAGAGGAACATGAAGAGCTTATAATGGAAGATTTACTGTGTGTCCTGGAAAAGTATCATCTAATATTTAATAGGGATTGAATGTCAGATTGTTGCTGTTTTCTCTTGTTTTGAGGTTTGTACTATATATGCACCAAAGTCCTGTTAGCAATTTTATGGTAAGACTCAGTTGACAGAATGGATGAATGAATGAATGAATAATGAATGTTTATTGTGCATGTTGAGGTAGAAGTAAACTTTTAATCCATTCAGTTTTTGAATATTAGAAAGACTGTTGTAGTTATCTTGTTTCCAACAAAGTTAAACAATTTGGGGAGGTTGGCTTTATCTACTGACATCACATCAGATTACCTGTATCTAACCTAACAAGGCTGATTAATTTATTTGTCATTCTGGCTTCTCAAATATTTTCCTCATCCTATTTTGTCAAAAGCAAAAAATGCTCTTGATATGCCTCTACGTAATCTAGTTCTTAGTAGCATGATCAAATTATTATAATTTTATTTTTAGCCACTGAACAATATTGAAATGTTGCTGATTATCACCATACATATTTTCCCATCTTTTGATCCATCCATATTTTGTCTTATGGCTTCTGTTTTGGCTCTCTTGCTTTCCTCCAATTCTTTTCTATTTCATACTACTGAGTGATGGAAATGCTTTCTATCTGCAGCAAAATGAATGAATTAATGTGAATGTAACAAAATAAATATTTTATCAGCTCTATGCCACTGTAAAATTGTTAAACCCTAATAACTGCCGGTATATTTGGAAGATCTCAGATTTGTTGTTATATTAATCAAATAAGGAGAAAATGAAAAAAAAAAACAAGCAAGATCAATAAAAGCTATTTCTATGCAAGAAATAAAACACAGACTAAAGTTGTTTATGCTCCAATGAAACCATTCCAAATGTATAGTGGATCCTTCGAGACAAGGGCAATCTTAGAAAACTAATGCTTATTTATTAGGCCAAACCAAGATTTCTTGGTACTGACTGACAATCAACACAGACAATCCCTTTTGGATTTTGAAAAAGAAATTTGAAACATGAGCATAACCTTGTTATCCTTCTCCATACTTTTATACAATGAAATTATTGTATAAATTAACTCTGTAATAGTTATTATCCAGGCATGGCTGGATGGAATATAAAGAATTCCTGATCATGCTAGTCTCCATCTGTCGGAGATGCATTGTAAGATTTCAATGAGTAAAAATGTTAGAGGAAGCCAATATTTTCATTAAATTTGATTTTCTGAGCAGCATACAAAATATCTCCTTCAAGTCAGTATCATAACAGTAATGAGGGCATTTAGAAGAAAGGCAATTTTCTACCCAAGTCTTAATCCAACAGACTTTCCTGTAAAATACAGGTGAAACTCAAAAAATTAGAATATCATGCAAAAGTTCATTTATTTCAGGAATGCAACTTAAAAGGTGAAACTAATATATGAGATAGATTCATCACATGCAAAGCAAGATAGTTCAAGCTGTGATATGTCATAATTGTGATGATTATGGCTTACAGGTCATGAAAACCCCAAATCCACAATCTCAGAAAATTATAATATTGTGAAAAGCCTCAATATTCTAGGTTCAAAGGGTCCCACTCTAATCAGCTAATTAAGCCATAACACCTGCAAAGGGTTCCTGAGCCTTTCAATGGTCTCTCAGTTTGGTTCATTCCTGAAATAAATGAACTTTTGCATGATATTCTAATTTTTCGAGTTTCACCTGTCTGTCTTAATTGTCTTTCATAGAGTTACTTTGATGTCAGTTCTGATTATGGAATAAAATATTTCTGCCATTGCTATCCCACAAAGCTACATGAACAAGATAGAGACAGAGAAGTAGGAAAAAAAAAAAACCCTGAAGAGCGCAAAGCCATTGAACTTCCCAGCTTGTCATATCTTTAGTCACAGAATAATATTGTACATGAAGGTTACGGACACACCCAAATGATTTTCAAGAATGCAATAGCAAGAAATAGATCCCATAATGCATTGTTGGATATTTAATGCTAGATTGTTAGATCCCACAATTGGCAGATTGTACTTAATTGTTAGATCCTACAATGCATAACTGATACTTTAAAAGTATCTCTTGGAGTTAAGAGATATTCAAAAGAATATTGCTTTTTACATAAAGTGAAAGCATTTTGGCTGTTTGATTTATTTTGTACCAACCAAAATTCCTTTTGGGGGGGAAATTGGCAGTTATATAAACTAGCTAGCTAACTAGCTAGATGATAGATAGATAGATAGATAGATAGATAAATATATGAATACATAAATAATAAATTTAGTTTACCTTTGCCTACTTAATGTGTAAAAGGCAGAACTATGAGACTAGCTGAAGTCTAACAAGAAACAGGGCAGCTTTATAAGAAGTTTTACAGCAGAGTATCAAACTGGTAGCTGCAGACTGGATGCGTCATGCACAGGCCACTCCCACCCCAGCTCCGCAAATGGGAAAAATGTTGTGATACATCACATGACATCAGCATGATGCTGTGAGTTTGACACCCATGTTTTACAGTGTTCAGTGGGATTTACTTTATATAAACATTTAGAATTGCTGTATTAAGAAACAATAGCTATTAATATTATGCAAACTTACTGAACACTTCAAGTAAGCACTTTGAACTCAATAATTTCATCTTTGTACGCATAAAAGGTTCATAATATTAATTATAAAATAATATGAAATTGTAACTTCTTTGAAGGGAAACATATTCCTTATCCCCTTTTGTTCTATCCAAGATTTACACAGCCAGGAATACACTTAACGAAGTTGAAATTAATAAACACATTTTTGTTATTTGAGAGGAAAAAGGGAGCAGGTAGCTACATGGCTATCGGGGAAATTAAGAATTCAGTTTCTTATGTGTCAGAACTCTTGTGCTTTTGCTTAATATTCTTATGACCTAGTAATCTTTACCTTATCATTATTCCATGTATCCTTAATTTCTAATTATAAAGATAATAAACCTAGAATCTTTCTGAGAAAGTCACAAACAATGTCACACATTTCTTTATACAAACTTACAAAAAAAAAAAAAAACCAACTAAAATTCAGACAAGAAGCTGGTTAGGCAGTAAAAGACAGCATTGTTAAAACTTTCTGTTTATATAATGTAAATGAGTAAAAAAAAGAAAGAAATGTAAATGAATGAGTAAATACTTCAAAGTGTGAAGAAACAATTGATGTCAAGCTAGCTCAAAGCTAAAGGTGACAAAAGAGTGGAATATAAAATCGGACAAAAAGAGAGAAAAAATGAACCATCTTGTTTTTAAAAGTGACAGTTTAAAGGTAAAGAAGAAAAAAAAATCTTTTTTTATGTTGCAACAGATAAGCACAAGTACATCTCTGTCTTATTTTTGAATCTCAAAGAAAAAGTTTTGTTGAAAAGGGCTTATAAAATAAATGTAAAAAGTGACAATACAATCAAGATTCTTGTTTGTATGAATTCCATTCCAAGTAGAAGTGCTATAAGTGAAGGTTGAAAAGTTCATCTGTGTTGCATATCCAATTTTTTAAAAATGGAGGTAGGCATTATTTAGCTGACTTTAGTAGGACTGAGCTTTATTTGGAATAGTTGAAATGGGATTATTCCTAGTTCCAAAAATGCTCCAATAGAGCCTTCATTTTATTTAAATTCTAAAATAGAAAAGTGGTAAATTTCTAAAGTGGTAGAGAAATTTGAGGAAAGAGTTGAAGCAGAATTCTTTTAGATTAGAGGTGAAGTCATTCAATGTCAAAGGCAGTGTTTTTCAATCTTAGCAACTTTAAATGTGCGGATTCCAATTCCCTTGATTCCCCAGCCAGCCATGCTGGGAATTCTAGAAGTTCAAGTCCACACATCTTAAAGTAGACAAGGTTGAAAAACTCTGATCTAACTGATCAGACTGGATTTAGCGGTTTGCCAGACTTTTCACTAGAGTATGGTTTATATACCTTGGAGGCTTTTAAAATTAAGAAAAAAAAATGACATGGCTAACTCTAGCCCAAGTGATGTCCTAACCATAATGCATCTTCAGAGCTGTTCTTCCTGTTCATTCAATAGATTGATATCTTGACTTCTAGTTTGATGTCGCGACGAGATCAGACACAAGGAGTGGGGCACTGTGAACTCATGCTGAATCCTTCTCATTGGAGGCCCCCCAAGGGGCTAAAGTCAGTGATGATGAAGAACAGAGGGGCACCCGGCAGTTGTGGAGAGTGGCAGCTCTCCAGCTGGACCCAGGGATTCCTTCCCATACAATGATGAAGAGGAGAGGCAGCTACTATGGCTTCCCTGAAGCTGAGGCAAGTGAAGAAACAAAAAATGTCCTGGAGCGTTGTCGATGAATGGTGATTGAAACTGGGTGAGGTGATTCTTTTTTTACCTAGAACCTAACCCCAAAGAAAATAAATCCCGGAAAAGAGTCTTTTTGAAATGCTTGTCAAAACAGTGAATAATTACAGAAAGAAAAATTATAGACCCAAAAGAAAAGGAACTAAAGGAAGAACATAAAATCTTTAAAATATAGAAAGATTGGATTCTTAAACTTTATTGGCAATATTTTGGTAAGGCATTTTAAATGCTAGAATAATTTGTCTGAATATTGACTATTTGCAAAAAAACTGAAATAAATATTTGTCAGATTTTGTGCAATGTTGAAATTTAAGCTGAAGGTGCCATCTACTGATGTATGGAATACATACGAAACTCCTACAACCTTGGGAAAGAAAAAAAAGTGAAAATAAATAACCCCTGGAGGACTGTTGTGCTATATACTGTTCTATATTTGTTTACTTCATGGCTATTGGAGGTTTAATTGTGAGATTATGGATGACATCTATAGAAAGCAACTTTTAAATGCCAGGATCTATGACTGAATTTACAGAGTGGACTTAAGGAGATATTTGGAAATCTTCCTGGATTACCTAAATTGAACTAATTGACTAACTGTGGTACACAAATAACTATGACAGAGGATCAATGCCTCTAAGCTGGCTTTCTGAGGCAATAGAAAGACCAGAGGAAAAGATAGAACAGATAAATCAACAAATAAACCAAGAAGAGAAGAAATAGAAGACAATACTTATGAATCAAATCAGGGACAATATATATTAAGAAATGAAAAAATGAGACTGGATAAAAAGAAAGATTTTTTGAAGAAAAGATAGAGTCTTGGGCAGATCCTCCAGAGGCACGGCAGCAAAAGATAGCAGGGATGGAAGAAATATTTGGGTTAAATAGGAAATATGTAGACAGAAACAAAGACCCAAGGGAGGAGTTTGGAAGGCAAGTCAAAAAAATGAGTAAGAATTGAAATACTAAAGGGGACTAGAGAAGATAGTTAGAAAGGGAATGTTGTTTAATATAAGATTGGCTTTATTGAGAACTAGAATAGAGGTAGAAAGAAGTTCAAGGGGGAATATTATCATACATATTTTTATATAATATACTAAAACTAATAGCTAGATGTAAAGATTAGATGTGAAAGATGGTATAACTATATACGTTTAAATAATATTGTGATAAACATTAATACAAATATGTAGAATAACATCATAATTACATAAGTATGATTAATACAACAAATATTATTAATATTACCATTATTTTTTGTATTTAAATGAATGATACCCAGATATCTCACTGTTCATATAATGATACTGACTTATATCCAAAAATAAAAAAAATATTTAAAAACCCAGATTAATATCTTACTGTTAGATATAATTATATTTAATTATCTTGACCCATGATTTTCATATGTCACCTTTCATATTCCTGCCATTTAGTATAAAACTTTCATGAATGTGGAATTATCTTTATTCTTTACAATCATACAGAACTAATACTTTGGTGTAGTGCTGAAGCACCAGGCTAGAAAGTGGGAGACCACAAATTCTGGACCCACTTTAGGCATGAAGCCAGCTGGGTGACCTTGGGACTTTCCCTAAGCCCTAGGAAGCAGGCAGTGGCAAACCACTTCCAAAATCTAGCCAAGAAAACTGCAGGGACTAGTCCATAGCCAGGAGTCAACAACAACTCAAAGATCCAACTCTCCTGCTTTCACAATCATTAATGGAATAAAATTTCACATGAATATGGGATGAATATACAGTTAGACAAACCAATTTTGGTTAAAAGAATTAGAAAATTGCTATACCACCCTGGAGAAATCTGGTTGTTATCTGGAGGAGGAATGGATCACTGTGGAGTTTCCAAAAACATTGTGTTATTGGAAGGGGAGCACAGGTGGTTATTCAGCAGGTTCTGACCAATTCTGGAGAACCGGTAGTGGAAATTTTTAGTTCAGAGAACTGGCAAATACCACCTCTGACTGGATATTTTACAGTATCCTTCCCCCGCCACACCCACCAAGCCACGCCCACAGAACCAGTAGTAAAAAAAAATTGAATCCCACCACTGAACAATGTAAACAAAATAATATTCTTCAACTAATCCTTCCTTCCTTCCAGTGTGTGGAATGAGTTTACTGATTCTGTTTAGAGACTTCATCAGGATTTCTAAACAAGAAACTTGCACTGTTAAACTCAGCTTCTTTTACCATTTATCATTCTTAGATTAATAAATAAAATAATAAAATTATATTTGGGCTAAGATAGGCTCTGATGATCAAAGCTATATTCGCTAAAATAGGTTTTATTCAGGTGTAAGGAAAAAACGGATTAAAGAACATTTGCAATTTTCTTGAACTACTGGTATTTGCATGCATTCTTAATATAGTTATAATGCAGTCTCTTAAAATTCTTATTTAATTGTCAGAAAATTTAATCTCTCTTAGACTAGTTGTGCAATGTGTATTTAGTTCTCTGTGGAGTTCAGAGAACTGTCCTGTGGAAAGCCCAAAATGTCACTATTATTTATGTATGAGTCACTATGGGAAAGAACCTTGAAGGTCTTTATTTCTTGAAAATCTCAGGGTGTCTTCTGACCTTTATATATTCCACTGAGTTATGCTTACTAAAATACAAAGAGTGTTGTGCAGCTTACATTAAGTGAAAATGGCATGGAGCATCACAGACCTCAATTTTCTCAGCTAAATAGATGAAGTTAGATCTCTCAATCCTTTCCTGGTCACTATGTCACCTTTGAATTTTTTTCTAGGAAAAGCAGCAATTTAAACCTTGACATGCTATTTTCAGTGGAACTTGGGTAAGAACACTCCCCTCCGCCCCATTTTCATATTGGAAAGTAGATTTTTTTTCTTAGTTTGGAATATTTGCTTTTTTATTTAGCTCTGGTTCCATACCCTATTTGAGAAAGAATTCCTAACCTATAACCAAAGAGTTAGTTAATACTGCTTTGGTATATCATGCTTAGCTGAGCTTTTTACTGGTGCATGCCTGGCTTTACAAATGATTGGGTCATGATTTATTTAAGCAGAACATTTCGACAGAATGCCAACACATTAATTTACATTACCATTTGTAGATGTTTATTGAAAATGTACCATGTAATGACCCAAAGGGTATTAATGTGTAGAGCCTGGGCTGTTCCTTGATTAATGACTCTTCTCTAAAGGTCTTTAAGTTGATCAATTTGTGATTCAGGATCAGTTTTCTGCATATATTTTATCACTAAATGTGTGGTATGTGTCCCTTTTTGTAACTGAAGGAACTCAGGAAAATTATATTGGCATCTATGCATGTAGCATTCCCAAAATTTAGTCAACAAAATAGTTGGAAATTTGGTCTTTCAACCTCTTCCTGGTCACTATATCATATTTCTTTACTGTAGGAGAACTGTAACACCTGAAAAATCAAACTATGTATACAGTTGGAAGCTTATTTCAGAATTCCTAAAATGGTTCTCCCAGGACACATGGGGTTCTTATAAACAATTCCACTTATCCATCTGCAATACTTGATACTCTTCCCAAGAATTCCTCTACAGGTAGTTCTCAACTTACAAGAGTTCATTTAGTGACCATTCAATGTTACAACAGCACTGAAACAAGTGACTTATGACCAGGGGTGGGATTCAGTTTTTTTAACAACTGGATCTGTGGGCATGGCTTAGTTGATGGGGGTGGCTTGGTGGTCATGTGACTGGGTGGGCATGGCCAACTCAACATCACTCATATCAAGGGGCGCTTCTCCTCGCCTTGCCTCTCATGATAGTGCATGAGAGATGAGATAGTGCATGAGGGATGCTGCAATGGTCATAAGCATGAAAAATGGTCATAAGTCACTTTTTTCAGTGCCACTGTAACTTTGAATGGTCACTAAAAAAGTGCTGATTGTCCAGGGGTGGGGTTCTATAGAACCCCTTTGTTAACTTTCTAAGCAGTTTAGAGAACTTTGTTTTTTACATCCTTATTACATTCTTGGCAGACAGCCTAGACTTCCTGTCTCCCGAGCTTTAGAGGCTTGGCTTTCTTAAAGGGAAAGGGGTGCTTTAAGATTTTTGCACTTCTGTTGAGAGGAAATACTTCCCTGGACAATCAGCACTTTGCAGAAATAATTGAATAATGAAGCAAAGCTTTTAGTGATAGGGAACCAAGATAAGTGACATTCAGTAAGGATTTTTTGCTAGCTAGAAGGATTGAGATTCAAACATGAGTTTCCATACTGTTTCTGAGTTTTGGTCTAAAACTGGTTTTTGATGAAGGTTAATTCTGTACTTGGTGAAGTTTAATCCTGTGTTTATTGATGGGATAATTTTCTGTATTCAACCTTGTTTGGAAGGAAAAAGATTAATTTCTGTTCCTGAAAAGAAACTGGATTGAGAAATCTGGCTAGTTCCTGTGTCTATTTGTTCTGGTAATTAATTTAACAAGCAACAGCTACTGTTGTGTTTGAATTGTTTGTATTGTGTTTGAATTTTTATTGTGTTTGAATTTTTATCTGCCTCATGGTTTCTTTTTCTATTTGGGGAGAGGCTCTTCCTTCACTGCTTTAATACTATCTGGCACTGTCCTTTTGGGGTATACTTCGAAGAGGCAGGATGCAAGCTTGGCACTGATTTTTTTACTGCCTTTCTGGGGGGTATGGGACCTTTCCTTAAATCTGGGTGATTTCCTTAGGATATCTTGAGAGGTGAATGAGACCAGCTGGTATTTTTAAGTGATACAAATGGATCTAAGGATTGCTTAATTCCACCCCTGTGATTGTCCAGGGAAGTATTTCCTCCCAACAGCAGTTTGATTTATTTGATTTTTTTGATTTGATTTGATTTTTTAAGATTTAAAAATCTTAAAACAACCCTTCATCTTTTAGAAAGCCAAGCCTCACAAGCTCTGGAGACAGGAAGCCTAGGCATACTGGCAAGAATGTAATAAGGGTGAAAAAAAAAGACAAAAGGAGATTGCTTCTAACGATCGGTTCTCCGAACTGCTTAGAAAGTTAACAAGGGGTTCTATAGAACTGGACAGAACCAGAAGAATCCCACCCTGCTCATGACCTTTTTTCACACTTACAACCATTGCAGCATCTTCATGGTCACATAATCAAAATTTGGATGCTTGGAAACTGGTTCATATTTATGATGGTTGCAGTATTTTGAGATCATGTGATCCCCTTTTGCAACCTTCTGATAAGTCAGATTCACTTAACAACCGTGTTACTAACTGAACAAGCACAGTGATTCATTTAACAACTGGGGCAAGGAAGGTCATAGAATTGGGCAAAACACACTTAACAAATGACTCACTTAGCAACATAAATTTTGGGCTCAATTGTGGTTATAAGTAGAGGACTACCTGTATTGCAAAATGGCAGGAAAGGCCCTAATAAACACAAGTCTTTCCCCTACTACCCCCAGACCAGAGATGGTATTCAGAAGGTTGTGACCAGTTCTGAAGAACGGGTAGTGCAAATTTTGAGTAGTTCAGAGAACCGGCAAATACCACTTCTGACTGGAGATTTGACAGTATCCTTCCCCTGACACTCCCACCAAGCCATGACCACAGAACCAGTCGTAAAAAAAATTGAATCCTACCACTGCCCCAGACAAAAGAGAAATGATTATTTATATACTTACTTTAAAAAAAAATATAGTCCAATTGTGTGGTTCTATGTATTATATGAAGAAATGATCTAAGCATGACATGTAAGTAAAACAAATTGATTTCAGGGACAATAGTTATTGTCAGGTGTCAGTGAACACTGACATGTCACCCAAAACATCATCATGTATCACCTTTAACATGCGTCATATAGATTTCGGATTAGTTGGCTATAGAATATAGCAACCCAAAGCATTTGCTGATCACCAAATTGATGAAGGCTGCTTTAGAGCAGGGCTCTAATACTTGAAAGGTCTCCTAGAAGTCTCAACTGGGAAAGTGAATGTGAATTCAGCAATGCTTATTGTCTACACATTGATCAGTCCTGCTCAAAAAGAATTGAGCTGGCACCTAAAATATAGTTATTGGGACCGCATTTCATAGTTTCATTATAGAAACAATCTTATCATTTTAAAAGTATCCAGAGCTGCATTTTATCAAACTGGATGGCTAGATTCATATGGGAAGATGGACTTTGAAATACTAGCATTCTGAATAAAAAAACAATATAGGTTTTCAAGCCAAGACACAAATATTTTATATCTAGTGTATTTAATTTAGCAATAATTTTTATCCACAGATAATTTATTTGGTGTCTGATAGAAACTCTCCAATGAAAAATTTTCTAGGAACAGTTTGGGAATAAAAAAAGATGAAGCTGTAAGTGCAAATCATCCACAACAGTTTTGTAAGCAATTTGAAAGTGTTATTATTTTAGCCACAGCTTATTCCCTTAGTAGAGAAAAAAATGTGCTCCACATTATTGGCACAAGAATAAAAAAAAAAAATCTTCAAAATTTTCTATAAACTTCTTGTTTTCATAAAACAGGTTAGAGCTGTTCTTATGTGCATTCAAAATAAGCCGAAGACTGAAAATAAATCACAAACATTTTTACCTCTGCTAGAATAGAAAGATAGATACATAAAATAGATAATCCAGCCATTTTTTTAAAAAAGGAAAGTCTTCGATGAGCAGATGTTTATACAAATGCAAATAATCTTCTAATGCATACAAAACATATAATCTTAATTATGCATAGAATTTGCAATTAGTATAGATTTATAGGTGCAGATTGCAGCTAATTGGAATCAGGCATGGAGAAGGGCAATTGAACTGGAAAGGACAAAAATCTCACTTAGATATTAAATCAAACAATGGCTCAGTTTACTGGACAAACAACTTCTCCCAAGAAACAGCTAGCCTTAAAATTAAACTCAAATGTATCCATGCTTTGCAGCAGACAACTTCCAACCCTTTATTTTCTTGTTCATTCTTTTGGCTTCTCAATTTTTGACCATAATAGGGACTGGAAAATATATCCTTAAGTGAAGCATCACAGATCTTTTTTGCTGTGGCCGTTAAAGGCCCTGTCACACTGCCCAACGGATGCAAAACGTTAGTAAAAAGGACACAACAGACGAGAAAAATGTTCCATCCGTTGTTATCCACTCTCAAAAGGGGCAAAAATTTGCATAACCACAGCGGATAACACGGAAAGGAACGGATGCAGAGAGGACGCAGAGCGGATGGAAAGCGGATGCGGAACGGAAGCCCAGCGGATGGAAGCGCATGAGAGCGGATGGCACATCTGCAGGGCTTCCGGGGGGGCTCAGCAAAGCGGACGCGGAACAGATGAAGCGGATGCACAGCGGATGCACAGCGGATGAAGCGGATGAACAGCGGAAGCCTAACGGCTGCCTAGCGTTAATTGTGAATGCGGGGAGGATGCATTGCGTAAGCCCCGCGGATATAAGGGAAGCAGCTCGGAGCAGGTTACCATTCAGAGGAAAGACCTGCTGTCGGATGGATTGACAGCCCTGACTGCCCGGCCTGCATGCCTGCCTGCAAGCCTCCCTGCCAGCCTTGCTGCCAGCCTCCCTGCCAGTCTTGCTGTCTGCCTGCCTGCCAGCCTTGCTGCCAGCCTCCCTGCCAGCCTTGCTGTCTGCTTGCCTGCCAGCCTTGCTGCCAGCCTGCCTGCCTGCCAGCCTTGGTTCATGCCTGCCTGCTAGCCTTGGTGCCTGCCTTCCTGCCAGCCTTGGTTCATGGCTGCCTGCCAGCCTTGGTGCCTGCCTGCCTGCCAGCCTTCCTGCCAGCCTTGGTGCCAGCCTTCCTGCAAGCCTTGGTGCCTGCCTCCCTGCCAGCCTGCCTGCCAGCCTTGGTTCCTGCCAGCCTCCCTGCCAGCGAGCAACCCCACAACCATGGGGAAGAACAGAAAGCCTCAGCCATCTGCTGCCAGCCCTGGCAAGAGGGACAGGGCCACCATCCCACTCCCTGGCCCTCACTCTGGTTCTGCTGGGGCTTCTGTAGCACGGGCTCGCTCTTCTGGGGCTGAAGCTTCTGCTACTTCTGCTTCTGGAGGAGCTGATAATGCAGGGGATCAGACAAGCAGTCCAGCACCAGCCACCTCCACAGCACCTGCACCCTTCACCCCTGAGACTGAACGACCAAGAGGAGTGCCAGAGACTCATTTTTTGTTTTATAGCTTGTTGTTAATAAAGTCTATCTTTGATTCACACACTTGCTTCATTTCTTTTTTTTAATAAAGTCTTCGTGGAAACTTTTAGAAATGGTTTAAGCCTTTGCAGGCTTGAGGGATGGGTTAAGATAGCAGTGGAATGGGCAGGGATACCTGTGGGATGTGTAATAGCTGTGGGATGGGTAAGGATAGCAGTGGGATGGGTAGGGATACCTTTGGTATGGGTAATAGCTCTGGGATGGATAAAACTCCAGTGCAAGCATAGTGGGACTGGATGGTCCACCCTTCCAGGTGCCACACCTATGGCCCTTTATTATCAATAATAATGTAATCAGTCATCCACACATGTCAACATAAACACAACTCTTTATTAAATGCCCTGTTCATTGTAGGCCCACCCAACATACATGGCCCAATCTCATCAGTGTGATGAGACAGGCTGAAGGAAGCATCCATTAATCATCTATCATCCTGTCTTGCCACTCCACTGCTCCAGCTGGGGAGTTGCACCAGTGTCTCAGGAGGTTGCGCTGCTTCTTCCCTTCACGTGAAGCTCTGTTGGGGCCTTGCACATCCTGAGTGTCTATCAGGTATTGCCCTTGCCTTCATTCCCCAGGCTCCATGTCCCCATTCCCTTTTTGGAGGTCCACGAGCCTGTTCTGCAAGACTGGGTAGCGGGTGTGCATGAGATTGTGCAGGATGCAGCAAGCTTTCATGATCCTCCTCACGGTCTGTGGGTGAGGCTGCATGGTGGTGAGAAGTACCTGGAACCTGTTGGCCAGGATGCCAAAGGCATTCTCCACCACCCGCCTTGCCCTGGACAGCCTGTAGTTGAAGATCCTCTCTTCACGGGTGAGGCATTTGGAGGTGTAGGGCTTCATGAGGTAGGTTGTGAGGGAAAAGGCATCATCCCCCATGATGAAGTGGGGCACATCTTGTGTGTCGTTGGGCAGGGGGTCTCGATCGGGGAAGCCCACAATGAGGTTGCATTCCAGCCCCTCCTTGAGGTGACTGGCATTGTATACCTGGACATCTGAAGCTGACCCGTTGCCTGAAGCATCGATGTACATGAACTTGTAGTCAGCATCAACCATGGCGAAGAGGATGATGCTGAAGAAGCCCTTGTAGTTGAAATAAGTGGACCCCGACTTGGCTGGAGCTTTGCAGGCCACGTGCTTGCCATCGATGGCTCCAACGGTGTGGGGGTAGTTCCACTTCTGATACCACTGCTCTGAAACTTCCTTCCATCCTTCTTCAGTGGTGGGGAATTGGAGGAGCTCCTCCATGTATTCTTCGATGATGGCCTGCACCACTTCTCTGACCACAATGCTGATGGTGTTGGGTGGCACCCTCCAGCCATACTGCATGCTCGTGTACGTAGTCCCTGAGGCCAGGTGGCACAGAGTCAGTGCCACCTTGAGCCCAGGTTCCGGGCTGGGCTGGAAGTTGGTGTTTGCCTTGGTCAACCTGGGTGTCAGCTGCTGCACAACTTCATCAAACATGGCTGGAGGCATCCTCATGAAGTTCTGGAATGCCCGAGTGTCTTCGTTCCTGAGCTCCACCATCAGCTTGTTGTACAGTCCGTACTCTGCTCTTCTGGTGATCCATCTTCGGACCCAGACGCTTCTTGGCCACCTCCTTTTCTTCCCGTAGTAGAGTTCACAGAGCTGTAGATGTCTTCGCACTGTTGCAGAAGGATGGTGGCTGCCAAAAGGACTTTGTTACGATCCACGGTGGACATGACTGGATGCTGTGGAAGAACAAGAGCCAGATGAAGGCTGCAGAGGTCTGCACAGCTGGGCTGCTGGGCTGAAAGTGAGATCCAGGTGAGTTGCTCCCCCTTTTTATAGGCAATATCGGTTTTCTCCTATGTGTCCCTTAATATCTGAGATAGGTCCCCTCTGCGAACGTTTTTTCCATTTTAAATGCTTTGTTTCTTTTAAATGTTTCATTTCATTTTGTTTCATTTTAAATGCTGCACATCCGTTCTGCATCCGTTCCGTGTCCGTTCCAATTCCTCCCTGCGTCCATTTACCGCTGGAGCGGATGGAGTTGTACGGATGTGCAGCAGATGCTTAGCGGATATAGCGGATGCGTAACGGATGCAGAACGGATGCCTAGCAGGTGCCTCGCGGATGCCTAGCGGATGCAGAATGGACGCATTGGATACATTTTCTGCTCAAAAGTTTTGAGCAGCTCAAAACTTTCTGAGTGGATGTTACATCAATAAACGGATGCTGGACGGATAGAGAGGAAGCAAAACGGAGGCAGTGAGTACAGAACGGATGCATCGCGTTAATCAATGGATGCCAAATGTTTTTCTCCGTTTTACATCCTCTTTCCATCCGTTGGTGCAGTGTGACAGGGGCTTAAGCAAGACATCACATGTCTATAATTTGCAACCTCCTGCCAGCTTCCTCACTGATTTTGCTTGTCAGAAGCCAACTGGGAAAGTCACATGTGGTAATTGCATGATTGCAGGATGCCATACCTATTGTAAATGCAAGAGAGCTGCCCAAATCACAACCATGTGACTGCAGAGACACTGAGATGGTCATGTGAGTCTTGGTTGTAATTTTTTTCAGTGACATTGTCACTTTAAATGATCACTAAATGAATGGTCATTAAGCATGGACTACTCTTGCAGGCAACCAAGTAAATATGGTAATTGTAAGCTGAATCAGATCAGGAACCAGAAATCTAATGGAAAGTCAGTCCAAACTGGACAAAGGCCAGGTCTAATCTATACCCAAGCATCACCTATGGTAGAACTAGAGTTTTATGAGGTAGTTTGTTATTAAATATGGTCCTGGTTACTAGTTTACTGAATGTGAGGGTTTTTAAAACTATGTTTCAGGGTTTTGTCTAAAAATCAAGCTATCTGCATAGCCTTCTAATTGGGAAGAATGCCTGATGTAGAGTAATTCCTTACTCACAAGAAATTCAGCCTATGATGCTTCAGGTAGTCATAGCAAAATATGACTGCACCTCAATGTGCAACTAGGCATATAAGAGAGGCCAAAAATACTGAACAGTTGATAAGTATTGTGTCATCAAAGAACAAGAGAGAAATGCAATAACCAATGCACTCCAATGACACATCAAAGTAGAAATGATATCATAAGAGGTACATGGTAATGGAAAGTAGTGAGGGTAGTTATTTTTGGAAGCCATGCTAGTTATCCCCTAGTAGACAACCATAGTAGTTATCCCCTAGTAGACAACTACTGAAAAGTAGGGTAATTCTGTGTTTATTTTTATTTTGCAAAATTTAAGATAATTTTAGGGTTGATTGAGGAAAAACAGTGCTTCTGTTTTGATTAATTCATAGGATAACAATAAGTTATGTTCTTATATTTTACGTTGCAGTGCAAAGTAACAGGAGAAGAGAAAGAAGGGTTATGGTGGGACTATCTTACAAAGTCAGTCATGTGCAAACAAGGCAACATGTGTCCTGCATTTGGGAGCTGTCAAAACGCTTCAGGGGAAAAATATGGATGCTACCTAGTAGCATGTATTTTCAGATTCTGTTTTTTTTTTCTTTCCCTGTTGTTATTTCACAAATAACTGCAGTAAAGATGGCAAAATGTAAGCATCATTATATTTTTCATAATAAGTGCATTTTAGGAAACAGAATAGAAGGAATAGAAGAATGTTTTGGTAGGATCCCAGAAAATCACTTGAATTGAAGAAAAATTCTAAGTATTTTAGTAAAGTTGAAGATGTCAGGCTTGAAATACCATACATAGCTCTCTGGAAAGTCAAGCCTATAATAACCAATTATCAAGAGAAATTTCACATGCTAGATTGATTGTTTTACTGCAGACAAGAAAGAAGTCACACATGCAGTGTTCTGTCTCTACATATTTATGAATCCTGGTTTGAATTCCAAGTCTTTTCTTGCCCCTTCTTTTTCCCCAGCTTTAAAAGTCAGAGACATCTATTCTGGCTGGCTTGAGAATCATCACTTGATCCCACCTAACCAACTTTATCCAGTTCTTATTAAAGTTTTCAATTATTGACATTTACTTAGGCATTTAAAGTGGGAAGAGAATAGAATATCATTAGTGTTTTTAAAACTCCTTTGATCTCTTCTAAAAATTTCATCTGAAATATTTTATATTCCACCTATCCTTCCTTCCAACCTTAAGCGAGAGAACTAACAACCAGATAACTGCAAAAATACAATCCTTCCCTCCCATCCATTCTATCATCCCCCATCATCCAGCCTCAACTCTCCGTACCTATCCTTCCATCCCCCCACCATCTTTTCCTCTTCTTCCAAAACAGTCCAACCTTTAAAAAAAAGCACCACTGATACAACTACCATATTTTCCCAAAAATAAGACCCAGTCTTATTTTCTTTTAGGCTCTGAAATAAGCACTGGGACTTATTTTCGGGGGTGGACATGTTTTTATTTTTTTTGAGCTGCCCCACATGCCTCGCACTCATGCCCCCCCGCCCCCAGCCAGGTCATCCATGCCCTGACAAATGCTCACACCATGGTGGCGGGTCCAGCAACCCTGTCCAGCAAGATCCTACATGGCCACTGGCCCACTTCTTCCAACACCAGTGTGACACTGGAGCAAGAGGCCAATCGATGTGCCAGTGCCATGAGCACAGGGCAAGGTATGGGAGAGCTGCCCTATGTGCCCCGCACCGGATTACCTCAGGGCCCTTGAAGCCTGTGCCCTGACACCTGCCTTGCATTCTGACCAGGACAGTAACATATCACTCAGCTTCCTGGCTGGTGCCATGCCATTGATAGAAGAAGTGGGCTGGTGGCCACATAAGGTCTTGCTGGATGGGGCTGTTGGAGCCATTGCTGTGTGGCAAGGCAGTTGTTGGAGCATGGAGGGCCTGGCTGCGGGGCCCTGAGGTAAGCTAGTGTGCACATGGGGCAACTCCACCCTCCCACTTCACCTCATGTCAGTCAGTGGCACTGCAAGCAACCAGATGGAATTGGCAGCAGGCAGAATGTGCAGACACTTATGCAGGGCTTATTTTTGGAGTTGAGCTGATATTGGGCACGTGTGCAAAAACATGCTAGGTCTTATTTTCAGGATAGATCTTATTTTCAGGGAAATACAGTATGACCTGGGTGACAGAGAATCTCCACCAACATTCATCTGAACAACTGTCCATTTTCAGTTTCTTTAACTTTCTTATTTAGGCAACATCAAGTGACTGCTGAAGAGTATGTGGATGCTAACTTAGCTATTTATATTGAAAGGCTATTTGGGCTTCCTAAGAGCTTATTTTTGTAGGTTGTACTCAAACTGGTCCAATGCATTTCAGATGTCATTTTAGCTGAATCTTTTGTGGCAGCTTTACATCTTGTTTTGATTAGTCAGTGAGGAGATTCTCTGCACATATTTCTTATGAATGGCTCATACCAGCAATAATGTACTTCGTAAGGCAACCTCTCCTGCAGCTTTGTCTGTATCTATTAAGTGACTCAGATGAGATTGAAGAGCATAGAGAACACATATGTCCTGGCCCCTTTCTGCCTCTTTTCTTCTAAATCTATCTGTCCCCATAAAGCAGCTTGTCCGTGTGGTTTATACATGGTTTAAAAGGCTATCCTAGTTTTCTTCAGGCATAAAGAAACACAAACCAAAGTCCATTCTCGCTTAATCTGCTTGATGAAAAATCAAATGCTTACCACTGACTCAGAAGGCAACTATAGAATGCTATACTTGACTGAAGTCCCAATCTGTTCTTTTGCTGAGGAGACACTTGAGATTTCTAATGGGACATGGAACACTTCCCTTTTGGTGCACTGACTGCAAAGCAGTTTAGCTGAGAGTGAAAGTAATTATGACCAGTTTATAGCTGTGTGGTGGCCTAAATTAAATGAGTTTGAAACTACAGACATATGGAAACCATGTGCCTCTGACATAAAGATTTTATTTATTTATTTATTTTTATTTATTTATTTTTGTCAATTGCTTACAAGATAATAGGTATAAGTAAAACCATAGTAATGAATACAAGGATACATATAAGAAAAATAATAAAAAAAGAAATAATAGGACAGGGATGGTAGGCACATTGGTGCGCTTATGCACTCCCCCTACAGACCTCTTAGGAAAGGGGTGAAGTCAATAGTAGTCAGTCTACGGTTAAAGTTTTTGGGGTTTGGGAAGAAACCACAGAGTCAGGAAGAGTATGCCAGACACTGATCACTCTGTTGCTGAAGTTGTATTTCCTGCAATTTGGTGTGATTAACCTTGAGTTTGTATCTATTGTTTGCTCTTGTGTTGTTATGGTTGAAGCTGAAGTATTCATTGACAGGTAGGACATTGCAATGTATGATTTTATATACTATACTTAGATCGGACCGAAGGCGGCGTAGTTCTAGGTTATCTAGGTCCAGAATTTCAAGTCTACTGGCATAAGGTATTCTGCAATGAGTAGAGTAGTGGAGAACTCTTCTTGTGAAATATTTCTGGACTTTCTCAACTGTGTTAATATCAGATATGTAATGTGGGTTCCAAACTGATGAGCTGTATTCGAGTATTGGTCCAGCAAATGTTTTGTATGCTCTAGTTAGTAGTGTAATATTATCAGAGAAAAAGCTACATAAGATTAGGTTAACAACTCTTAATGCCTTTTTGGCTATGTAGTTACAGTGGGCTCTAGTACTTAGGTCATTAAAGATGAGTACTCCAAGATCCTCGACAGAGTTTGGATCATCAACAAAGTCTTGACGATTCAGCCTGTATTTTATTTTCTGATTTTTTTTGCTAATATATAGGGCAGAGCATTTATTTGTTGAGATTTGAAGTTGCCATTTGTTTGACCATTCTGATACACAGTCAAGGTCTTTTTGAAGGGTAGCAGTATTGTCTGTGGTGTTGAGTAGCTTAACATCATCAGCGAACAGAACGCAGTTGCTGTTAATATGACCACAGAGGTCATTTATGTAGAGTATGAAACAAGTTGGTCCAAGAACACTGCCTTGGGGGACATCACTGTTGACAAGTACAGAACAAACAAACCTTAGAAAATGACTTGAGACAGTGGTAGGCTGCTGGATGGTCGGCAAGGTTTGGGCAAACCCCTAGCTGTCATCTCTGGCTGGGCCCACCCACCAACTCTTGTGCTATGGCTTTCTCTAAATAATTAACTTTTCCCTGCCCAGGCTGCCCAGGGTGAATTTCACACTGTTCTCCTATCCTCATTGGACCTGCCTGAGTTGATTAGTTGCCTGTTTGAATCTGTGTTTCAGACCTAAAGTGCAAGCTCACAACCAGCGAACCCCTTATCAATGAAAATGCAGCCCACCTCTGACTACAGGCCTCATGAGAAATCCAGGAAAGATCCCCAATTGCAAACATCTTTTGACAACAAGCATTTATCAAACTGCTTAAATATTTCTGATTCATGTTTATCCACACTTATAATTTGCTCTTGATTTTTGTAATATTTTTTAATATTAAACCTGTAAAATAAAAAAGATTTGGGATACAAATTAAGTTTCTTTCAGTTTTGGGGGCCTGAAAACAAAAACATGCATCTCTAATAAAATGTAATTCATTCTCATTTTTGCAATACTTCTCTACTGAGCCTATTGCTAACAAACATGAAGGCCAAATTAGGTATATTGTTCTCAGTTGGGGCCCTCAATAATACATATTACTTTGTGGGTACACAGGCCTTGGGTCTCTCTTTTTTTCCTGTTTAACATTTAACTGAAGATGCTGGGAGAAGTCATCTGACAGTTTAGAGTGAGGTATCACCAGTATGTTGATAATTATTTAGATTTATATTTCAGTTGGGTCTGTGTAATGCAATATTATTTTTCCTTCTTAAAATACATTTTAAAAAATCTTACACTTCAGAACAAGTGGATAAGTATATCATCATAATCTTCTTCTTCATTATCTCTTAATTGCAGATTAAATGTTACAATAAAAGTAACATTTAATCCCATATTTTTAATTTGTTTATCTCCAAAGAGAATCCTCCATAAAAAAAGTCTAAAATTACTTTTTTTTCACCATAGGAAAAAAGTTTACACAAACATCTCAAACCTACAAGAAAATAACTTCAGCTGCCAACTCATCTTCCAGACAATTTCACTTGAATGACTGAGAATCTTCATAGAAATACTATCACACATTTGTGGGAAGAAACCCTGAGGTTGGTGTGAAAAACCCCTTAGAATTTTAGGAGTTGATACACTCCAACAACTTTGTGCCCACTCAGATTCCCCGAATAATCTTGTTCAGACTGAAGAAACTGCTTGAATGGGCAGCAAAAGATCTCAAACCAACAAGAAAATAAGTCAACTTCCAGAGTGGTGTCCCTGGATGATGACTGAGAATCTTCATCAGCATTTGACTCAAATAACTTCACAAAAACCAGGAACAGAATTTAAGACTAGGTCCCACTGGCCGACGGACGCAAAACGTATGCATAAAGGACACAGCGGACGAGCAAAATTTCAGGGGTGGCTCCATCCATTGTCATCCGCTCCAAAAAGTGGCAAAAATTTGCATAAACAGAATGGAAAAGAACGGAAAAGAACGGACGTGGGTAGTATGTAGCGGGGATGTTAAGTGGATGTTCATAGGAAGCCTAGCGGATGACAGCGGATGGAAGCAAATGACACATCCGAAGGGCTTCCAGGGGAGAATTGCGAAGCAGACGCATAGCGGAAGGGGCGGATGCATAGCAGATGACACGGATGCATCACGGACGCCTATAGGAAGCAAAGTGGATGCATAGCAGATGCATAATGGATGCAAAGCATTCACTGCACATGTGGGGATATTAAATTGTGTCAGCTCCGTGGATATAAAAGGATGCAGCACGCATGCAGTCAGCATTCAGGGGAAAGACGTGCTGCCACATACATCTAGCAGGAACACCATGGTTCGTCAGTCAAGGAAAAAGAGGAAGCCCGTGCCTACTCGTTCCAACCAGCATCCCACCCCTTGGCACTGACTCTGAACCTGCTGCTGCTGCTGCTGCGACTGCTGCTGTGGTGGACCAGCCCCAAGGCCCTCAAAGCCCTGCTGCTGAAGGCCCTGCTGCTCAAGCCCCTAAAGGCCCTGCTGCTCAAGCCCCTGAAAGTCCTGCTGAAGCCCCTGCCAGAGGGAGGAAGAGGCAAGGGAAGGAGAAGGGAGAGAGGAAGCAGTACACCGTTTCCGAGGAGCATGAGGATGAGGTGCTGGAATGGCTGAGGGAGAACGAGTACCTCTGGAGAAAGGGCCACAGACTCTATCGCGACACCAAGAAGAAGCAGGCAGCTTGGAGAGACAAGGCAGAGAGCCTGGAGTACACTGCAGAAGTACTCCTGGGATGGTGGAAGCACATGCACACCTGGTATGGCAAGCTACACCTCAAAATATTCGGGCAGGCCACTGTCAAGCTCACTGACCGGAAAATGTATGTCATGCCCAAGTGCAATTTCCTGGAGGGTGAGATCCACCACCAAGGAGCAGCCCCTCTGTCACCCCTCTCCCTCAGACAGCCAGTCCTCTTCCAGCCAGGAGGCAGCGAGCCTGTCCAGGCAGGTGTCTTCAGAGGGCCCCACGGCAGAGACCCCCTGACAGCTGCACCCCCTGACATGCTGGCGGACTTGGAGGATCCCCTGTCAAAATGGAGGAGGAAGCAGCAGCCACCAGAGGCCAACCCACCCCCACCCCCACCCCCAGCTCCAGAGGATGCAGGCAGAGAGGCAGACTGGAGGTCCAGAACCACAGTGTGCTGTTGGAGATCAGGGACACAATGAAGACCAGCACAGAACTTCTCTCTCAGCTGGTCCATTTGGACAGAGGATCCTCAGGCCGCAACTCCTTCATCACCTACATGAGCCACACCCTGAGGGACCTGCCTGAGGCCCAGTACCAGGTGATGAAGCAGAAGATCACAGCACTTCTGCACAACCCTCAAGGCCCAGCTGAAGCTGCTCCTACCCAGTCCAGGTCTGCTCCTCCACTCCAGGCGATGTCACAGCCCTTCCATTGCTTTCAACAGCCCCTCACCTACCAAGGCTATGACTACCAGGACTTCCCAAAGCAAAAACAGACCTTCCCAGTCCAGGCCCAGGTTCATCGCATGCCACAGACGCCAGTCCTCACCTAGCTGCAGACCAGACAGCCCCACTACACTGCTCCAAACCCTTCCTCCACCCCAAAGCCAAGCCCATCAATGGACAATCTGTCATCAGTCCTGGGCCTTACATCTCAGGTCCTTGATGAAGGGCCTCTCAACCTCAAGGGACTGAGTCAGCTCTCGGACAGCTTCCTGAACACACCATCCCCTGTTGTACCCTAGGGGCCAAGCACCCCAATGGCACCTCAGACCAGCACTCAAGCCACAGCCACCTCCACAGTCCCTGCCCGCATAACAGCTGAGACCATGGACATGACTCAGAGTGACTGAGAATAGTGTCAGAGACTGAGTTGTTTACTTGTTAAGTTTATCTTTCCTTAAGACACTTTACTTGGTTCATTTTTGCTTCTTTAATAAAGTCATAAACTTTACCTAAGAAAGTTAATAAAGGTTATCTTTGCTTCACACACTTGGTTCATTTTATTTACTTAATGAAGTGTTGGTGAAAACTTTTAAAAAATGGTTAAGCCTTTGCATGCTTGTGGGATAGATAAGGATAGTTGTGGGATAGATAAACCTCCAGTACAACCTTAATGGGACTGTATGGTCCACCATTCCATATGCCACACATATGGACCTTTATTATCAATAACAATGTATTCATTGATCAACACATTTTAAAATAAACAAAGCTCTTTATTAATGCCCTATTCATTGTAGGACCACTCAACATACATGACACAATCTCATCAGAGTTATGAGACAGGCTCAAAGAAGCATCCATTAAGCATCCACCATCCTGTCTTGCCACTCCATTGCTCCAGCTGGGGAGTTGCACCAGTGTCTCAGGAGGTTGCGTTGCTTCTTCCCTTCACATGAAGCTCTGTTGGGCCTTGTACATCCACAGTGTCTATCAGGTTACGTCCTTGCCTCCATTCACCAGGCTCCATGTCCCCATTCCCTTGTTGACGGTCGACAAGTCTATTCTGCAACACTGGGTAGCGGGTGCGCATGAGATTGTGCAGGATGCAGCAAGCTTCCATGATGCTCCTCACAGTCTGTGGCTCATGCTGCATGGTGGTGAGAAGTATCTGGAAACTGTTGGCCAGGATGCCAAAGGCGTTCTCCACCACCCGCCTTGCCCTGGACAGCCTGTAGTTGAAGATCCATTCTTCATGGGTGAGGTATCTTGAAGTGTATGGCTTCATGAGGTAGGTTCTGAGGGAGAACGCGTCATCACCAATGATGAAGTAGGGCACATCTTGTGTGTCATTGGGTAGGGGGTCTGGACCTGGAAAACCCATGATGAGGTTGCATTCCAGCCCATCCTTCAGGTCACTTGCGTTGTATACCTGGCAATCTGAAGCTGACCCGTTGCCTGAAGCATCAATGTAGATGAACTTGTAGTCAGCATCAACCATGGCAAAGATGATGATACTGAAAAAGCCCTTGTAGTTGAAATAAGTGGACCCTGAGTTGGCTGGAGCTTTGCAGGCCCCGTGCTTCCCATCTATGGCTCCAACAGTGTGGGGAAAGTTCCACATCTGATACCACTCTTCTGCAACTTTCCTCCAGCCTCATTCAGTGGTGGGGCACTTGAGGAGCTCCTCCACGTATTCTTCGATGATGGCCTGCACCACTTCTTTGACCACTTTGCTGATGCTGTTATGTGCACCCTCCATGCATACTGCATGTTTCTGTATGTGGTTCCAGAGGCCAGGTGCCACAGAGTCAGTGCCACCTTCAGTCCAGAGTCCAGGTTGGGACGGAAGTTGGTGCTAGGCTTGGTCAACCTGGGTCTCAGATGCTGTACAAGTTCATCAAACATGGCTGGTGGCATCCTCATGAAGTGATGAAATGCACGAGGGTCTTCATTCCTCAGCTCCGCCATCAACTGGTCATACAGTCCAAACTCCATTCTTCTCATGATCCATCCTCGGACCCACACAGCTCTTGGACACCTCCTTCTTCTCCTTCTGTATAAAAGGTGAAACAGTCTGAACAGGTTTTGGTTCTGGTGATGAATGATCACAGCTATCATACGGACTGTTTCATGATCCATGGTGGAGAACAATTGATGATGTGGAAGACCAAGACCAAGGATGAAGAGGTCTGTACATTACAGCTGCTGGACTCATACTGAGATCCAGATGATTTTCTCCCCCTTTTTATGGAATATATATATATACTCCCCCCTACCAATCAGAACACAGCCAAACCCCCACCCAATCAAGTCA
>BLBF01000003.1:69936980-69970225 GCA_015471245.1 Laticauda colubrina
TATATATATTGTATATATAATATATATTGTCCACTAGGTGTCCTTCTACATACTCTAGACATACTCCAGACATCCTAAATATATGAGATACATCCCAGATACAAACGTTTTGTCCATTTTAATCCTTTATATACGAGATGCATACACTTACATCCTTTCTATTTCCTTGCTACTGATGTTGTGTAGACGTTCCGTTCACCTTTTGTTTCCTCCCCCTTTCCATTTTCAGCTGCAGCGGATGTGAGTTGAGGGGATAGCCAGAGGACACAGAGAGGATACAGCGGACGTTTAACAGATGATAACAGACATAGAATGTTTGTTGCCCATATATGTCGCGAATGTACATCATACGCAGCAGAAAGTTCATCCGTTCACAAAGTTTTGTGCAGCTCAAAACTTCTTGTGTGGATGAAATTGCAGTGGACGGATGCTCGAGGGATTGAGTGTATGAAACACATATGCAGTGAGTACACAATGGATGCATAGCGTTTTCCAAAGGATGGCAAGCTTTTTGTCCGTTTTACATCCTCTTTGCATCCGTAAGTGCAGTGGGACAGGGCCTTAAGATGATATCACGCAGATTCATTGCTAGAGATGTTAAAGCATAAACTGAAATTATGAGAATAAAGAGATAGGTGCAGAAAGAAGTTATTTTCCTCTTCCTTGTACTAATTCTGGGATAGTTTATGTTAATAATTATTTAGAATAATTTATTAGAATACCACCACATACCATCACAATATGATGAAGAACATTCCTAGGTATGCAGCATTTTTTACAACCAGTAAAGAGGAATTGATCAAAACATAAACATTTTAGATAAAAAGTAAGTGAGATCCACCTTACCAAAGTTGCAAGAATATAGTGGTATCCTATCCCGTTTTTTTCAAGCTTGATTATCTGTTATTGAAAAAATAAAACATAAAAACAATTTACTGGCAAATTAAGAAATGTCTCTTTAATAATTTTACCTTGTTTGTGGAGGAAGTAAGAAATGTTTCACTGGAATTGATGCTGCTTAAAGAATATAATAGCTACTTAAAGATTACAGGAGTTATCTTCTAACTCCTACATTCAAATACAATTTGTGATATGCATACTAACTACTACATGATAATAACTTGCAAGAGAAATTGAAAAATAAAAATATTCTCATCCTTAAAGGAAAATGAAAACAAGGGATACCTTCAAATAGTTCATAAGCATTAACACGTGCTCTTTGTCTCATGAGCCAATTGATTGTGATCATCAGGCAAAGTTTATGAAGATGTTGCCCAGATGCGTATTCACATTTGGCAAGACAAAACAAAAACAAAATACAGAATGAATTGTTCCTTTGCTTTGCTGCAATGCCCAAAGAAGAACTTGTTTATTTCATTTTGAGCCTTTTCCTACTTGTACCTAGTGATAGCCAAGCATGACATGACACCATGTTTTCCTGCTGTTGGCTCTGGCTATGGCGTTATCACATCTCAATCCATGAATAATACAGTCAAAATTTGTTCTTAACTCTTAAGGGATTAAAAGAGTATTTTCCTCTTTATTCCAAGGTGTGTGTAATCCATGTCACTCATTTCCTTGGTCAGAAATCCGGGGCTGTGATGATTTGAAATATAGGCAACAGAGACATAATAGGAATTAGCAATAGGGATAGCAATTTCATGCCAATATAGATTTTTGCCAGCTCAAGTATGGATGGAGAGCACTCCAATTCAGCAGCTGAGAAAAAGTCCTGAGAATGACCACTGCAAACTCCTGGAGCGACATGGGCTCATAGATACAAGAAATGCAAATCTTTATCCTATTATTTGAAAAAAACAAGCAAAACTAGAACTATGCACTGAAAGAAGTAACTGGATTGGATTGAAATTTAGGTCACACTGAGACAAGATGCATTGAAATTGAACACATTGTGTAATATAATACCCCAGCTGATTTTAATAAATCCACTGGAGAAGAAGATATTTTATTTATAAGTATTTCTAAGCCATCATTAATGTTAAAAGTTCTCCAAAATTTGATTAAATCTGAAATTAACTCAAATTGTGAGAACTTTTGTAATGATCAGACCATCCTCTATCAACCACTCCAGCCTTTTCCAATCTGGATACCTTTGAAATGTAGCTTTCAAATTCCAGAAATGTCAATCAACTTTGTCAAGAGTTCTAGGAATTAAAGTTCACATATCCAGAATGTATCCAGGTTAGGAAAGGTTGGACTAAGCCAGCAATGAAACATTTGGGCTTGGAGAACCTTTTGGGTTCGATGTGTAAAAAATTTGGAAAAATGCCTAATTTGAATTTGCTGGCATGCTACCTTCCTCCCCCCCTCAAAAATAATATTATTATTGTTATTTTTTAGATACTGACACTTTGAGCCAGCTCCAGGCACACAAGTTCTTCATTCTTGAATTAGCTCCGGAGCACTTCTGCAGACTCTGAAAACTGCAAAATCATGCTCCATTCTCCTGCAATTTTGGTTCTGCAAGCTGCAGAAGAGCACCTCATTGTGCTCACATGGCCTCTTGTGCTCACATGGCCTCATGCAGAAGAGCACAACTCTTCTTGTTGTGCTCATGGCAACGCACATGGCCTCTTCAAAAATCACATAAGAATGTGATGTGCTTTTAAAAATAGTTGTCAGATGTTCTGAAATCTGGCCTGTCACTCAAAATGTTAAGGCCCTGTCACACTGCCCAACGGATGCAAAACGGACACAACGGATGAGCAAAATGTTCCATCCGTTGTTATCCGCTCTCAAAAGGGGCAAAAATTTGCATAACCAGAGCGGATAACACAGACGGGGGGAGGACGCAGGGCAGATGGAAAGAGGATGTGGAACGGAAGCCCAGCAGATGGAAGCAGATGAGAGCGGATGGCACATCCACTAGGCTTCCAGGGGGCCTCAGAAAAGCGGACGTGGAACGGAAAGAGCAGATGCAGAGCGGACACCGAGTGGATGAAGCGGATGCACGGTGGATGAAGCGGATGCACAGCGGAAGCCTAGCAGACGCACAGCGGAAGCCTAATGGATGTCGAGCGTTAATTGCACATGCGGGGGGGGGGATGCATTGCGTAAGCCACGTGGATATAAAGGGAAGCAGCTTGCACATGGCCAGCATTCGGAGGAAAGACCTGCTGCCGGATACATCGAGTCCTTGCCTGCCCTGCCTTGCTGCCAGCCTGCCTCCAAGCCTCCTGGTCAGCCTCCCTGCCAGCCTTGCTCTCTGCCTGCCTGCCAGCCTTGCTGCCAGCTTGCCTTCCAGCCTCCCTGCCAGCCAGTCTGCCTGCAAGCCTTGGTTCCTGCATGCCTGCCTGCCTTCCTGCCAGCCTTCCTGCCAGCCTTCCTGCCAGCCTTGGTGCCAGCCTTGGTGCCTGCCAGCAACCTCACAACCATGGGGAAGAAGCGAAAGCCTCAGCAACCTGCCGCCACCCCTGACAAGAGGGACAGGGCCACCCTCCCGCCCCCTGTCCCTGACTCTGCTTCTGCTGGAGCTTCTGCTGCTCAGGCTCGCTCTTCTGGTGCTGGAGGTTCTGCTGAAGCTGCTCCTGGTGGTGGTGCTTCTGCTGGTGCTTACTCTGCTCAAGCTGCTCCTGGCGGTGGTGCTTCTGCTGCTGCGTACTCTGCTGAAGCTGCTCCTGGTCCTGCTCATGCTCCTGGACTTGCTCGTACTGCTGGTGCTCCTGGTCTTGCTAATCCTGCTCGTCCTGCTCGTGCTCCTGGTCCTGCTCGTGCTCCTGGTCTTGCTGGCGCTGCTGGTGCTTACTCTGCTGCTGCTGATCCTGGTCCTGCTGCTGCTGGTGCTGCTGCTGCTGATGATGATCCTGCTGCTGCTGCTGATGATGATTATGATCCTGCTGGTGTTGATGATGATGATGATGATGATGATCCTGCTGGTGCTGCTGCTGCTGGTGGTGTGGAGGAGCAGCCCCTACCACCTGGGAGCCCCTCTGATGAGGGTCCATCTGGTCCTGCCAAAGGGAGGAAGAGGCGTATGCGGGGATGGGAGAGGAGGCAATACTTCATTGAGGAGGAACACAAGGATGAGGTGCTGGAGTGGCTGAGAGAGAATGATAATCTGTGGTGGAAGGGACACCGGCTGTACAGGGACACCAAAAGGAAGCAGGCTGCTTGGAGAGAGAGGGCTGAGAGTATGGGTTACACTTTGGAGGTGCTCCTCAGCTGGTGGAAACATATGCACACCTGGTACGGGAAGCTGCACCTGAAGAAATCTGGCCAGGCCACGGTTAAGCTGATGGACAGAGAGACCTACGTGATGGCCAGGTGCAGCTTCCTGGAGGGTGAGGTCTGCCACCGAGGAGCACCAGCAGCCTCTCTCACAACCCTCTCTCTCCGGCAGCCTGCTGAGAGCCAGTCCTCTTCCGGCCGAGAGTCAGTCCCTGTCTCCAGGCAGGTTTCTGTGGAGCGTGCCATGGCGGAGAACCCGCAGACAGGTGTTGTAACTGTGGTGGAGCACATGAAGGACTCCCTGGTGCAGTGGGAGAGAGGAGACATCGAATCCACCACAGTCGTACCCGCATCCACACCCCCCAGCTCCACCTCCACAGAAAGGCAGAGAGCCAGACAGCAGAAGGGGCAGAGCCACACTGTCTTGCTGGAGATCAGGGACACCATCCGCACCAGCATAGATCTCCTCTCTCAGATGGTCAACACCGACTCCTTATCCTCCAACCGCAAGCCCTTCCTCACCTATGTCAACCAGACTCTCAGGAACATGGAGGAAGCCCAGTACCAGGTGGGGAAGTACCGGATCACCGAGCTGCTTCACAACCCTCCAGATCCAGAGGAACCTGCTCCCACCCAGCCCAGGTCTGCTCCTCCACTCCAGGTGATGTCCCTCCCATTCCAAGGCTTTCCACAGCCCCTCACCTACCAGGGCTACGGCTACCAGGAGGTCCAGCAGCACAGGCAGCAGCCCTTCCCAGTCCAGGCACAGAGTCATCGGGCGACACCGTTGCCACCGGTTCTACTGATGCCACCGATGCCACCCACGCCAATGATGCCACCGATGACAGCAATGCCACCAACGCCAGTCCTCACCCAGCTGCAGACAATGCCACCAACGTCAGTCCTCACCCAGACAGCCCCACTACACTACTCCTTCCTCCACCCCACAGCCAAGCCCGGCCTCAGTACATCTCTCATCAGTACTGGGGCTGACACCCCATGGTATGGAGGAAGGACCTCTCAGCATCGCGGGTCTGAGCCACCTATCCGAGAGCTTTCTCAACACACCATCACCTGTTGTCCTCTTGGGGCCAGGCACCCCAATGGGGCTTCAGACCAGCACTGCAGCAGCAACCACCTCCACAGCACCTGGACCCTTCACCCCTGAGACTGGGCACACCTCTGAGTGACCGTGAAGACTGCCAGAGACTGGGTGTGGACTTTATTTGGACACTTGACTTGGGTCTTTTTCCTTTTACAGCTTGTTGCTCAATAAAGTTTATCTTCGATTCACACACTTGCTTCATTACTTTTTTTTGATAAAGTCTTGGTGGAAACTTGTAGAATTGGTTTAAGCCTTTGCATGCTTGTGGGATGGGTTAAGATAGTAGTGGGATGGGCAGGGATACCTTTGGGATGGGTAATAGCTGTGGGATAGATAAAACTCCAGTGCAAGCATAGTGGTACTGTATGGTCCACCCTCCCAGGTGCCACAACTATGGCCCTTTTTTTATCAATAACAATGTAATCAATCATCCACACATGTCAACACAAACACAACTCTTTATTAAACGCCCTGTTCATTGTAGGCCCACCCAACATACATGGCCCAATCTCATCTGTGTGATGAGACAGGCTGAAGGAAGCACCCATTAATCATCTATCATCCTGTCTTGCCACTCCACTGCTCCAGCTGGGGAGTTGCACCAGTGTTTCAGGAGGTTGCGCTGCTTCTTCCCTTCACATGAGGCTCTGTTGAGGCCTTGCACATCCTCAGTGTCTATTAGGTTTTGCCCTTGCCTCCATTCCCCAAGCTCCATGTCCCCATTCCCTTGTTGGAGGTCCACGAGCCTGTTCTGCAACACTGGGTAGCGGGTGCGCATGAGATTGTGCAGGATGCAGCAAGCTTCCATGATCCTCCTGACGGTCTCTGGGCGAAGCTGCATGGTGTTGAGAAGTACCTGGAACCTGTTGGCCAGGATGCCAAAGGCGTTCTCCACCACCCGCCTTGCCCTGGACAGCCTGTAGTTGAAGATCCTCAATTCACGGGTGAGGAGTCCTGAGGTGTAGGGCTTCATGAGGTAGGTTGTGAGGGAGAAGGCGTCATCCCCCACGATGAAGTAGGGCACATCTTGTGTGCCGTTGGGCAGGGGGTCTGGATCTGGGAAGCCCATGATGAGGTTGCCTTCCAGCCCCTCCTTGAGGTCACTGGCGTTGTATACCTGGGCATCTGAAGCTGACCCGTTGCCTGAAGCATCGATGTACATGAACTTGTAGTCAGCATCGACCATGGCGAAGAGGACGATGCTGAAGAAGCCCTTGTAGTTGAAATAAGTGGACCCCGACTTGGGTGGTGCTTTGCAGGCCACGTACTTCCCATCGATGGCTCCAACGGTGTGTGGGAAGTTCCACTTCTGATACCACTGCTCTGCAACTTTCTTCCATCCTTCTTCAGTGGAGGGGCACTGAGGAGCTCCTCCAGGTATTCTTCGATGATGGCCTGCACCACTTCTCTGACCACAATGCTGATTGTGTTGTGTGGCACCCTCCAGCCATACTGCATGCTCCTGTAGGTGGTCCACGAGGCCAGGTGGTGCAGAGTGAGTGCCACCTTGAGCCCAGGTTCTAGGCTGGGCCGGAAGTTGATGTTTTCCTTGGTCAACCTGGGTGTCAGGCGCTGCACAATTTCGTCAAACATGGCATCCTCATGAAGTTCTGGAATGCCCGAGTGTCTTCGTTCCTGAGCTCCACCATCAGCTTGTTGTACAGTCCGTACTCTGCTCTTCTGGCGATCCATCTTTGGACCAGACGCTTCTTGGCCACCTCCTTTTCTTCCCGTAGTAGAGTTCATACAACCTGTAGATGTCTTTGCACTGTTGCAGAAGGATGGTGACTGCCAAAAGGACTGTGTTATGATCCATGGTGGACATGAATGGATGCTGTGGAAGAGCAAGAGTCAGATGAAGGCTGCAGACGTCTGCACAGCTAGGCTGCTGGTCTGAAAGTGAGATGCAGGTGAGTTGCTCCCCCTTTTTATAGGCAGTATAGGTGTCCCTTTTCCATCCTCTAGGCATCCTCTAGACATCCTTAATATCCGAGATAGGTCCCCTCTGTGAACGTTTTTTCCATTTTAAACCCTTTGTTTCTGTGCTGCATCCGTTCTGCATCCGTTCTGCATCTGTTCCGCTTCCTCCCTGCGTCCGATCGGATGCGAGTTGCGCGGATGCACAGTGGATGCCTAGCGGATATAGCGGATGCGTAACAGATGCAGAACGGATGCGTAGCGGATGCGTAGCAGATGCAGAACGGACGAATTGGATACATTTTCCACGGAAAAGTTTTGAGCATCTCAAAACTTTCTGAGTGGATGAAACGTCAATAAACGGATGCTGGATGGATAGAGAGGAAGCAAAACGGAGGCAGTGAGTACATCGCGTTAACCAACGGATGGCAAGCTTTTTTGTCCGTTTTACATCCTCTTTGCATCCGTTGGTGCAGTGTGACAGGGGCTTTATGGCATGTTACCTTTAGCATGTGCATCATAGGTTCACCATTAATTAAGCCATCATTTTGCTTTTAACAGAATAAATAATAAGATCTCTGGGAGCTCACACACAATTTACAGATGTGTCCTGGTATTTTTAAAATTGTTTTTGTAAAAATATATAATTCTGAACTTAGAAATTTCATTCTGGAATCTACATTTAAATGTTTTAAGAAAAAGACAAATTGTTTATGAACTTTATGCATTAAAATATGACCAATCAGTTTTGAAAATCGTGACTGTGGTTCACTCCATAACTTCTGTCACATATACATAGCCACTTTATCTAGTCTAAACAACTGGAGTTATTTATGTTATGATGAACACAACAGAAATCTTGAGAAGTATCCTTTATAAGCTCTAGTCTATATCTCCTACAGAATGGTAGGAAGATACAAATCACTTATCTTAAACATAGAAGTAAGCAGAAAGGCACTGATTCTTGTTGTACCTTATATGCAACAGGCATTTTCTTTTTAGTATGGTCTAGTTGCAGCATCCAGAAATCATATAATTGTTCTCATTGTTCTAAAAATACAATGAAAATAATTGAAACTGAAGTAAGGGACGTTTAAATAAATATTCCTATGTATTGGTCATGACTCCACTTGATCTTCTTGTGTTATATAATTTTGAGAGCACTCCAACTGAAGTTGTACAAAACAATGACTGTAGATCTGTACTTTAATGTATGATTTTGCTATCTAAGGAACATTAACCATTGCCTAAGGAACCATTAACCATTCTCACTTCACTATAATCTGGATATAAATATGGATAATTTGTCAGTGGAAACCATTTAATGGCTTCTAATACTCCCATGTTTCTTGGTCAGTGGTAGATTCTTGCCTTGGTGAAATCAATATCATTGCCTTGGTCAATTTGTTCTGTTCCATATATTTCTGATTTACATTGATTGGAAGAGTTGTAACAGTGTTACCTATTTTTGAATGGCAAGATGGAAAGCAGTCATAAACTATTTGAGCCAGTTTCCACTCTATCTCCGTTTTTTTATTAAAATTCCAACAATAAATAAAACCCAATACAAATACAAATTCAATTCCACACTTTCCTCCTTTTTCTTTCTTGGTTTTTCAATGAAATATCAATTTCCTAGGTGGGAACTGGGGAATGCTACACAGTCATAAAATTCCTCAGCATTACAATTATCACCAAACGGATTAGTTGTTATTCGACACTAAGCCAACCTTAGTTGGCTCACTTGTTTTCCAGCTGGAATGCTTTTGAGTACACCTTAAAAGCTGCCTGACTCCTATACTAACATCCTTGTACCTCTATAAGCATTATCAGAGCAGATACAAATAATTAAGGTTTCTCCATCACCTTTCCTACTATATGATCTCTTGGGTAAGATAACTAAACAATGACTGAAGCAAATATGTCTGGAAGTGATGCAGATCAGTCTGTTATTCCATGAACAATTCCTTTCTAGGACATGAAGCTTCTTGCATTTCTACTAAGAAAAAGAAAATGTATTCTTCAGTTAATTTCTGGTTTCTGAAGGCTTCTCCCCAAAAAGGAAATGAAAGGAGGCATTTCTATACTTGCAAATCCAATCTTGTGCTTGTATACATTTATGCTTTTGAGTTGTCGTATTTGCATTAATCAAGAAAAAGGCTCCAAAATGCAGCTGTCAGGAAGTGAATATTTAGAGGACTGGAGCACATGAGAAAGTTTTTCATCTAGCCTCTCACTGTGCAGCCTGCGTCCGTCCGTCCGTCCATCCATCCATCCATCTTTATAATTAATAAAAAAAGAAAAACCTAATAATAGTGATGGTCATACATTGCCAAGGAGGAGGGCAACAGCAGCAGGAGGGTAAGAAGAAACATATAAGAATTTAAACAAAAAGAGAAATAAGTATGACAAAGAAAAACATGATGTAATATGATAAAAAATCAGTTACAATTCTATATACAGTATACTTGTCTGAGGCAAATATTATTCAAGTATGTATATATTTCTAATGCATTTATATCTTATTTTCATAATCTTCCACAGAGACAGAAAGCAAACTTCTTCATTAGAGCTGTGAAAGACAAGGCCTACCCTTTTCCTCTTCACTACTGCATTTCAGCAGTACAGTCTATATGAACAACTCTGAATCCTTTGTGACTGCTCTACTGAATGCCTCTAAATGAAAGAGCTGTTCCCCTGCCATTTGTGATTCACAACTCAGGTTTCAGATGTAACACAACACATGAATATGAATAAACAGATGGGAGGAGGAACAGGGGAAATGTGTGATTAATTTGATCAAAACCCCAGAGTTACAGCACAGCAGCTGTTTTGTCATGGACAGTATTTAATATCTCAGAGCTGGCCTACAATCGCTACAGGGGTTTTTAAAACACTTCCATTTATTTCAGCAGATACGTCTGTACTTCTGCATGATTTCTGGGCTATGCCAGCCACATTTCTACATGGGCAATTATTTCTGAAACCACTTGTGTAATATACAGTATTTCATAAGTGCAGTAGTGTGCCATGTGTACATATTATTTTATTGTGTATCCCAGGAGTCTAGTTCAGTGTAGCATCAAATATGCTAGAGTATAGTTGGGGGACCCAGATTCAAATTTACCTCTAATCACTTCAATATAGCTAAAAAATCCCATAGTTTTGTATTTTTAAAATAACTGCAACAACAAGAGCATCTTCACTTTGCAGCACTTATTAAAATGAATTAAATCTCTTTTAAAATAGAACTTGTTGCCACATTTATGGTATTTTATTGCCTATAATAAAGATCAAATCTAGACATAATTTCCAAATAATATTTTAGTTTTCCTTGTTTTGCTTCATAAAGCCTTAGCCCTTCATTCTAAAATGGTGTGTCTGCAACTGTATTTTGGTCTTGATATATTGTTAGATTGGATTAGATTAAATTAGATTAGATTAGGTTTGGATATTAATATTTTTAAGAGGCAAGAGACTATTTCTATTACAATGCAGATTCAGTAAATAATACATAAACAAATACTGTATTCCAAAAAGATCCTTATTATATTAGGCTCTAAGAGCAAAAACCTACAAAGCCTCTTAGAATAATGAATTACTTTGCTATTCTTTAAAATTGCTCATTACTATCCAGAGTTTTTCAAATATAGTATCCCTATCCTGATCAGGAAGAAGACAAAGAGAGACAAGGCAACATTTTCAACATTTCCAAAGGCAAATCCTTGCACCATAAGCAAAATGGAAGCATGCTCTACTACTCTTGATTCTGTAAACTAATCTTAATGTGAAGTTCCCACTGCCCAGGCTACACAAGTGCTTTTGGCATAAAAAAAAGCTAGGTTTCATGATACACCTTTGAAAGGACAGTCTAAATGGAAGAAAGAAGTAAGTCTCTGAGTATTTTGGTTTCAGAAACCAGATCTGAGCTATCTTGTATAATCAATAATTTGAGCTATCTTGTAGGCCTCAGATTTTAACTAAAAGGGGACCTAGCCTGTTTCTACTATAAGTGCCATTATTGTTTTTAATCTGGGACTGGAGACCATCTTGCCTTATTTGTGTACAATTCAAAACCTACCTTGCCTAAGATAGCATTTAGTCGTTCTGATTCACAGTCAACAACCACGACTCGTTCCTTTTTTTTCTCCAAATTTTGGAAGAGTGACTTGTAGTCCTCTTCTGTTGTTGTCATAACGTTGACTGCTGTTACCTGCCAGTTCTTCTCTGCAGCTGTATCCAACACCTTTTGCAGCACTGACAAACCTGATATAAGGTAAGATCAGATCAGATCAATTCATAAGAATGGCTGTTTTATCTTTCTCATTGCCATGATAGTCAATGAAATAATAGCTTTCAGAAATGCTTCATTTCTATATAAATTTCATGATCCCAATCAATAAATTGAAGGTAAGACACAGCATTTTAATATTGAACATTTAAATGATATGTTTACAATACATGTTCACATAATGTCTGTTGTGGCTTGATAGTGGCCAGCAGAGCTGGCAGCAGGTTTGGACAGCAAGGAGGTTGAGGAGGAACATGGGCCAGTCCTGGAGTCTGAGGCAGGCTCTGATGAGTGCTCTGTGTTGGAGGCAGAGATAGAGCCAGGGCCATTTGACAGTTATCAGCTACCTTCGGATTTGGACATCAGTGAGGCAGAAGAACAGCTAGAGCCTGTTCTTCTTCAGAAGAACAGCTAGAGCCTGTTCCCAGTGTGCACATGTGCAGAGTTGCCAGTAGAAGGGAACAGCTGAGGAACAAGGGCTGACTTGGGAATAAAGCCACAGGTGGATGGTGAATGGCCTCTCCCCTAGAATAAAAAAGAGGAATGAAAGGGAAGTGGGCCTTTGCAGGAGGCAATTAGTTCATTCCTGCATGCTTGCCAAGTATTGCGGTGTAATTGAGAACTATTTTGAAAGACTGTTGACCAAGACTTTGTTGGAGAAGTAATTCATTGTAAATTTAAAAAAAGGGGTTTATTGGGACAAGGAGTTGGCTTCCTGCTGTTAAGGAAACCTAGGTCAGAACAATATCAAATGATATATTAGATCAGCATTATTGTTCCCATTTTGTATATGTTGGCAGCTGGGCAAGTCCACTATGATATGGTAATTTATTTAATGTAACTTAATGCATTATGTGGCACAAATTAGATTTGCAGTATCCTCTTATTTCCTACATTTAATAAGAACTTAATCTCTCTATTCCAACCAATTCTTCATTTGTCCCACAGCTCAGTCAGACTTACCCCGGTCAGCATCATAAATGTACATAAACTTCTGGCACTTGTAATATTCAATTACACTGATGAGGGCATCCTGAAGTTCAGGGCGCAGCTGAATAACAAATTGATTGGATGTGTCAACAGGGAAGCTGGGTGTTACAAAGCAGACATGTAGTGCCCCACAGAAGGACGTGAGCATGTTGACAGTCCTCCTCTCGTAGAAGCCAAAGATAGCGTAGACCCCCTTGGAGAACTGAGAGCAGACTGTGGAGAGAAAAAGAAGAAAACAAAAGTCAGAAATTCTCTGAAAGGAATTAGGTACAGTTACATTTCATCATGAGTTTATTCATTTGAAATAATCATAAAATTCAAATAACTGAAATTGAAGAAAGCCTCAAAGATGGAATGTCCCATTCATTTTCTCTGAGTTTGATGACACATTGTCATCATTACAATATATCATTTTGACTGGCACTTTTTTAAATATCTTCCAAGGGAATTGAGGCTTTAAAAATGATAGGATTAAGTTTATCTAAGCCCACACATGCAAGCAAAGGAAGAAAGGATACTGGAGGAGTTTTGTGATATATCATCATATGTTGTACAGTTATTTCCATGCGGGTCTAGGAAAATGCATTAAGTATTTTTTCAAGATAATAAAGCCACTACAATGAATTGTACGGTTCTAAACAAACATTTTTTTAAAATTTCAATCTACAATATAAAATCTAAATTAGAACGAAAAAGGAACATCCAAATTAAAGGCAAGTAATATTTCAAAAGCATGTTGGCATTTCAAAAATTCTTCTTGATGTGACAATTAAAATAAAACTGCTTTTAAGTGACCTACCTTTTGGCCATTCAAGTACCTTGTATGCCTATGGAGATTCTCAATCATTCAGGTCATGGTGTCTTTCAAAAGGCAACTAGATTTTCTTGTTTGTTTTCCCCTTTGAAAACATTTCATTTCTCATCCAAAAAGCTTCTCCAATTCTTGCCAAAACTGAAAAAGTTTCTTAGATAAGAAGGGAAATATTTTCAAGGGAGAAAAAATACAACAAAGACCAGCTGCCTTTGAAAAGCACCTTTGGTATCTAGAATATTTAGCATGTTTGAGGTAACTTTTTCTTAAGAAGATAAGGAAAATTCTGCTGGATGAAATAAAAGGTTGTTTCTGGATGCAGTAGTATTCTCCATTGCCTCTCACACACTTTGATTTCCTCACAAAAGCTTGCAAGAAGCATCCTAAAGTACTGGTAGACCTATCCTCCACAAAACATGGTCTGCCTCTTCAGAAGAAAAAAAAACAGTGAACAAATGATGTGATAGAAATCCCTGAGGTTTTATTCTGCTATGGAATTTTTAAGCTTGTATGAAAAAGGGAGATTTGGAAAACACTAATTAATGCTTTTGGGGACATTTTCAGCCTCATCACTTTTCTCTCTTGAGACTCTTTTCTAGCAAATGTGAGAGTTAACACTAAGATATGAAACAATAACCCTCAGTTCCATAATAAGGTGAAGATGTAATTTGGATTTGTTTCTTTAAAGTACATGGATATGGGGAATCTAGTAACATGCAAATTGTTGCTCTCAAGGTCAGCAGTGATTTCTGGAGAGACAAGCAATTTAGATTACCTAACAATAGGACAAAAATGGAAAATTATGGCTTATATTTGGAACCAAATTTTGTAAGAGTATTATATCACATGAGAATTCATATTTCGAAAATGTCACATGCTTATTAAAGATTTTATCTCTGAAATTTCAAGACAAATTATACTGTATAGGCCAGGTTGAACTGTACATGCAGATGCGCAACTGAATTGAATACACATATTAGGAAAGATGCATAAAATGTATAAGTGAAAATAATTTTAATCACTAAAACAGGTTTTATTTGTTTAAATTATAATTCAGATATGTCATCCTCACACCTCTAAATATAGGTGCTGGTATGTAGAATTCCTAATTTTTGGTACAGCTGATTGGTCTTTATCTTATTGTGTGAAATTCTGGAACCTTGTACTATTTTTTTAATCTTTTAGATGTTGCTTTTTAACTTCTTTTTAGCAGAAATTAATATTAATTAATTGATTGCTTCTGATAACTAATTATGCAGTTGAGTCTCTGTCATATTTAATTACTTCTGATTACTTTATTTCAATGCTTTGGTTGTTTTTGCTGCTGTTTTATTGGTTTAAGCTGTCTGGGCCACTGTATATAAAATATAAAATGTAGTCTTTCTTATAAATAAAAAAATAAACCCTGAAAAGGGAAGTTAGCACAGAAACTTAAAAAATTGTGAATTTTTTTTTAAATTGTGAAATAACAAATGATCATATGTGACAAGCTTTCACTTGTGGCACAGTTGATCATGTTATTCCTGCAGTGAAAAAGATTTGGGTAGCTAGATCATCATAATGACTCTAGATTTAACGAAAATATTAAGCAATGACATTTCTGCATAAATAAAATCAAATGCTAAAAAATGTCAATTAATTCTATTTTTCTTTTCACTGATTTCAATAATTCTGTTGCTAGTAGGCAAAAGGGCTTGATCTTTGTCAAACAGCTCCTCTGGAGTAGTTTTGCACGGGATCATGGGACTACTTGAAAGCTATGTACAAATTTCCAGAAGAAAATGCATGATAGGGACAGCAGCATATTTTGAAATACTGTATAAACCTCAGGCATACACATTGTCAAACAAGTTTAACTTCATTCATGTTTAATGGTACATTCCGATAAATCAAATTCTAAGGTGATCGTTCTTAAGAGTGACTGTGCTTTCGTCTTAAGGCCAGCCTTTGGTTTTAATATAGATGAATATGACTTTATAACTGCAGAACCCTCAAAAGGAATCTTTTAAAAAACCTTGAGTTTTTCACTGTTTTTATTCTTCTCTGAAGTAATTCTAGTTTTCGTATCTAGCCCGTGATATTTTCTTGTCTTTTAGCAAAGGGATAAGATAACAATTGCAAGTGTTGTAAAAGATCTTCTCTGAGTGCCTCTAAGTACAAGAGCAAAGAATAATTTTAGATTATGCAAAAATATTGGCTCTGTAGATTTTGCAGAATTAATATTCCCAGAATTTTTCATTCACTGTACTGTGTAGGATTGCTGGAAAGTATAGCTTATCAACTTCTGTAGGGACATAGAAGTTTATGAGCAATCAACATGAGATGATGTAAAAGAACATCCTGTACTTCTTATTACCAACTCCTCAATTTACTACATCAGTCTGATTTTATGTCTTCTGATTAACATTCTATTTGGTAGGGCAGCTCTGTCACTACAAACATAGCAATGCCAAAAAATGCCATCTGGAGAAATATAAAAGTATTGTCTAATAAAAAACAAAAATCAAGTGAAAGTTGACTGATTACATTGTTGAGCTATGGTGAGGAACTGCTCCAAGCACTCTTTCCAAAGCTTTCAATCTGAAATCTCTTTTTAAATAAATAAACCTTAATTTGAATTAAAATACAATACAGCACTTTGAAATGAGCAACATAGTGTATTGTAGATTCCAACGCCCTTTGATCTCCCCAAATAAGACAAAATATTTATGTAAAATGTGCAATTTTAGTAGTTTTGTAAATTTGTGCAGAATTTCAGTGGAAGTCTTTGGCAGTCTTATAAGACTATAGCAGTTTGGGTCAGGTCACCCAGATAATTAATAAGGTTTTTCAATGGTGCTCAAAGGATGAAAGCTTGCTCATCTCTGCCTCAGTTAGTAATACAGTAAGTGCTAGATGAAGTACTACAATAAATTTTCTGGACTTGCGTTTTGGTTAAGAGGCTTAATCAAAATAAAATATAATAAAAGACCACCAAAAACTTTTAAGTGTTTCATTTAACACAGAATAATATTAGATTTCCAGATAAATAATACATATTTCCTCGGACACAGCGCATACCAGAATATTGGAGTAAAAAAGAAATCTGAAGCAAGCACTTCTCACATTTCTATTAGCCCAAATAAATGAATATGTACACTGAGAGGATATGTGGAACACTTTAAGTTCCCCACATCATACACACACAATAATCATGCACACTGAGAGATATTTTCTCTGTTCTGACAACTGAATCTTCCATGCCTCACCCTAAACCAAAGACACCTGAAGAGAAAAAAGAACATGTCTAGAGTCTCAATGTACAGAAATTATTAGATTTCTGGGGTAGGGTGGGATGGGGGAAACATAGCTTTGAATCCAAAATGAAACTGAACATGACAGTACTAAGCAAAAAATGCACAGCAGGACTGAGAATTACAACTTGAACTTTACAATCTGTTATTTCAGTATGGTAATCAGAATAAATGCCTTCCAACAATAGTTGATAAGCATTGTGATCTTTCTAAAAGTGCCTTCATTTGCCAAGTTTTAGCTCACTTTTTTGTTATTGTTGAGAGCAATAGTAAGGGAGTCATAATGTAAATTTAAGAAAATGATTTTATATTAAAAAAAATATGAGAAAAGCAAATTGCCTCTCTCTGCTGCCATTAAAGATGGCTGAAGTGTTATCTGCCAGGGAAATGAAATTTTATATGACCAGAATTTTTTCCAACATCGTAATAAGAAAAACAAAATACTATATGGTGAAATTTTAGCCCCAATGTTTTTGCTATAGTTTTTGTTTCTTTGCATCATTGTCTCAAGTAATATTTTTGGAAAAACAAAGAAAGCAATCCCTCTTCTTTAATAACCTCATTACCATCTTGTGATCTATCTACCTCATAAAGCAGATTATGGCTTTGAAACACATTGATTACAGATGCTTCTGATTACAGATGCCACATTCTTTTCCTCTCAATCTTTCTGTCATCTTCAGTACTTTGTATCAGTCATAAACAGGCATCAGTTCTCCTCCTACGCTGTACTGAGATAATTGTTAATCCCAGCCCTTGAAACAGATTCTAGCAGCCAAGAACTCACAGTTCTAGTCTGTTTAGATGGTTGAGGCAAGTCAGAATATTTGAAGAAAAGACCATCTGTGGTTAGGTAACTTGAGGGAGGAGTAGAGATATTTCTTGCTTTCTGTATGACATTCTTAATAATGTACTTTGAAAACTACTGCAGTCATCTTTCTTCCCCTTCTCACAATAACCTCAATTACTTAAATTAGATCCTGCCTTCAGAAGGCAACAACTTTATATCTGTTATAGTCCCATAATTAGTTTGAAATTCACATTAACTGTCAGTAATAATAATCCTGTGGACAACAGAAAAAGGAGGCTTGGGACTACTTTCCATTTGTTCAATGGACCACGTTGTGTGAACATTATAAAATTTAATTAGATGCCAATTAAGCACTAAGTATTGACTTTATGTTTCATTTAAAGCAGTAACTAGATCGAAGAGATAAGCAACTCTTCTGGATACAAACATAGCAAAAACCTTTAAGTAACTCTACTGGATATAAAGTACTTGCCTGCCTACCTTGCTTCCTTCTAAATTTTTTGATCCTTGTATTTCTGATTTATCTAAATGGTAATTTAAAATGTAAATTTTACGCCAGATGATAGAAATTTAGTGAACTGTGCCTAAACTGGTGAGTTCGAAATATGTTTAATAACTGTGCTGGAGATTTCAGTTTGCATGGCCAATGGGGATGACTCACAGTAAAAGCTGGAATTTGTGAATTGTATTTGTGTGTGGGTCCAATCAAATACAGTATCTGTGATCGTGAAAATTTGAATATGGATTAGTGGAATCCAAACTTGATTAACTTAATCATCATTAGTATTAATATTATCCTGCCAGTTTGCTCGCTCCTTAGCAGATGCTTCTAGATCACAGGCTGCATCAGGGTTGTGTTTAACCTCCAGCGGCTTGGGTGGGTGTGCCTATGGTGGCCTGAGTGCTCTGCCAGCTAAAATGGGCTCTGAAGCTCCGTTTTCAGCTGACACAGCCTCCTGCAACGCTCTGCCAGTGAAAATAGAGCTCTGTTCTAGCTGGCAGAAGCATTGCGGGCTGGTCCTTTGCTGTTTCCAAGGTACTCCATGGGCTGTACCTGGGACCTGGGCCTTGCGTTTGACACTCCTGTTCTAGATGATCTAAAACTTTATAAGCCTATTTAGAATCAGTTGAGAATCAATGTGAAAAAGTTGCTATTTATCTTGTCAAATGTCCACTTTTCAAGCCAACAGTTTTATCTCTCTTAAATAACTGTTATGAAATGGTTCTTTTTCGCCAGACTGAAAGAAAAAAAATTCCAACTATAACTGATTTAGAAGGTGAAGCAAGGTGATTTCAGCTAAGTAATGCATTTGATTTCTTTTTTTCCATTCCAGTCTAATGTTTCAAAATGTAGGAATGCGTAAATTAGAATAAGTAGATGGTGACATTTTAAAACTGATTCCCTCAAAGCTAGAAAAGTTGTTCTGTATCTTAGATTGCTTTCATGTACAAAGCATAACTGTGAAGAACTGAACTCTAGCTATTAACACACAGATTTCTTTTAGCCCACTGAACATAATTCCTTTATTCCAATAGTTTCCTTAACCACTTTTGTGGGAGGGAAACCGAGCACAAACAAGGAAACTTGGTTAACTTTGGAAGTTTTATTATTATATTGAGAATAGTCAATTTTTCTCATTTTATAGATTTAATTCTTTTTCAGATATGAGTTTAAATAGATGCTCTTGTCATGCCCCCCATCGGAGTTTGACTCCAAGGAGTCTAAATTAATTTTTGACACAATCAGATATATAACATTTGCAAGCAGCCATTCCAGATGGTATGTAGGCATTTCTTTGAAGCTATCCTATAACTTTGTATAATTTTCATTCATCATTTTTTCTCATTCATTCATTTATTTCTTAATTTATATGACTCCCCATCTCACAAGACAGTAATACAAAACCTACAACATAAAACCCATCATACCATGGTTAAAACAGTAATAATCAATGTTTTGCTCTATTTTCCTGCTCTGAGTTGGCCAGAGTTAATTTAAATGAGTTGAATGACCATAGAAATTGAATAAATAAATAAACAGTTCACAAATAATGCATATGACTGCAACAATTATTGCTTCTGTATCTTTATTTTGATCACAAGTCATGGGAAAGAAGAGGAATGGGGAGGTGTTGAAAATTAATTTGCTCTGCATCTTTTTTTAGTGAGTCACTTAATTAACTTTTCCTGCTCTAATATTTAGATTGGAACACTTATGAATTGGATTGTATGCATCTCCAAATTTGTTGATGCATCCTTTGGCTTAAGACTCATGTGGAAAAAAGTATGTATTCCTGAGGTAATTGATGAAGTAAATGGTTTTCTTTTGGAAATAATTGAGTACATAAGGAAAATTGGAGAGCCTTCTACACTTTTAGTTCTACAGATTTTTGTAGTTCAAATTCAATGACTGATGAATAGACTGATCTTATCATTCAATATATGTCATAGTAACATCTTTTAAAAAAAAATATACATTAAATTTATATCCTGTCCATCTTGGGATTTGAGGTGATAAACCAGAAATAGAATACTTTAGCCATTTAATTTATTGATATCAAAGCAGAGGTTGAATCCAGAAAGTCACTAAGTCCCAATTCTTAGTTTTTTTTCTTGAGCAATGTTCTTTCCTGAACTAGAGGGATTATATGTGAATTAAATACACAAACTGACTCAGAAAAAAGCCATGTTCATTTGATTGGAAATTAGGTGCAAAATGTTCATATGCTTTATGTTTTGAAGATGGTATGCCTTTTCTTGGCTTTTCTTTGCCTCAAAATGCAGAATACTGGGAAATGTTCATAGAAGCATTTTGAGATTATTTATGGCTCTGGAGATAAAATAAATAACGTGCCAACTCCCTGAGTGTATTCTCTTGCATCTGCTACACTATTTTCACTTCTCTGTGTGGGATTCATTGTTCCATGAACCTTTTGAACAGCTGGAAAAAAAAAAACTATTGGTCCTGTTGATCTATTTGTTATATTTTGAAAGGCCCTGCAACTTTCCATACTGCTTTGAAATGAACTGGACTTCTACAGAACATAGATTAAATTCAGTGAGTCAAGACACTTATAAAACTTGGTGCTTTTGTTCAACTCTTGAAAGCAGCATTGCAATGTTACAACACAGCCTCCACCCTTATTACACATGTGTGGGTGTGCAATGACACATTATACACATGAAAGGGACAAAACTTGGATCACGATGGCTTTTGCCATTTGAAGACTACTGTGTCTAAACTAAATCTTGGTGATAAAAATCTCACTAATGTAAAAAGTATTTCCTGAACTGTATTCTCTGGAGGCAAAAATTCCTGCATTTATCTTCACCACCTTTCTGTGAATGTGTGGTACAGGAAATATGTCACAGGTCCACATTATTGACAACCTGTTTTAAGTGCCTTAATTTTCAATTCTGTCTTTTTAGATATACCCCTGTAACAATTTATGCCACAAAAGAGTATTGTGGGTTTTTAATTTTGGATGTTGAAGTTACCTGTTGCAGTCTTCCCTTGGGTTAACTCTGAACTAGAAAAGCAACTTTAAAAAAAATAATGAAACCTTTGGGAATATGATTTTTGCAATGGTAGACCTTGCTGATTCATACTATAATCCTGTACAATAAGCACCTTTTGTTGTGATCTTTAAATAACCTACAACTTTGTAGGTTGCCAGTTACATATATAAAATGTAACTGACCTATTCAACAACTCTAGGAAGCAGGTAACCTTCCGTTGCCATGACTACTTAAGAAGAACTGATCTCAGCATTTTAGCTTCTGTCTTCTAAGCAGGAAGTAGAATTGAGATTCAGTCAACCTGTTTTATTTTCAGAACTGTGGCACGGGAAGGTATGATAGGAATCATAACTTTTTCATCCTGAAATGTTAACTGTTGTGAGTTATATTTGTGAGATGGCCAGCAGTATAAATTCGCTAGCTGACTAAACTAACTGACTGACTGACTGACTAACTGAATGAATGAATAAATAAATAAGTCATTCCCTGTTCTCCTTGTTGACCTCAAATTTTGGAGGTATTTGAAGTTGTTTTGTTTCTTCACCCATTTTTTAACTTATTATGCTGGGCCTCCTGATGAACTTGCAAAGTCCCTGAAAGACAGATTCTTCACTCACCAAGACACAGAGGCTAAGACTTGGAGGGTGAAGACACTCTCTCTGGGACATTGCTTTTCTTCCTTCAGGGAAGTCACCCATGGACTCTTCTTCTTCTCCTCTAACCTAGGAACGAACGGGCCTTCATATTCAGAAACTTTACTTTCCAGCCTTTCCTTTCTATACCAGTCTTCGTAATTTTCTCATTTCTCCCCTTGTTTTTTTTCTCATCTCCTTTGCTCTCTACAATTTTGGGCCTCCCCCATTATTTGAAAAGATGAGTCTTCTGCTCCTCAGAATTCTAGTCCTTAATATCTACATCCTGTACAAGGCTGGACCAATGGTTATGCTTTCACTATCAGCCAGGTGAGCTCATCAACCTTCATAATAGTACAGTTCAAGCCTAAAATTGACAATTGTCTGAGGTGGGGATTAATTATACAAATACTAAGGCTCTTCAAACAGAAGTGTTTGCATGTGCAAGAAGTCTTCCACTATATATAACTCACTTGTGCATGTGGTGATTGGCAGCTCAAATAGAGACCAGATCAGTTACCCACTGCTATTTATGTGCTGAAACCTTCATATGATGGTAAAACCTGAACAGATTTCTTTTGCAGCATTTTGGTTGCTTCTAATAAAGAAATTGTCCAAATGTATTTCTCAAGGACCACAGAAGTTATTGTTTACAATAACTTTGGCTCAGTTTGTTAATTAATCCATTTCATTTTTTTCCCTTGGCTGTCTTGATTCTCTGGTCACGATCTCAGGTCTTGATTTCTCCAACACCAAAATTCAAAGGTGAAAATACTCTTCCCCCCCTGCTTTTTTCAATGCCCAACTTTTGCTTTCACAGGGAGTTGCAGAGAACATTGTGGTCTGCACAATTCTGATCTTTATATGTGTAGATACATCATTTGATGTATTTATATGTCATTTGATGTATTTGTACACATTCATATGCGTAGATACATGATTTGAATATCTTTTCCAAGGCCTTCATCACTGCTCTGCCAAGTACTACCATGCAGTCAGCACAACTGTTTGTTCCTTTACTGGTGGTAGTCAATCCTAAAAGGCAGAACCTATCCATCACTTTGATATCTTCATTGTCAATTCTAAGTCTGTTCTGCCTGTTGTCCTTTGTTTAGTCCACTTTATATTTAATTTTAGTCCCAGTTTTCTCACTGTACTTTTTGATCTTTATTTCTAGAATTTGCAGATCCTTTGTATTTTCAGCTATCAGAGGAAATGTATTTCTTAAGAATCAAGAAAACTATTTTTTGTTTGTTCATTTTTGAACCTTACTTAGCAACAATTTTAGGCTAATGAAGAAATCCTTCAAAGGCCCAAAATTTGTTCGACATTACAAATAAATTTATGTTACCAGTGAAGACCTTGATAAGCTAATTAGAACATGGGATAATGTTAATGTGGTTTCTGATCTGAGCACTCGTGAAATATTATACTCATGCTGATGTTTAACAAAAATAAAAAGAAGGGGGGGATGTTGCAGGTCACATATTCTATTTAGTCTTATTAGATGCTGACAATCTGGACCAAGTTTGAATTAAAATGGCCATATAGAAGTAGACAAAGAATAGGATTTGTACTTCAGAAACTGATAAATGTAGGACCAGCTAGAACTCAATTATTAGAAAATCTATATCATGGCATTTGTCAAAAAAGCCAACAGCTATTCCTGGACAAAATTGAGATTAATTATCCTATTAAAATACCTGGAATAGGTCCTCCATTTTGCCAACTATAGGAAACCCCTGTAGACTAAAGCCTTCTCAGTCACTGCATGTCAGGGAATGTATGCATCTGTCATTTGGGGACAGTTGCATAGGTGTTTCATTTACAAATGTTAAGTTACAGTTACAAATGCAAATGTTAAGATTCTGGGTAAGGGGCATTTAAAAAGCAAAACACAGAATGGTACATTGGATCAACCAATTAGCATGCAGAATACACGTCTCTATAGAATATGTGGTTGAAATTTGGGAGTGTGCTTGTCAGCCATCGAGAGTCACCTGCAACCTACACTTACCTATCAAGCCCTTCGCAGTATAGCTATGTGGCGATGCCTGTGCACAGTTGTAGGCAACTCTAAATCAAGCTTAAGTTGCACAGAGGAGCTCATCTGTTATCCTAAGGCCCAGTCCCATTGCACTTACGGATGCAAAGAGGATGTAAAACGTTAAAAAAAGCTTGGAATCCGTTGGAAAACGCTATGCATCCATTGTGTACTCACTGCATACATGTTTCACACGCTCTATCCCTTGAGCATCCGTCCACTGCGATTTAATCCATGCAAAAAGTTTTGAGCTGCACAAAACTTTTTGAACGGATGAACTTTCCACCGTGTACGATGTACATCCGCAACATATACGGGCAACAAACATTCTGTATCCGTTATCATCTGTTAAACGTCTGCTGTATCTTCTCTGCATCCTCTGGCCATCCCCTCAACTCATATCTGCTGCAGCTGAAAACGGAAAGAGGGAGGAAACAAAAGGTACACGGAATGTCTACACAGCGTTAGTAGCATGGAAATAGAAAGGATGTAAGCGTATGCATCCCATATATAAAGGATTAAAATGGACAAAACATTTGTATCTGGGATGTATCTCATATATTTAGGATGTCTGGAGTATGTCTAGAGTATGTAGAAGGACACCTAGCAGACAGCTGATATTTTCTATAATAAGGGGGAGAAAATCATCTGGATCTCAGTAAGAGTCCAGCAGCCATGGTGAACAGACCTCTTCACCCTTGGTCTTCAACATCATCAATTGTTCTCCACCATGGATGATGAAACAGTCCATATGATAGCTGTGCCCATTCATCACCAGAACTAAAACCTGTTCAGACTGTATCAAGTTTTACACAGAAGGAGAGGAAGGAGACGTCCAAGAGCTGTGTGGGTCCGAGGATGGATCGTGAGAAGAATGGAATTTGGACTGTATGACCAGTTGATGGCGGAGCTGAGGAATGAAGACCCTCGTGCATTTCATCACTTCATGAAGATGCCACCAGCCATGTTTGACGAACATGTACAGCGTCTGAGACCCATCCCAACCTGGAGCCTGGACTGAAGGTGGCACTGACTCTGCGGCACCTGGCCTCTGGAACCACATACAGAAACATGCAGTATGCATTAGCAAAGTGGTCAGAGAAGTGGTACAGGCCATCATTGAAGAATACGTGGAGGAGCTCCTCAGGTGCCCCACCACTGAACAAGGCTGGAGAAAACTTGCAGAAGAGTGGTATCAGAGGTGGAACTTTCCCCACACCATTGGAGCCATAGATGGGAAGCACGTGGACTGCAAAGCTCCAGCCAACTCAGGGTCCAATTATTACAACTACAAGGGCTTCTTCAGTATCATCCTCTTCGCCATGGTTGATGCTGACTACAAGTTCATCTATATCGATGCTTCAGGCAACGGGTCAGCTTCAGATGGCCAGGTAAACAATGCAAGTGACCTGAAGGATGGGCTGGAACACAACCTCATCATGGGTTTTCCAATGACACACAAGATGTGCCCAGCTTCATCATTGGTGATGACGCATTCTCCCTCAGAACCTACCTCATGAAGCTGTACAGTTCAAGATACCTCACCCGTGAAGAGAGGATCTTCAACTATAGGCTGTCCCAGGCGAGATGGGTGATGGAGAACACCTTTGGCATCCTGGCCAACAAGTTCCAGATACTTCTCCCCACCATGCAGCATGAGCCACAGACTGTGAGGAGCATTGTGGAAGCTTGCTGCATCCTGCACAATCTCATGCGCACCCGCTACCCAGTGTTGCAGAATAGACTTGTCGACCATCAACAAGGGAATGGGGACATGGAGCCTGGTGAACGGTGGCAAGGACGTAACCTGATAGACACTGTGAATATACAAGGCCCCAACAGAGCTTCACGTGAAGGGAAGAAGCAGCGCAACCTCCTGAGACACTGGTGCAACTCCCCAGCTGGAGCATTGGAGTGGCAAGACAGGATGATAGATAATTAAGGGATGCTTCCTTGAGCCTGTCTCATAACATTGATGAGATTGTGCCATGTATGTTGAGTGGTCCTACAATGAATAGGGCATTAATAAAGAGCTTTGTTTATTTTAAAATGTGTTGATCAATGAATAAATTGTTATTGATAATAAAGGTCCATATGTGTGGCATATGGGATGGTGGACCATACAGTCCCACTATACTTGCACTGGAGGTTTATCTATCCCACACCTATCCTTATCTATCCCACAAGCATGCAAAGGCTTAACCATTTTTTCAAAGTTTTTACCAACACTTTATTAAGTAAACAAAATGAACCAAGTAAACTTTATTAAGTGTCTTAAGCAAAGATAAACTTTATTAAACTTTATTGCCTGACTGACGAACCATGGTGTTCCTGCAAGATATATCTGGCAGCACGTCTTTCCCCTGTATGCTGACTGCATGTGTGCTGCATCCTTTTATATCCACGGAGCGGACGCAATTCATACCCCCCACATGCGCAGTGAACGCTTTGCATCCGATATACATCCACGCGGCATCCCCTATGTTTCCTATAGGCGTATGTAATGCATCCACTTCATCTGCTATGCATCCGCCCCTTCCGCTATGCGTCCGCTTCGAAATTCTCCCCCGGAACCCCTTCGGAGGTGTCATCCGCTTCCATCCGCTTTCATCCGCTCGGCTTCCGATGAACATCCATTTAACATCCCCACTATGTACTACCCACGTCCATTCTTTATCGTTCTGTTTATGCAAATTTTCACCAATTTTTGGAGCAGATGAAAATGGATGGAGCCACCCCTGAAATTTTGCTCGTCCGCTGTGTCCTTTATGCATATGTTTTGCGTCCATTGGCCAGTGGGACCGGGCCTTTCCTTAAGGCAGGAGATGGTAACAATATACATTCAGCACTAACATTATTTGAAGCTAAACCAATAGCACAACTTCTTTATGGTGCTCACCTATTGCACCCTTTTTCAATTTTTCACTTTTAGAACTTGTTTGATCCAAATTTCTTAGATCAGCCATTCAAATCCAAAATGTGTCTTTAATATTACCATGACTCTAGAACAAGACTTTATGTAAGTTAGGTTAGAGTGTGGATGACCATATTTAATGATTAGCTCAGACTATATTTTTCCCCTTAGTCTTACCCCATTAACAGATGAGTTTCAGTCTATATGTAAAATCAGTCTACATGAGTTTCAGTCTACATGCAGTGGCAACTGAAATGTGATCCTTGGGCTTCTGTCCAGGTCTTCTTCTCAGCATGGGATACGATCAGACCAAAGTAGTCATTAATGTGTAGAAGACACAGAGGCAAATTGGATCTAGCCTGTCCCCCAAACTTTATTGCCAGTAAATCCAAAAGATCCTCTCCTTCCCCTATGACATGCTTAACTAAAGTATGAAACCACTAGAAGGCCTTTATTTTGGCAAAATATTATGCCCTTCCCTCAGCTGTCCTTGAAGACCAACACAGGAAAATTATCTTCCTGGATAGAACATTTCTGTGGATACATGGAAACAACAAAGCATTTTTGTCTTTGTATTAGAGAGATAGTTGTCCTAGCCCCATCATCTTACTTATTACAAAAATACCCAGAGTACATTCTATACCTTCCTCTGTTTCAGATACTATCCCTACTATAACAGATAATGTTGTCAGGTTCTGCACAGAGATGCTTAAAACTCATCAAATGATGACTTATGCTATAAACTTATAACCAAAGTTTTTAGATCATTTCATCATTTCATTCTTTCTATTGATAAACTAATCTTAATGAGCACCTACTTCATTATGCTGGAATGCTCTGAACTGTGATAGAATTATGTAAAATTAGATATGATTATGTTAATTGAAAATGTTATATTGATTTATCTGTGAAATTAACTTATTTATAATCTAAATCCAAACATTCATATAATACACCATGGAACAACATCCCACAATATGAAACAGCTATCCTTTAACAGCTATCCCCAAGAAAATGCCAACCCCAAATAAGAATCCAACCTTAGAATCATAAACCCATTTAAAAAGTATCCCTTTCACCCTCTTGCAGAAGGCTGAAAGGAGCTTAAGCACACTGAAGGGGCAAGGATTCGAAGCAGTAGGGCCACTATGGAGAATGTCTCCTGATTCCCATCTCCTAAGTGATTGGAAACTAAAGCATCCCTTCCCTAGATAAGAACAGACTAAATCCATTTGGAAAAGGTATTGAGGTAAAGGAGAAGATAAAGGACTCCCTGTTTGAAAGATTCTACAACAATCTGTCTTGCTCTGAGCTGTCTGAAAAGGTCATGATTCATTTCATTAATGGACTGCTGATATCAAATTACTGAAGGCAGTTATCATTGATGGTAATTATAACTCCTGCAATGGTTGGAATCTCTCCTAGAGGACTTTTAGCTACCTGTAAGAACAACAATGGTGTGAGTGTGAGATCTTGCTAGGTGCAGTCTTGCTGCTAATGTCAAAACAGGAAAACTGAAACCAAGAGTATCAGAGGAAAGCCATTCAATTGAGAAGGAACTCTAAAATCAAACCAGAAAGAAGATGATGCAATCTGTGGTGTTACCAAGAAACAAGTATAGATATGACTGAAACATTACCCCAAGTTTGAATGAAAAACAATGAGTTTGAATTTGGAATATGAAAAGCTGAAATGAAAGCAAATGTGAAATTATTAAAAATGAAATGCAATATATTGTGTGAGACAGTTTAGGAAAGGGTCAAGTTAACTGAAATGTTTATGTGAGAAATATAACGTAAATATAGAATGAAAGATATAAAAGAATGAAGTAGCAGCAGTGTCATTCAAAAAGAGATCAACCAAATGTTATTGATGACAATAAAGTACATACTAGATTATATCAAGGAGAATGATTTCTTATCCAATGAACATAGATGTTATTTAAGTATTATATGCTAATGAGTGACCAGAATGCCTATGTTAGAAAAACTGAGTCACCTGGAAATGCAATAATATTTGGATAGGGCCTTTTGTGAAAGCAAGTCTTTGTTGGCAAAACCTACTTCAAATAACCTAACCTAGATTTGAAATACGGACATCAATAGATGCACACTATCACAATCAAATAGAAAAACCAAGAGCATCCACCAAAAGATGGAGAAACACAGCCAGAACACATTTAGATACAAGAGGAGATCATGAATAATATACAAGATAAACTTAGAAAACGAAGGGAGACACAGAACAGTCAGAATATTAGTGTAAGAAATGAATTTTTCATTTATTTGAAAAAGAACTTGATGAACTATGGGATAAGCTAAAAACAGAAAAAATCCAAAAATTCAAAGAGGAAGAGATTTGACTGGCTTTCAGAACAAACAATTATACCAGCCAAAGAAAGAAGAAGATGAAAGCTTGGGAGGTAGGAATGACATATAACAATGATATGTAGTCTTCCATCAAGCCAGAAAAGGCAAGAAGGTACTCTTTATCAAGAACATTAATAATTGGGGACACATAACAAGAACATGAGATATGTTTTTCAGATGATCAGAGAGATTACAGCTAAGTTGGAATACTCAAGAGTGATCACAGGAATGATCTCATACAGGCAAAAGAGTTTATAAAGGAAAATCGAAATGCTATGCTGGAACCATTTATAAAAGTGATTACTGAAGAAAAAAAACATTTGCAGAGAGAGAATATATTCAGGAATAAAGCAAATAGGAAAGCACCATAGATAGAGGTAAAAAAAAATTCCCTCTGTTTAAAGATGCAGAAAATGAAATTAAAGCGCTCATAGCTACATGTCTGTTCCGTCCGGAAAAACGCGAGGTAGACCAGGTTCCAACAACAAGTCTTTATTTATAGTACAGTTGCAAAACGGAACATTGGCTCAAGTCGTGACAGCCCTTTTATACTTTTCTGTCTGCTGGCTTATAGCCAATGACATTCATTTGATTTTGCTGCCTTTGTGCGGCTTTGGGGATTGGTTCTTTTTGAACCTATCCCCATTAGTTTTTAGTGACCAATCAGAATGGGTTATTTGGATTCTACTATTTATATACAGAACACCCCTCCCCTCTTAGTTCAGTCCTACGTGGTGACGTAGTCGCGCAGGTAGGTGGGGCTTCTCTTGACTCAACTGGACTTGCGCGGTTCATTATTGTTGGAGACTTCGACCGGTTCGGATGGGGTTGCTGTGTCTTCCGTCCTTCTCCATGGAACCGTCTGGAAGGGTGAGTCAGCCATTTTACTGCCGCCTGAGTTTCTTAGGCTGGTGGTTTTGCCGCTCCCTCCCGTTTCCTCCGGGCAGGTCGAGCTGGTCTGGCTGGCCCCTTCGGATGGACTCTTCTTGCAACTTTCTTCAAACAGTGAGTCTTTTATTTGCTCTTTTTGATTGTTATTGTTTTCGGAGTTTAATTTAAACGGTTCTTTATTGATTTCTCGCATTTCCCCCCCCTCTTTGGTTTGAATTTTGTCGTGTTTTTCTATGTGTGGTTGTGTGTTGCATCCTTGGCTGAAATTAGGACGTCGTCAAAGTATGGCACGACCCCTCTTATGCCATTTAGCAGACGTTCCATGAGGCTCTGGAAAACGCCTGGGGCTACGCTTACTCTAAATTGGAGCCTGTTACATTTGAATGCCCCTTTGTGAGTCACTATTATTTGTGCTTCTGCCATTAAGGGGTCTACTGGGAGCTGTTGGTATGCATGTGCCAGGTCTAGTTTGGCAAAAACCTTTCCTCCCCCAAGAGAGTGCAGTAGGTGTTGCACAACTGGCACCGGGTACGCGCTCTGTTGCAACGCATGGTTCAGGGTAGCCTTGTAGTCGCCACAGATTCGAACCGACCCGTCTGGCTTAATTGGTGTCACAATTGGTGTTTCCCATTTAGCGTGGTCGACCGGTTCCAAAAACCCTTGATCTATCAATTTATTTAGTTGTTCCTCTATTTTTTCTTTTAAAGCAAAAGGGACCCGTCTGGCCTTTAGTCTTTTAGGGGTTATCTGTGGGTCTAAACTAAATGAAATGGGGGTTCCCCGATACCTGCCTAGGGAGCTGTCGAAGACGTCCTGGAATTCTCGGATCAGGTCTTCTTCCCAGTCAGTTGCGGCCACCCGGTCCACTCCGGTCATCCCGATGCCCAATGGTGCGAACCATTCGATACTCAGGAGGCTTGGTCGATCTCGGTCGACTATTGTTAGTGGTAGTACTGCGACATGTTGCCTGTAAGCGATTCGAAAATGTCCAAGGCCAATTACAGGAATTCGGTTTCCCTGATAATCTTTGAGGGTTAGTTTTTGTTTCTGGAGTTCCTTAATTCTGATGTCAGGAATTAGTTTTTTGAGGGTGTCCCATGACACCATGGATAGGAATGATCCAGAATCAACTTCCATCTCGCAGGGGCTGTCTTCGATCTTTACAACTATTTTTACTTTCTTCCTGCTTTCCGTCTGAGCACTTCCGACAGTGAAAGTTTGGTATGCTTTCTCCCGGTTAGTGGCTTGCCTGTTTCGCTGCCACTTTCTCTCGGAGAGTCTTGGCTCAGGCTTTGCTGGGGAGGCGTTTCATCTCTTTGGGCTGTAATTCTTTTTGTTTCTGCAGACTTTCTCGATATGCTCCCTTTTCTTGCATGCTCTGCAAATGGCATCGAGGAATCTGCAATCGGCTCGGGGATGGTTTCCCCCGCAGCCAGCACATTCCCGCCGATTTCCATTTTCGCGCCCTTTCTTGTTAGCGTATAGGCGGTGGATTTCGTCATCTTCCTCCCCGGATTCTGATGTCTCTTCGAGTTCTTCATAATGAGTGGTTGTGAGAGGTTGTTTTTTTCCTCTAGCCGGGCTTTTTTCATCGTTACTTGCATTCATTTGTTTCATCTTATCAGCCGATTTTTTGGCGGCTTCAGCAGCCGAGGCTTCTGCAATAGCTTCGGCTACTGATATGTTGGGTTTGTTCAGTAGTTTGCTCTGTATGGTTGAGTCTCTTAACCCCAATATCACTCGATCCCTCATCTCTTCATCTAAGTTAAGAAACTCGCAATCTCCCCTTATTTGGCGTAGTGCGGCTACAAAATCAGCGATGGTTTCTCCTTCTTTCTGGTCTCTCCAATAAAACTCGTGCCGCTTTATGAAGTTTGACACTACTGGTGCATAGTGGGCCTTTAATGTTCTTTGGAGCTCGGTCCACATCAGTTGTTTGACATCTCGGGGCTTTGCCAAAGCCTTGGCCATTTTAAAAATCGCGGGCCCACAGTGTGTCAAGAAGATGGCTCTTTTTCGTTGGTCTGAGATTTCCTCCATCTCATTGCTCTCTAGGTACATCTGGAAATGGTCTACGTAAGATTCCCAAGCTTCTTCATTGGGGTTGAAGGGTGCGGGCGGCGCATTGTTTCCGGCCATTTCTCTTTGTCTGGCTTGTCTGTCACCGCGTGCTCCGTCTCGCATTTAGGACGATCCCACCTTCGTCGCCAGTGTTCTGTCCAGAAAAACGCGAGGTAGACCGGGTTCCAACAACAAGTCTTTATTTATAGTACAGTTGCAAAACGGAACATTGGCTCAAGCCGCGACAGCCCTTTTATACTTTTCTGTCTGCCAGCTTGTAGCCAATGACATTCATTTGATTTTGCCACCTTTGTGTGGCTTTGGGGATTGGTTCTTTTTGAACCTATCCCCATTAGTTTTTAGTGACCAATCAGAATGAGTTATTTGGATTCTACTATTTATATACAGAACAGTGTCAGATATGAAGCAATGATGTTTTGGGGTGCTTTTAAGTTAGTGTTGATGCCTGATAACTACCTGGAGTAGCCCTTGCAGTTTTCTTGGCAAGATTTCAGAAATGGTTTGCTATTGACTCCTTCCTAGGACAGGGGGAGGGGAGAGGGAGGGAGGGAGGGAGGGAGGGAGGGAGGGAGAGAGAGAGAGAGAGAGAGAGAGAGAGAGAGAAAGAAAGAAAGAAAGAAAGAAAGAAAGAAAGAAAGAAAGAAAGAAAAAAAGAAATTGGTCCAAGGACTTTGTATTTAAGGTGGGACTAGAACTTCCAGTCTTTCATTTTCCGGTGTCTTAACCACGATGCCAAATTGTCTTTTATGAGGCCTATAGTCCAGACTACACTCCTATATTGAAGAACAAAGATGCAAGAGAATGTGCAAATTAACAAATTGTTGCTTTATTTAATTACACAATCGGTTTTGCATAAATTCATAAAGTTACAGAGGAAGCTACATGGAAAGAGAGATGACTGAAGAACAGGTACATTTCACATGAGGTACTAAGATAGCAGAGGATGAAAAAGGAGAGAAGAGAACCTCAGGTGATTTACCATGGTTTATGGACCACAGCAAAATCATTGCGTATAGCAGGGGTTTCAAATTCAAATTATTGGGAATGCTGCCTAAGGAATAATTTTGAAGTGTTTTTTTGCATACTGCTGTGGAAATCTCTAGTTATTCAAAACCTTAAGTACAAAATAGAACTACTTAAAAAAAACATAGTGACCAATTATTTCACTTGACTCTTTGATGGCAGCTATTTTTCATTAACTCAGACAGTCCCAGCTCCTGAGTCATGCCCTTGGCCAAGATTGGCCTCCAACCTGCTCCTAACCAGAAATGGTATCACATCAGAAGTACCTACTATTTAAAAAAGCCATCATCATCACCACCACCACCATCTCTCTCCCTCATCTATCTATCTATCTATCTATCTATCTATCTATCTATCTATCTATC
>BLBF01000003.1:69970235-69983305 GCA_015471245.1 Laticauda colubrina
ATCTATCTATCTATCTATCTATCTATCTATCTATCTATCTATCTATCTATCTATCTATCTATCTATCTACCTATCTATCTTTCCCCATTCCCATCTCCACGAGAGAAAACTTATTAGTTTCCTCACTGCTCTTCCTATTCCTCACTGGCAGATAGACCCTCAAAGTGAGACAGCCTTTCTCCTTAGCTGTTTCTTCCCTTGTGTAGTTCCAATCTGTTTTCTATGGCCAAGGGGCACCTCCATGTTGCCCTGATCAACAGCCTCAGAAGCAATTCTACCCTGGAGTTAACCATGAGAATAGGAAAGAGTTCCCACAAGACAACAAAAGTAAAGCAAGCAGTATAAGAAACCCCCATGTGCAAACTGCTTGCCACTCTTCTTCCTGGAGCATTTCCTATTGCCAAGCTGTAAATCTATAGGCATGAAGGTTCTAACCTAGCTGGAAATTCCTATAAAAGGTTATCTTAGGCCATAGGAAATAACCGGAGTATGTGATTTCAGGACCATAGTTTGGGACTTCAGGTAATAGATTGGGACAGAATATAAAACACATTGAGAATAATAGGTGTGCCAGAACAATTTAGTCTTCTGAAGATGAGAAATTACTAAGAAATCAATTTGTAAAAGCATAAAAAAATGAATGTCTGTGCATATTATCTCCTTATACGCTTAATTTATATACAAATGTAAGAATACAAAATTTTAATGGAAGACAGCTGAAATAAAAATCAGAGATAAAATATTAATTATCAGAGAAATGCAGGTGATATCATTTCTTAGCCACAAGTAAAGGTTATTTAGAAGTGCTCATTATGAAAGGATCAAAGGGAAAGATGAAGTGTGAAAAAAAAAATCAGGCTAATGTTATGTTTGAGCAAGGGAATGAATTTTCCCTAGTTCATCCACTAGAACAGCTGTTTCTGAACTTTTGACCTGGAAGGAATCCTTAAAATATTTTTCAGGGAACTCCTGCATAAAATTAAATAAAGAAAGAAAACTTCACAATGTAAATCACTTCTAACTTATGCAATCCACATTTTACAAGATTTACAACAATCGCAAAAAGGCAGGCTGGATCTGAATTATGGAGTGTAAAGCATCCCACCACTGTAAATGTCAGCGTTGAATGATACGTGAAATTAAGGAAAAAGATATCTGGTTTTGTTCTATCACAATCTCTTGCAAACTCTCTGAGATCCATAGAACTCCATTTAAAAAATCTGTATGAAAAGGTGAAGACTTTTTTTACACCCCCCCCCCCCTCAGAATCAAACATAGATAATAGAATTCTGGAGAAATAAAGAGGACATTAATCCTAGGAAGGAAGGCAAGAACACTTAGATAAATTCAAGAAGAATAAGAATATTTCTATGGCAACGAAGAGCAGAATAGTATATTTCCAGTTGTCAACTGAGAAATAACAAGATAGAACAATAGATCCCTTCTAATTATCTTTTTGGAAATGATTATTAAAAGGGTTCTTCAAGAAGAAGCAATCAACACTGGATAAAAAAAAAGACTAATTGCTCTCTGGAAATTAAAAAAAAGACAAGCAGAAATTCATATTCTTTGGGGGTGTGATATAAATGGATGATTCACTAAAAAAAAATCACTATGCTTTGCAAAATTGAGGGAAAAGAGAAGACAAGAGAGAAAATGGACAAATGATATCAAAGAGGACTTTCCTTCAAAGAGCTGCTAAATATTACTAGAGGCGGGTTTAAGATTGCAAGCATTTTTTTTCTCTGCAGTCACCAGGTGTCAGGCATAGCTTGATAACACTTAACTAAGTATGACTGATGTCTTTGTAGCCTCAATGCAGTTATAGACCAATGCACCATACATTTAAATTGGGTTTTTTTTTTTTATGATCTTAAAGCTGGAGTCACTGGTGGTGCCTCAATAGAGGCAATTTGCTGAATTATTTCTTCTTTGTTAGAGCAGGAAGCAAACATATATATGCACATGCATACAGGCACACCACAATCTATTAGCTATGAGGATTAACCTTTCATCTTCAGTATCATGTTGGCCAGGACCAAGAAACTCCAACATCCTTTAAAGCAGGGATCCTCTACTTGGCAACTTTAAGACTTGTGGACTTCAACTCCCAGAATTCCTCAGCCAGCAAAGTTGAAGTCCACAAGTCTTAAAGTTGCCAAGTTTGAGGACCCCTGCTTTAAAGCATGGCCAGGGTCAAAAGAGATGTATACGGAGGACTATAGTTTATCAAAAGGCTCCCTATCATAGGCACTACTAATATTTAAACCATAGAGTAAAACAGAAATCTGCAATGGTTGCACTGATAAAAAAGGATGAGCTGAGGTCAAGGAATTCTATATGTGATAAAACATACTTAGGTGATGTCCTCCATAATACTGATTAATTTGACCAATGGTAGCATAACTATTGGAGAAAAATATGCTTGTCTTAAACCACAGTTTGCCCTTCCCTGACTTATCCCATAGCGTAACGTCTAGATGCCAAGCTAAATCAAATCAAGGAGCAAAATATAAGATGATCTCGTCCATCTAATCTTGCATATTTTGCTTCTAAAGCCTTTTAATGTAGTTTCAAAATTCATTTTCTTTTTTCTTTTAATGGTCACCCTGCATATTCATCTGCATGTTCTTCATTAGTATGCAGACAGAGTTTGTACCTTTTCACAGTTAAAACTGTTTTAAAAGAGATTATTTTCATCTACTGTCCTTTCACTTCCATAATGTCGTGTTTCCTCAGCTGCTAAACTAGCACATTTCTGAGACACATACACAATGTCAAATTCACTCTGGATAAACCGAACAGTAGTAGACAATCTGTTCATCAAATAAGATTGTTTTTAAAGAGGACATCTATCATATTCAAGTATATTTATCAGCTTCCAGCTGATCATCTTTGTCAATAAATAAATGATTGTTTAATTTCAGAAAACTGCTCATCTATAAATATATCAATTAATACAAGGCCAAAATTGCTAATGAGCACATGGCATTTCATAGCAAAAATTTACATACCAATTGATATGTAAAAAATAATGGGATATTAGCTGTTTTGTTTTTTGTTTTTAACTGAGTATTAGTCAGTCTGGAGTTGGGCTCTGTCTAAATCAACCAATCAACCAAACATATGCAGAACAGATATTGGCCAGAATACACCAGATTTCCATATTCATTAATAATATTCAACATCTTCTTGCCAACTTTTTAAATTAGGTCAGAATTCTTAGACTCATAGCCACGTATCTAGTCAAGTCTTTCTGATATTTTGCTTTCATTTAACTCTTCATTCTTTTTGGCCTATAGAATAAGAACCCTGGTGATGTATACATTTATAGAGTTGTTATTGATTTTTGTTTAGGAGTTTCCATTGTTTTTACTATGTTATACATCACCATGATAATTGTTCCAATATGGCAAGTCTTTTAAATAAGCAAAGTAAATACATTTCATACAATGAAGAGCAAATATTCTACCATTTTGACTCAATCAGTTTAAAAAAAGTATTGGGATAGAAACTCTCATTTGGAATTTTGTATGTACTTCTTGCTCCTTATCGCCCCCCCCCCCCAATCCAGCAAGACTTGGAAAAAATGTGTGTGTGTGTGTATAACATGTGTGTGTGTGTGTATACACAAGTATGTACACAGGTAAATGGTGATTCATATTTTTGCAGGATGAAGTCAATCTAGAATGATGTTGACCCCAGGTAAAAGGGTAATTTAAAAAATAGTAGTTGTGATAGCACCAAATAATACATGTAAAAAGAGATTGACTACTGGCCAGGGCCACAAACTACCACATGAGCATTTTTGAAAGTTGTCTTGGAAACTATTGTTTATTCAGCCAATAAACATAACAAACGTGCATATTATTTAATGGCATAAGTTTTGATTTCCAGGAAGAACTATCCTACTAAACAAAGAGAAGGCCCCCATAGCAACAGCCAGTCAATCAAGACAAGACATCCTATAATTAAACAGGATTTGTCTTGAGTGTCCTGATAATATATGCTGGATTTCTGTATAAAACCAATTGCGACACATCACAAGACATGAAAGCCTGGGATTCTCTCCAAGGCAAGGTTCCTTTTTTGCTGAGGACTTTGTAAATGGGTTGTTTCTAAACTTGTTTCAGGTCATGGGCAGGAAAAGCTTTGATGTGCCCAGACAAGCCGATTGAAAGCTTTTGTATAATCAACATTGGGAGCTGTTTGTGGTTTAGAGAAAGATATTTCTTCCTTCCTTTTCTTTAGGAACCTTTTGTATTTTATACTGAGATGCTGTCAGAAACCAGCCAGAGAAGCAGTATAAAGCATTTCTTCCCACCTTTGACAGATAATGAAAGCAAACCCATTTGACTTATGTTGAACTAAAAGCGGACTCAGCATGGACCTGCCAGTTCTGGCTTTATCAAGGCAGAGTCTGTTTTAGAGTGCTATGAAGCCAAACCTATTATTTTAAGGTCCAATTTCATTATGATTCATAGGCTTTAAATTGTAATCTTGTAGATCTGTGTGTGTATATCCATCACCCACTCAAAAATGTTTATGATATGAAATTTATGATTGACATCTTGAAGAAACAAAGGGCTGAGTTTTTAACATCTACACTACACCCACACACCCACAGCAATGGTTTTAATTTCCCCCTTTCCTGCTTATCAACACAAAAACTTACATCAGTAAAAGATTCATTCTCACTGTCCCTTAAAACACAAAGGTAAGGAAACAAAAGGGTTACATTTCAGCTTCAGTCAACAGAAAATTTGTGATTTGCAGTCCAAAATACCTAGAAGGCATCAAGCTGTCCTTCCACCTGGATTTCACATTTCATTTTGTCTTGGAACAGTTGACAATTGTACTAGGACCAAACAACAATGCTCCAACATACATTAGTCATTCTCTGCTCACATGGATTTATGCCTGCTATGCAAAAGGAAAGTGATGGAAGAAGGTAATGAATAATTTACCTTTTAGTAGCCTTTAAAATAAACATTAGGTTAAACATTTCAAAAACCCACTTTCAATTCATTGAAAAATACGTTTAAAAAATGCAGGCTGTTGATACACAAGAACTGAATGAACACTAAGTACTCTTTTATGTTGTGTTATTTTAACTTTTAAAAGCAATGGACAAACCCAAGACATTTATTAGTTTGCTTTTCATTTCATTTAATTCAATTAATAGGCCAGCCCATCTTGCAAAGTTTAAAAACAAAAAACCAAACAAAATAAATCATACATAATGAAAACAAACATGTCCACCAAGAGCAACATCCTTAAACAACCACACAAATAAAACAACTAGGTGTTAAGCACTTACTATGATTCATTGCACAGTCATTCAGATGTTCAGACTGGACTTAGCATTTTTATCCACTTATTAAGTCCTTTTCAGGAACCTAGGATAGGAAGATGTAGATGTTTTGATGATGTTTGATGATGTTATATCTTTGCAGGATATAAGCTGTTCCGAGTGAAGCTGCATTTTGCAATTGACTGATGGTGAATTATTGACTCAGCCTTCCATCCTTCCAAGGTGGGTAAAATGAGGACCCAGATTGTTGGGGGCAATATGCTGACTCTGTAAACTGCTTAGAGGGCTGTAAAGCACTGAGAAGTGTTATATAACTCTAAGTGCTATTGCTATTGGGGTTTATCATACAGTCAGCCATATCTTATTTAACTACTGTTGGCTTTTTTTATCCACCTACCATACTATTATTATTAAGTTAAATTTATTTACTGCCGATCTCCTGGTTCAAGGTGACTCTGAGTTGAGTCATGAAAGGGCAGCAGGGTCAGGGCTAAGGCTTCTTAGCAAGAAGAAGGTTATTCCAAATGACAGGGCCAGGGTCATGATAGAAAAGGGCTGCTATCTGAGTCCTGGTAAATTTAATTTGAAGAAAACTTTAATCAGCCAAAGTTGGTTAATTTGGGGAAGTTAAGCAAGGCAAGGTCCAGTTAGTATATGGAAATCATTGTTTTAGCTTGTTGTATGCCATTTAAGTCACTTTTGGTGATATGGGATGCTATATAAATTAGATGAATAAATAATAATAAATAAAGTCTAACCAGAATTTCCAAAGCAAGTAGATTCTATTGGGAAATTGGCAACAACAAGAAAAGGGCAATAGCAAAGTATTTCTGTATTGTTGTCATCAGAAGTCAAGCTCAAATCAAGCTATATTCCAACTTACTATCCCGCTATCCCTCAAAAAAAAAAAAAAGTCTTGGACCACATTTTCAGAACTACAACTTGCCAATAATGAAACAAATTTCATTTCTTTTTAGTGGAGGTACTTTAAACTTTAAAAGCTTGCCAAAATAGCTTTACAGAAACTCTTTCTAGGGAAAATTTCTATTGTTGCTTGGCATATTGAAATGCATACAATTACAGGGTGGAATAAATCAGAAATCAACTTCGCACTCAGAACATCTCTGACAGAAGACCATCCAAACTACTCTTGAGGACTTCCAGTGAAGGAGAACTTACCACTTCGTGTGGCAGCCTGTTTCATTGGGCGACAGCTCATTTAGTCAGGAAATTCTTACTTACTTGCTTGAACCTACTTATTTATAATTTTAATCCACTAGTTCTTATCTTGTCCTCTGGGAAAAGAAAGACTGAGTGCTGTGAAACAGTCCTTCAGCTAGTTGAAGACAGCTATCTCTCCTCTGTAGCCAAAATACCCCCAGATCCATTTACCATTTCTCACACAGGTTGGCACCAGACCTCTCTTCACTAACTTGATAGTCATTTTCTAATCTTTCTCCAAGCACTGTGCGTTTTGAACTATGGCACCCAGAAGTGGACTCAATAACATCAGAATACCTATGCTTATGGCACAAAACATTTACCAAATTTTAATAAAGGTTAATATGGAATTGATTTTCAAAAGCAAGAACTTATTAGTTTTTCTCTCTTATTTATAACTTCATTACCTGAACTTTATGTTTCCAGCCTGTTCTGTCAAAAAAAAAAAAAAAAATTCAGTAAAAACAAAGACAGAAAGCTGTGTTTCACATAGCTATTTTTCTGGCAGGATCAATTCAGAAAGCAGACTTTTAACTTGCTATAGAAGCTTCCAAAAATGATTCATTGCTCTTATTTACATATCTATTACCGCATATCCCAAGGAGTGTAAAGCAAAAGGGAATGCAGCATTTTAAAGGTTTGTGTGTATTTGTTTTTTAGTTGTTATAAATCAAGCATTAAAATGTGTCAGATGTTGTGGCCCTAATTCAGCAACAAATAGTAGTATGAAAAAACTTTTGTCCACGAATTACTTTTTGTGGAGGAAATATTTTTGGTATTGAAGGGTATTCTTTGTAGCCAATTGTATCTATTCAACTGGGATAGATATAATGTGTGTGCATATATTAATTAAGAAATCACAGGTAAATCAGCATAACAGAAACAGCTATTCCTGGATTATATTTTAAAATGAAGTCCAAAGTCTATTTTAGTAATAATTAATTGTGAATACTGTGCCAAAGAAATATGTAATATAATTTAATATAGTATAATGCAATCTAATTAATTTGAATAATGGATTATATGTCATCAAGTTGGTGACTATATAAATCGGCTTTCTTCAATCTAGCTTTCAAGTCTTCCAATGGTAACATACTGCCACTGTAATCAAGTCCATCTACTTTTTGCTGCTTTTCCTCCTCTTATTCTCTTTTTTTCCAGCTTTAGCATTATGGTTTTCTCAAGAGAATTGGGTTTCTCATAATATACCTCAAATATGATAATTTGAACCTGGTCCTTTGTGCCATAAATGAGAACTGTAGTTTGATTTGTTTAATAACTTATTTATTTTGGATTTTTTGGTTATTCGTGGCATTCTCAATCATTTTCTCCAACATGAGACTCACACCCTATCAACACCCATTTCCTTTCTACTTGCAATAGTTATCTTAATTATTCTACTCCCCATATGATGGATTCTGTGGATATTTTTTTGGGTGCTATAGCATAATTGAATCCTTTGGTTAGGACATCTGTTTCTCTTGTATAGTCTATTATCAAACCTCTTACATATGCCTTCATTGTATCCCAAACATTCTGTATTGAAGTATCTTCTTTTTTATTTTCTTTAAAAAAAAAAACCAATTCCTTCTCCATCCATTGTATAAAGTCTTTCTCCTTTAAAATAGTATTGTTTAATGTCCATCTCGATCTTTTTTTTTGTCCCTTCCATTTAATTGTCATTGGACTATGATCTGCCCAAGTACTTATTTCAATATTTGTTTCTTGAATAGTAGATATTAATTCTGTTGAGATCCAAATCATATCTAATCTGGACCATGATAAATGTCTATTAGAGTAAAAAGTATATTGTTTAGTTTTAACATTTCTTTCCCTCCAAATATCTTTTAAGGTTAATTCATCTGTCATTTTAAAAAAAGATTTAGGGAGAATCTTTCTATTTTGTTTTGTTATTGTTGTTATATAGTCCAATTTATTGTCCACAATTCCATTAAAGTCTCCCATCATAATTATGTTAACATAGTCCAGTCTAATTATTTCCATATGTAGTTTTTTATAAAACTCTTCTTGTTTATCATTCGGAGCATAAATTGCAATCAAGAGTATTTTTTTATTTTTATCCATTATTTCCACCATTAATACTCTTCCATCTTCATCCGTGTAGATCAGTTTTGCTGGAATATCTTCTTTAATGTAGAGAACCACTCCTCTTTTCTTACATTGAATCAAAGAAGTAAATATTTTCCCTAATTTTGGCTGTACTAACAATTGCTCATGTTGCTTTTTAATATGAACTTCTTGTAAGCAAATTATATCAAATTTTAATTTCTCTAATTTGTGAAAGGTTTTCCTTCTTTTAACAGCTGAGTTAAGTCCATTTATATTCATTGTGATCAGTTTTTTTTCTTCCATGATTATGCTTTATATTTAGGTCTAACAGCTCTCGTAGCTCTCACTTCACGTTGTTCTTTACTGTCTACCTGTCCACCTACAACTCCTTTCTCTTTTTCAATCTCCAGTTGTTCCTCCTGAAACTCAATTAATGAGACCTCTTTCTCTGCCTCCTCTTTTTTTCTTCCAAAAAATTCTGCATAGAAAAGTTCTGCTTTTTCAATCGAGTCAATTCTATGTCTCTGCTCTTGCCACGTAAAAATTAGTCCTTCTGGTATCAGCCATCTATAGTTCACTTCATTTTCCAGTAGCATTTTGGTCAAAAATCGGTATTCTCTTCTCATCTCTCTCACTCTTCTAGGTATTTGTTTTAAAACCACAATCTCTTTGCCTTTATATTTCAATGCTTTCTCTCTTGCCACTTGTAATATTTGTGTTCTGATGGATTTTTTGGTAAATCTAATATGTACTTCCTTTGGTAGTTTATTTCTCATCGCATATCTTGTATAAACTCGGTATATCTCATCTACTCCATCCATCATCTTTTCCTCGGTAATTTCCAGAAGATCTGCCAATATTTCTATCATTATCGCAGCCAAGTTTTCTCCTTTTTCCTCTTCTATATCTTGGAATCTAAGATAAAATTCTGATCTTTCCATCTCCCACCTCAACATCCCATTTTTTTCTTGTTCTACCACTGTTAATCTAGTGTCAATATTTCCAATCTTCTCCTCTCTTTGTTTTCCTTCTTCCTCAATTTTTTGGAATCTCTCCTCATACTTTCCCATCATTTGTTTAAAATTTTCATCAGATTTCTCTATTTTTTTATCCATAGTATCTATTTTTATCTTAATATCTTGAATTCCTTGCATGATCATCTGTAAATTTACTTTTTCTTGTTCCTTATCTTGCTTCAACATTGTCTGAATTAAAAGTTGTCCTTCAGGTGGTGGGGAAGCAGAGGTAGAAGCAGAAATGCCGAATGATTTTGGTTTCCTGCTCATTTTAATATTTCCAAGGCTTCAAGCTCTCTTTGACTTTGAATCCAGCTGGTGTAGTAACCAAATATAGTCCAAAAAAATCAAAAAAAGGAAATCCAATAGTAAAAAGCCCAAAACCAAAAAAGAGAAAAGGAAAAAGGAAAAAGAAAGGTCTTCAGGTTCTTCTAGACCCTAATCCAATTGAAATAAATGGAAGAAGCGAAGAAGCAAGAAAAAAGAAAGAAAGAAAAGAAAAAAGAAAGAGCTCTGAGGCTTTCCCTTTAAAATAAAAAGCAAAAATACTAGAGTTAAAATTTACAAAAAGGCTGGCGAGTAGGAATTTCAAAGGTATATATATATATATATATATATATATATATATATATATATATGTATGTATGTATGTATGTATGTATGTATGTATGTATGTATGTATGCACTGTACACTGCACTTTTTATCCAAGGCTCTTATTATGACTGTCTTCTCCAGCAACTTCAAAGCCAAGTCTCAAATGTTGAAATATTGATAAGAGTCCAAGAGAGCACCTGTAATAATATTTTACTGTATTCTCCCTCTATCTTATCACATTAAAATGTCCTTGAAAAGAAGTGCTTTTCTCCCCAATTCAAATAAAATATTTTCAAGCCTCTAGTTGGCAGTGTTGCAGCATCTCTTAATACTCTTTCCCCCCCCAGCCAAAAGAAAAGATATTTATAAAAAACTCAAACAAAAAGAAAAAAAGGATAGCCAAAGGGAGCCTCTATCCTAAAAAGAAAGTTAAAAAGATAAAAAATAAAAATCAAGTGAAGAATAAAAATATATATAAGAGAAAATTCAATCCGGTTACCTACAAAGTCACATTAAAGTCCTCAAAGAAAATAAGAAAAAAATCCAAGTCTCAATTTGACATCACTTAAACGCCGCTCAACCAAGGTTCAGTCAAACAAAAATAAAGTCACAGATTTCTTCTTTGTTCAGGATGTCCTTTCAAGTCTTAATCAATTTATAATGCAAAAGAATTTCTCACCCAACCGATACACGCTCATTTAAATCCCTTTCTTTCCGGAGCTGTCCCGACTTCAGCAGCTTTGGAGGCTGCCTTTCCGCTTCCAGCAAAAGGGCTTCTCCCGGATCAAACCAGAGATTTTGCGATATCTCTGGGATCCTGGGACTGTGCCCTTCACAATCCCCAACTCTACGGGACGGTTTAGGTCCATTAGAACCGACCAGGGGCGAAAATATCAGTTACGATCTCAGAGCCCCGAGATCGCAGCTGTAACACCGAGACGTAGCTCCGCCTTCTCCCTGGAGGACATCTGTTTCTGTTTTGGTGAGTTCCCTGTTGGAAATGTTATATACTAATTGTTTCAGGTGTTGTTGTGAGTTGTTGGGGACTTTCTTGTCATGTTCTAATTTCTTTAGTTTCTTCAAGAGTTTGTCATTTTTGTAAGTGATTTCAGTTTCAGCTCTCCAAGTTGTAAGTTGCTTGTAAGTTGCACCCCAAAGTAGAGGGTGGATTTTGCTGCTCAATTCCAGCTGTAGTGTTAGCAAATCTTTGTTTAACTGATCCAATTGGAATCTCTTTCTGTGGAGCTTGTTCCTGAATAGAGCCATTCCAGTTCTTTTCAGGATAAGTTTAGTAGCTGCTGTACTGTGATAAAATGTTAATTTGAAGCAGGTTGGTGTTGCACTGTTGTCTCTGCAGTTGCGTAGGAATTTGAGGTCACATAGTGTTCCTGCTCTTTTAACTTCCAGCTTCTCATAGGTTTTGGTCTGGCTGTTTATTTCCTCCCCGTAGAATTCTGATATTTGTTTTCTTAAGTTTTTATGGGTACTTACATGTATGGTATTCAGCTTTGTTCAGGTATTTTCCCACGTCATTATAGTTGTGCTTTTAAAGTTGTAGCAACATTTCGGCAGAATCTCATCTGCCATCATCAGGCTACTCTATTGTGCTTGTCTGTGAGTCAGACTTTTACAATTGTTTCAGTTTTAAATTTGGGGCTTGCCTACTGCTGTGCCAGAATGGTTTTTTCTTCATCCTGATTGGTTGGGAGACTTGGTCTGTGTTTGTTGGTCTTGGAGTTTTCTGTGTTCTGCTTGATTGGTGTTTCTAATATCTTCTGTCTGTTTTGTGGCTTTTTTTGTCTTCATTGGTTGGCAAAATTGTGTTTCCTGTTTTGGAGGCTTTTAGTGCAGCTTGGCTCCGAGTAAATGGACGGCTATCATTTATTAGGAAGCTAGGTTTCATCTGGGTGCCTGGTTGGGGTGTGTTTGAGCTGTAGGTATCAGGGGGGATCTGTTTGTGCCCAGGTGTTTGCCTGGCTTGTGGTGTGGAGATTTTTTTGTTTGTGAGTGCAGACTTCTCCAAATTGTAGGCTAGCCCCAAATTTAAAACAGAAATGGCTGTGAAAGTAGACGAACACAATACAGAAACCTGATGATGGCAGATGAGATTCTGCCGAAACGTTACAACTTTAAAAGCACAACTATAATGACGTGGGAAAATACCTGAACAAAGCTGAATACCATAGATAGATAGATAGATAGATAGATAGATAGATAGATAGATAGATAGATAGATAGATAGATAGAGATAGATAGAGATAGATATATAGATAAATGTAGATATAGATATAGATATGTGCTGTTCAGCTTCCTTCGGGTATTATCCCACGTCATTGTAGTTCTGTTAAAGTTGTACCAACGTTTCAGCAGAATCTCATCTGCCATCATCAGGCTTCTGTATAGAGTTAGTTCCTGGTTTCAAATTTGAGGCTGGTCCATTCTGATTGGCTAGGAGCCTGGGTCTGTGTTCATTGGACTTGGAGTTTGATTGATTGGTGTTTCTGGTTTCTTCTGTCTGTTTTGTGGCTTTGATTGGCTGGCAACACTCTGTTCTTGTGTTGGAGGCTTTCAGTGCAGCTTGGCTTCGTGTGAAAGGACGGCTGCTATCCATTAGCAAGCTGCTATTCATTAGCAAGCTAGGTTTCACCTGGGTGCCTGGTGGGGGGGTGTTTGAGTTGAAGCTATCAGAGGGAGTCTGTTTTTGCCCAGGTGTTTGCCTGGCTTGTGGTGTGGGGATCTTTCTATTTGAGAGTGCAGGCTTCCAAATGATTGACAGTCTGGTGGAATCATCTCTTCTATTCATGCTTTCAGGTCTTTTTTCAATCTCTATGGCTTCTCTGATGATTCTGTGGCT
>BLBF01000003.1:69994519-70059759 GCA_015471245.1 Laticauda colubrina
GCCCCATGGAAAAGAAAACCTAAACAATTTCCTAACACACCTAAACAGCACACACCCCAAAATCAGGTTCACCATGGAAACAGAAATAAACAAACAGCAACCATTCCTAGATGTACTAATCTACAAAAGAACAGATGGCACACTGGGACACACCATATACCAGAAGAAAACACACACCAACCGCTACCTCAATGCCCAATCCCACCACCACCCAGCACAGATAAATTCCGTGGCGAAAACACTAATTACCAGAACCAAACACCTGGCAGACAAGACACATATAAAGACTGAACTATGCACCCTGACTGAAGTATTGACAGCCAATGGCTTCCACAAAAACAAAATCACCAACTTGATCCACAAAAACACACCAAGACATAACAGAGACCTAGAAGATCAACAGACCTATGGAACAGCTGTCTTGCCCTACATAAGATAAAATCAGTAAGATACTACACAGGCATCACATCAAAACTGCCTTCAAAACAGACAAAATAAGAGCAGCCATCCTGAGAAACCCCAAAGACAAAATTGACCTGGAAAACCAAGGATTTTACGAAGTTCCCTGTACATCATGCCCGGCCACATACATTGGACAGACCAATAGAAGAATAAGTGCCCACCTAGATGAACACAAAAATGCAGTAAAAAAGCTGGAACATACCTCCTCACTAGTCCAACACATGAAAACCACAGGTCACAACATCAACTTCAATGGCACTAAAACCCTAGCCACTATAGAAAACCCCAGGCACAGAATCATCAGAGAAGCCATAGAGATTGAAAAAAGACCTGAAAGCATGAATAGAAGAGATGATTCCAGCAGACTGTCAATCATTTGGAAGCCTGCACTCTCAAATAGAAAGATCTCCACACCACAAACCAGGAAAACACCTTTGCACAAACAGACTCCCTCTGATGCCTCCAACTCAAACACCCCCCCCACCAGGCACCCAGGTGAAACCTGGCTTCCTAATGGATAGCAGCCGTCCTTTCACACGAAGCCAAGCTGCACTGAAAGCCTCCAACACAGGAACAGAGTGTTGCCAGCCAATCAAAGCCACAAAACAGACAGAAGAAACCAGAAACACCAATCAATCAAACTCCAAGTCCAGTGAACACAGACCTAGACTCCCAGCCAATCAGAATAGGCCAGCCTCGAATTTGAAACCAGAGGCTGTGAGACCCACATCCATACAGAAGCCTGATGATGGCAGATGAGATTCTGCTGAAACGTTGCTACAACTTTAACAGCACTACAATGACGTGGGATAATACCCAAGGGAAGCTAAACAGCACACACACACACACACACAGACAGACACACACACACACAAACACACACACACACACACACACACACATATATATATATATATATATGTTTTTTTAAAGTTTTTGCGGGTACTTACACATGTGCTGTTCAGCTTCCTTCGGGTATTATCCCACGTCATTGTCGTGCTTTTAAAGTTGTAGCAACATTTCAGCAGAATCTCATCTGCTATCATCAGGCTTCTGTATGGAGTTGTGACAAACTGGGATAATACGTGGAAAAAACGTGGGATAATACCCGAAGGAAGCTGAACAGCACACACACACACACACACACACACACACACATTTGTGTGTGTGTGTGTATGTGTTTGTGTATGTCAATATAGATATGTAGACTTACACTGCTGGAGAAGCTTTCTACTTTCAACCACAGGGGTAGGCATCATCAACAACAAAACAACAACAACAATAATAATAATATAAAGTTAAAGGCACGAAAATCAGTCCTCCACAATGGAAGGTGACAACGTCTTCCACTCCAAGACAAATAAGTCACGAGATAAGTCAGTGGGCCCCCAAAAGGCCTCTAAGGTGGCAGATAAGGATGCCCATAGATGGCACCAAGTCTTGGAAAGGCAGTTGCAGAAATGGGCCAGGGAGGCGGACAATATGGCTATGACACAACAATTGGATCAGGGCCCAAGTACATTGTTGGGGCTCTTGGATTTTTCCACCCAGCCCAGACAGGCTATTTCTGGACAGCCACCCATAGGCATATCTCCTCCAATGAGCACTGCCCGGTGAATCCCAGAGGCAACCTTCCCCCCTACGGCCGCCGGTTTAAGACAGGAGGAGGGATTATCTGAGACTATTCCCATCAAAATGAGGCAATGGATGGAGATGGCCATACAAAAGGGCATTGCAGCTGAAGTTCAGCAATCCATCCAGACCAGACACTTTTTGGCTACTTTGGAAGCGGGATCCCTGTCTGCTCGATCCTTTGCACATATGGGACATCATCAAACTCAGGTATTCCCCAATATTCCTTACATACCAGTCCAGAGTCTTCGGGAGGAGGTGGAATTAGATGACCAGGATGTTCCCATGGAGGTGGGGTCAATCCATCAGAGGATCTTGGGGTTTTCAGAGTCTGACTCACTAGAACGAGGAATGTTGGATGACGAAGGTATCATTCCGGACCAATCTACCTTTTCTGGCATTTTTCATCCGCACCTCTTTAAATCTCTACTGTTCAAAGCAAAGAATACCACTAAGGTTGGCACATCAAGCCCCCATCCATTGTCAACAGGGTCTCAGGATGAATCCAAGGATCTAATATTCTCACAACCAGCTAATGAGGCAGAAACTATTCCTGTCCCTCATATTTTTGCTGAATTAGTACAAAATCAATGGACATCAGCAGCATCTATCCAGCCCCAACAGGGTACGAAAAACGATATTATAATTTGTCACCAAATTTTCAAATTTTCTCAAAACATCGGAGGTGGATGAACCCATTGTGGCACTGACCTCTTCTTCAACCTTTCCCAATGAGGCCAAAGAAGACCTAAGACCAGAGGAAAAGAGAGCAGAGTTGGCACTCCATAGGGCGTGTGTTTCTGACGCCTGGGCCATTAGGGCAGCTATAGCTGCGTCCTTTTTTACATGGTCCTCCCTATGATGGTTCTTCCTCTTGAGGGATATATTGCCGGCGTCAAATGTCAGAGTCCACCAGGACATTGCTAAGATTATTGCAGAGGCAGAATTTGTCGCCAACGCCACATTTAATGCAGTCAAATTCTAGTCCAAAGCCATAGCATCTCATGTATCAGCACAGAGACTAATATGGCTCAGACATTGGCAGGCGGATACGAAGCATAAATGCAAGCTGGCATCAGCCCCAATATCGGGGGATAAATTATTTGGCAGTGTCTTGGAGCCCCTGCCTATTGAGAATAGAAATAAGAAAAAATTGCTTCCCCCTCTTTTTCGGAGATCTGAAAACAGAACGCCCCAGTCATTTTGAAGGGGTTCCTTTTGGCCCTACTATCAAGGCCCATACGTTCCCAGATCACAGAGAACATCAGGCTACAGGCCCAGTTTTAGACAGGATAGGTCGGAATCTTCCAGAGGTCAGCAGGGAGGCCAAAACAGAAGAAACCCCAGAGGTACTGGAGGCCAATTTTTTCATCACCCCAAGTGAGTCCTTGAGAGCAGCTCCCATTGGAGGGTGACTAAAATTGTTTGCTGATCAATGGGACATCCACCTCTGATGCATGGGTCAGGACTCTGTTAGGTTTGGTTTGCTGCTAGAGTTTCAATCTTCTACCCCCAAAAAACTTTTTCATTAGGAGCCCTCAGTCCACAGACCCCATTAAGAGAGCGTTGATGCAGAATAAAAACATTCTCATTTTCATTAGACCTGCTCACTACAAATATCTTAGATTTTGCTATTGTGATCAGCACTACGAATATATCTCCCTACCATTCGGTCTGGCTTCAGCCCCTAGGACTTTTACCAAGGTCCTAGCGGCTTTGGCTGCCTCCCTCAGGATCAGATCTATTCATTTACAATGTTATCTGGATAATATTTTAATTTTGTCATCTTCCAACATCAAGCAAATTTGGATACCAAGATTACTCTGGAGACCCTTCAAGGTCATGGCTTTTCCATAAAATGGGATAAAAGACATTTGATCCCCTCAACTAGGTTAGTTCATTTAGGGGCAGTGATAGATACTGTGGAGGGCAAGGTTTTGTCTCTCAGGACAGGTTGAATAGTATCCAGTCGTTGGCCAGAGAGATCAGAGCCTTAAAGAGGGTTTCCCTGGCAGTTCTGTCTCAACTGTTAGAGAAACTGATTTCTTGTATTTCCATTGTGCCTTGGGCTTGATTCCATTCTAGAGATCTGTAATGGTTCCTGATACTTTTCCAGCAATCCAGAGAGCCACTTCCAACGTCGGATAAAGGTACCGCACAGTGTTCTCCGATTGCTCTGCTGGTGGTTGGAAAACACCATAAACAAGGGGTGTCCTTTCAAGGAACCTTGCAGGGCAACGATCACAACCAATGCCAGGCTGGTAGGATGGGGAGCTCACTTCCAAACCCACACTGCACAGGGAAGTTGGACTATTTCCGAACAATCACAAAGCATCAACCTGTTGGAGCTGCGAGCAGTTCATCTGGCATTACACAGTTTTCTACCCCTTTTCCAATCACGCCACATTCTGGTCTTGACAGACAATATCACAACCAAGTCCCACGTAAACAGGGGGGTACCCACTCCAAACTTCTGATGCTGGAGACGGCCAGGTTGTTCAAGTGGGCCGAGTCCAATCTGTTTTTGCTCGGCAGAGCACATTGCAGGGGCCTTAAACACACAAGCGGACTGGCTCAGCAGGGCCATGATAGATCAGACAGAGTGGCGTCTACACCTGTCTTTCTTCCAGAAAGCAGTGCAAAGGTTTGGGCAACCGGTGATCAATTTATTTGCCTCTCCCCTCAATGCCCAATTGCCCCAGTATATTTCAAGGTACCCGACTCAGGGGGCAGAGGCCGTCAACGCCCTGCAATGTCAGTGGCCTCCCGGACTTCTGTATGCTTTTCCTTCACTCCCTGTAATACCCAGGTTGATCCAGAAGTTATTGGAGGAACGAGCAGAATTGATATTGGTTGCTCCTTACTGGCCCAGGCGAACATGGTTCATGGAATTACAGGACCTGTCAAGAGAACAACCTTGGAAAATTCCACCGTCGAGGGTTTCCCTCCTGCAAGGGCCGGTACTTCACCCGGACCCACAATGGCTCAGCCTAGCCGTATGGAGGTTGAGCAGAGCCATTTAAGGACCCAACAGATTTCAGAGGATGCCATTGCTACCATACAAGCATCCAGATGGTCCTCAACAAATCGTATATACGAGGCCACGTGGTCTGCTTTCTGTCACTGGTGCCAGGGGTCTAAGATCGACCCAACCACCCCATCAATAGGACAATTATTCGACTTTTTACAGGAGGGGTTGACCAAGGGCCTATCTCCAAGTACTTTACGCAGATAGGTGGCGGCCTTAGCCTTGGTGATATCCTGGGGTGACCTTCATTCCTTAGTGCACCATCCACATGTCCACAGCTTTTTTAAGGGTGCTGCAAACTTACAACCTCCTGTAATTCACCGCTATCCCACTTGGGAGCTCAACAAGGTGTTAACTGCACTTACAACTGGCCCTTTCAAGCCTTTAAGAACCACTAGTCTCAAATTCCTGACATATAAGGTGGTCTTCTTAATTGTGATCAATCAGCAAGGAGGATTTCCAAATTGGCAGCATTGTCGATGAGAAAGGACCTGTGCATGTCTCATGCAGGCAGAGTGGTTCTCAGATTGGATCCATCATTCACCCTTAAAGTAAATTCAATCTTCCACAGAGCACAGGAGTTGGTGCTTCCAAATTTTTGTCCGAAACCATCTCATAGACTGGAGCATCAATGGCATCAACTTGACGTTCAAAGGGTGTTAAGCATCTATCTAGACTGCATGGTGGCATTTCGAAAATCTGAGGCTCTATTCCTATCCTTCAACCCATCCACTTTAGGACACAAGCTTTTGTTGATGACCATTAGTAGATGGTTGAGAGCCACCATAGCTAAAAGTTATGAATGCCAGTCCATCTCAGTTCCTAAGGGCATTACAGCCCACTCAACAAGGAGTGTGGGAACATCAGTACCATGGGCCACATGGGCTTCCATAGATGAAATTTGCAGAGTGCAACTTGGGCTTCACCATCGGCCTTTGTCAGAAATTATAAAATTGATGTCTATGCCTCAGTGGACGCTTCATTTGGCAGAAGAGTCCTGCAGAGGGTCCACAGAATTTAGGAGTGGATTTTGATCCAGACAGAGTCCCTCCCTAAGGACAGGCCAAGCTTTGGTATGTCCCACTTCTGGATGCTCTGAACAGGTCATGGGAGAAAGGGCGTTGGTACTTACCTGATACGCCTGTTCTGTGAGCTGTGAAGAGCATCCAGCCCCATCCATTTCTTTCCATCTGGTGGGGTTCCATTCTGGTCAAGGATCTAGATTAGGTGATGAATTCTGGACTTTGGCACTCATTTTTCGCAAAACTGGGGGACGCTGGGGAGGTGCCCATGGAGGAGGAGGAGCGTCCTGGAGTTTTAAGCCCAGCCTTTCCAGAAGAGACTGAAGCATCTCCCACTTCTGGATGCTCTTCACAGTGCACAGAGAATGGGCGTATCAGGTAAGTACCAACGCCCTTTCTACGCACAAATTCCACCCATGCTTTCTACAATTTTGTAAACAAACTGAAAGACTCAAGATACATCCCAACCCTGAAAGGACTTAATGGTAAAGACTGCAACGACGACACCATCAAACCCAACCTCTTTAACACATTCTTTTGCTCAGTATTTGTAAACAGCAATGGATCAAGCTCAGTACTTCCTAGTCGAACCACAGACAACTACAATGATCTAATACACATCAATTTTACAGAAGACATTGTTGAAAAAGCACGACACAATCTAAAACCATTCCTACCTATTGAACTGGATGGAATATGTGCCTACTTCTTCAAAAAGCTATCCACTGCCATAGCCGAACCTCGAAGCATAATCTTTGAAAAATCTTTCAGGAACAGCTCCTTGCCAAAACTATGGTTACAAGCCACAGTCATCCTCATTTTCAAAAAGGGAGACCACAGCCTAGTTGAAAATTACAGACCAATCTCCTTATGCTGTGTCATCTGTAAAGTCATGGAATCAATTATTAACTAATCCTCCACTTAGAGACAAACAACCTACTCTCTAATAAACAATTTGGTTTCAGAAAAAAACTATCCTGTAACCTGCAACTCTTACACTGCAAAAACATATGGACTACACAACTCAATCAGGGCAAAGCAATAGATGCAATCTACATAAACTTCTGTAAAGTCTTTGATTCAGTAGTACACAACAAACTACTATTAAAACTAAAATCTTATGGTATTTCTGGACACCTACATAACTGGATAGAAGCATTCCTGACAAACAGACAACAAATGGTCAAAATTGGGAGCGTCCTATCAAATTCTGTACCTGTCAACAGTGGTGTCCCCCAAGGCAGTGTTTTAGGACCAACTCTCTTCATACTCTTCATGAATGACCTCTGTGATCATAATAAGAGCAACTGAGTTCTCTTAGCTGTTGATTAAAGCTATTCAACACCACAGACAATACTACTACTCTCCAAAAATATAATCTGCCATCTATTTTCTTCCTCAAGGCTGTTCTCTAAACGCCCTATTCTCCCAATGGATGCTGCATTCTAAAAGCAAAAACACATTTTTATATCAAATCTAGATTAAAAATAAATTGAAAGGTAAAACACATATCTTGGTACTTGGGAATTCTGGGAATTGAAGTCTATAGATATTAAAGTTGCCACATTTTAAGAAAATAAAATACAGAAAATAAAATGCTGACAACAGTGGTGTCCCCCAAGGCAGTGTTCTAGGACCAACTCTTTTCATACTCTACATAAATGACCTCTATGATCATATCAAGAGCAACTGCGTTCTCTTCGCTGATGATGTAGAGATATTCAACAACACAGACAATACTGCTACCCTTCAAAAAGACCTTGACTAAGTATCAGAATGGTCAATCAAATAGCAACTTGAAATCTCAACAAATAAATGCTCCGTCTTACATATTAGCAAAATAATCCGAAAATAAAATACAAGCTGAATAGTCAAGACCTTGTTGATGATCCATACTCTGTCAAGGACCTTGGAGTACTCATATCTAATGATCTAAGTGCTACAGTCCACTGTAACTACATAGCCAAAAAGGCATTAAGAGTTGTTAACCTAATCCTACATAGCTTCTTCTTTGGTAATATCACACTACTAACTAGAGCATACAAAACATTTGCTAGACCTATACTTGAATACAGCTCATCAGTATGGAACCCATATCATATATCTGATATTAACACAATTGAGAAAGTCCAGAAATATTTCACAAGAAGAGTTCTCCTCTACTCATTGCAGAATACCTTATGCCACCAGACTTGAAATTCTAGATCTAGAAAACCTAGAACTACGCCACCTTTGATCTGATCTAAATATAGTATATAAAATCATACATTGCAATGTCCTACCTGAAAATAAATACTTCAGCATCGACCATAACAATACAAGAGTGCACAATAGATACAAACTCAAGGTTAACCACACCATACTTGACTGCAGAAAATACGACTTCAGCAATAGAGTGGTCAGTGTCTGGAATGCTGTAGCTGACTCTGTGGTTTCTTACTCGAAAACTCTAAGATTAAAAACTTTAATCTTAGACTGTCTACTATTGACCTCATCCCCTTCCTAAAAGACCTGTGGGGGGCATGCATAAGTGCACCAAAGTCCCTATCATCCCTGCCCTATTGTTTCTTTTTTTTAATTTTTCTTATAAGTATCCATTTCATGTATTCAAAACTATGTTTATACTTAGACCTGTTATCTTGTAAGCAATTGACAAATAAATAAATAAACAAACAAATAAATAAGATTTCTATATGCAGAGTTACTGTTACCGAGTGAGAGCAGGAGAATGAAATGGAAAAGAGAGACAGGGCTTTTGGGGGGGGAGGGTCAAAGCTTTACTGCCTTGGAATGACTTCCCCAAAATGTTACACCAGACCATGTCCTGGACTTCTGCTGTTCTCTAAACAAATATTTTATTTCACTGGCTCCTGACTTTTCTGATGACATGGTTTGAAGATTTGCAAAATTGTACCTGCATGTATGTGGGCAATGTAGTGCTGTTCCAGTTATTTTTAACTGATGCTTTTCCTTTTATTGCCAATAGCAAATGGGAGTGCAGGGAGAGGGAGAGGGAGAGAGGAAGGGGGAGAGAGGAAGGGGGAGAGAGAGAGATCCCATGGATGATCTTACATATCTTACATATTCTTCCTGGGTACCTGAGCCTTTATATATTTTCTGGATTTACACATGATTTTAAAATATTGACATCACAGTTTTGTAGACAGAGCACAATCAAATACACATTTCATTGGTCTCATTTTTTAATTGTGCTTAACAAGCACAGATCACTCAGAACTGTTACAGTTACATTAACAGCAATCATTATATGTAGAAACCCTTTGAAAATGCATGAAAAACACTACAGTGCAATATTTTAGTAAAAGTGAATGGAGGATGGATAAATCTTTCTATGCAAACAATAAATGACTTTTTAACTCCATATATGCACAAGTATTCCAAAGCTTTCAATCAAAACCATTTTTAATTGAGCTTCCAAATCACTGTTGACTCCTGATGAGTGTCTGAACAGATCTCTGCAGTTTTCTTGGCAAGATTTCAGAATCGGGTTGCCATTTCCTGTTTCCTAGGGCTGAGGCAAAATGACTAGCCTGAGGTCACTCAGCTGCCTTTATATTTAAGTCAGGACTGTAATTTATAGTTACCAGCAGTGGTGGGATTCAAATTTGTTTAATACCGGTTCTGTGGGCGTGCCCTGTGGGCATGGCAGGGAAAGGATACTGCAAAATCCTATTACTTCCCCATGCCACTAACCTGCTTTTCAGCTATGTTCTCCTGTGCAAGACAATGAAAGAAGACCCAGCCAATCAGCTGGGACTCGGGAGGCAGAGAATAGATGGGGGTGGGGCCAGTCAGAGGTAGCATTTGCCTGTTCTCCAAACTACTCAAAATTTCAGCTACCTGTTCAGAACCTGCTGAATACCACCTCTGATTCTCACTTTGTAGCCTGGTACCTTAACTACTATAGTCTCTCAATCAGAAGCATTAAGGAAAAATATCCAGCTTCACTTGGCTACTTTGTTTTGATGTGCCTAGAACAGGAGTGTCAGACTTGATTTCACTGAGGTTTGTGTTTTTGACCTTGAGGGATCAGAGGGTGCAGCTAGGATGAGTGTGGCCAGCTTGATATCACTCATCAAGGCTCAGTTTTCAGCTGCAATGGCCTCCAGCAGCTCTCTGCCAGTGAAAATTGAGCTTGTGACCCACCCAGGCTCCATTTTCAGCTGTGATGACCTCCTGTAGCTCTCTGCCAGTGAAAATAGAGCTTGTGGCCTGCTTGGGCTTCACTTTTTTCACTGGCATAGGGTTTCAGGAGGCCATTATGGCAGCAAACAGATCCTGGGAGGGGCAGCACATGGCATTCCCAACCTCTGTTTTAACTGGCATCATGAGCCGATCCTTTGCTGTTTCCAGGGGAGGCATATCTAAGGACCTCAAGAGCTGGATCCGGCTGCAGGCTTTGAGTTTGACACCTCTGGTCTAGAAGAAAATTGAAGACCGAGGAGCACCCAATTACATGTGGAATGGTGGAAGTGAAGTACTGTTTTGCCAATCCACATTGAAGGAGCACTTCACTAAAACCTTGATGGAAGGAAAGCACTTTTTGAAAACTTACAGGCCAATGCAGAGCCCTTTGAATTCTTGTTAGAAAACTAAAAAAGCTAGCAGCCAACCATCTAGCTGAATATTCAAAGCGAGACTTAGTGTTGTGTCGCGGGGAAAAGAGAGAAACGAGACCAGTGTGACTTTCAGCTCTTTATTTGGTTCCTGGAATCAGTCTGACTGCGGAGCCATGGCAGCCTCTTTTATAGTGGCTGCTTGCGGTTTGTGGCCAATGACGGCTCCTTGAATCTCCTGCCGCTCAGGCGGACCAATCACAGGGCGGCAATTGTGGACTAATCACCATAGCTTGAAGAACCAATCACAGTATAGTATTTGTGGACCAATCAGGAAGCGGTATTACAAGTATGCTAATATAGAACAGCCCACTTGGTTTAGTCCAACCTACGTTATGTAGTCACGTAAGTAGGCGGGGCTTTTATGGTGTCTACTTGACCTGCGCAGCTCAGTTGCGTTGCTGTCTTCTGCCGATTCGGACGGGATCGCTGTTTCTCCTGCCCTTCTCCGTGGAACCTCCTGGAAGGTGGAGTCAGCCATGCTGCTCCCGCCCGGCCTATCTGAGCTGGTAGAGTAAGCTCGGCTGCTCCCTTCCGGAGTGGCTTTCCACTGTCTGTTCCTCTCTACCAAAGTCATCTCCAAGTAAGTAATTGTGGTTTCTTTTTGGGGCTACTGATGATGTTGGTTGGCAGGTTGTTGTTTGGGTTTGTTGCGGTGTTTCTTGTGCTAGTGGAGGGTCTCCCCCTCCCCTCTTATTCATGTTTGAGGGGTCTCCCCCCTCTCTGGTCTGGTTATTATTGTTTTTTAATGTTTGATGTGATTCTGGTGTGTGTATGTGTTCTTTTCCTTTGCACCTGGGTTTGTTAGTGTTTCTTTCTAGTGTTTGTGATCTCAGTTGATCTATGTATCTCCTCCAACTTCTTCCGTCCTCTGTTTCTAGTCTGTATGACCGAGGTCCTGTAACTTAGGTTATTGTTGCCAGTATCCAAAGTGGGTGCCCTGTGAGATTTTTTGCATAGACCAGGTCCCCTGTTCCAAATGTGCAGTGCTTACTAGAGGAGTCTGTTGTTTTTCAGGGCTTTAAGTGGGGTGTAATCTATCTAGGTGAGATCTTAATTTTCTGCCCATCAATAGTTCTGCTTGGCTTTTATTCATTGTGGTGTTAGGTGTGATGAGTTGTATCGTTAGTATTTTGGAGATTTTTTCTTGTACGTCTCCCGTGTCTAGTTTCTCTATAGTCTCTTTCGTATATCGGACCATGCGTTCCACCTGCCCGTTTGTAGTCGGTCGAGCTGGCGCTGTCAAGGCATGTCTTATTTCTGGTATGACTCCCCGATCCCCCCATAGTATACAACCTTTTAAAGTTGAAAGTTCCATCTGTCTGTTCTGGAATGGTTTAAAAGTCTTGTCCATCTCATTTTCTGGCCACCCTTTTCCTATCCAATTTAATTGCACCATCTTTTTGTCTCTTGCGGTTTCTTTCGCAATGTCCGCTGCGGTTATGGGTAGGTTTGGTAATGTCTCAATTTGTAGCGTGGATGTGGTTGGTGCCGGGTCACTTCCCAGTTCAGGCAGGGGAGAACGGCTCAGGGCGTCAGCGTGTGATATGTTCTTCCCTGGCCGGTGGATTAATTTGTAATTGTATACGGCAAGGAACTCGGACCACCTCATCATTCGTGGTAACAGTATGTTTGGGGTGGCCTTGTTTCTTGCAAGTATTCCCAAGAGTGGCTTTTGGTCTGTGATTAGTGAGAAGATCCTGCCATAGAGGTATTCCATGGAATCACTTGACTCCAGTTATCGTTGCTAGCGCCTCTCTGTCCAATTGGCTGTAGTTTCTTTCTGCTTCAGACAGTGTTTTGGAACAGAACGCGATCGGCACTTCTCTCCCATCTGGTAGTGTGTGGCTGAGTATGGCTCCGACACCAAATGGTGATGCGTCGCAGATGAGTATTAGTGGCAAGGTTTCGCTTTATTGAATTAACACAGATTCGGATGTTAACAAGTCTTTTATTTCCTGGAACACGGCTTCTTCTCGTCACCCCCAGGTCCAGGTAGCTGTCTTATTCAGCAATCTGTGTAATGGTTCCTCCATCATTGCCTTCTGTGGCAGAAAGACATTATATAAGTTAATGAGTCCCAAAAATGCTTGCAGATATGTTTTATTTTTGGGTCTGGGAGCTTCTTTTATTGCTTTGATTTTCTGTTCCATGGGGTGGATTCCTTCCTTATCTATTAAGTACCCCAGGAATTCAACTTTAGGGGTGGCTAGCTGGCATTTTTCTTTTTTTACTTTAAGTCCTGCCTCTTGAAATCTTTGTAAGACTTCCCTGAGGCAGCTTTCCAGTTGGTTCTTGTTAGGAATATAAGTCACCTAACAGGTATTTGGGTTAGAAATATATAACCCAGGATAAACATTTTAATACTGTCTCTTTAAGGGAATGCAAGAGCATGCAATTGGGTGTGGCTTCTAAAATGGCCATAAGATGGAGCCAGAAACCTGGTTTGTCTTAGTCTGAGTCTTAGAAGAGAAGAGAGTGTATCTTTATTTCCTTCTGTTGGAAAGTATTGCCATTGCTCCATTTCTTCTAATTGACTGATATTACTGGAATTTAATGTAAGTTCTAATACTGAACTGTTTTTGACACCAGAATTTGATATTTGGATTATCCCTGGATTGCAAAACTGACTGATTTACTTGTGAATGACTTTGGACTGTGTTTGGACTTTGCTTAAACTTTCTGGAAGTAAAAACCTACATTTACTGTGCAGTATATCTGTGTACTGTGTGTATATTATTCCAACACTACTCTCTATACATCTCCCTGTATGCACTCATTCTCCTAATGGGGAATTACCTTAACACTGGTTATGGGCCCAGGCCATACCAGGCTCAGATAACTGAGAGTTAGTGTGAATGCACACTACTGTATACAGACAGCTGTTTATTGTTTAATTGTAGGTTACTATCCTGATAAAGATGGCACAAGTCACTTCAACATGTCTATCACTGATAACCCAGTTGGATGGAACAAACTATGTTTCCTGGTCTATGAAGTGCAGTCTATTTCTGTGTAAAAAAGTTTTATGGAATGTAGTTCAAAATCCACCAGACGTAAATGCTTGGGATCCAGATGATGAGGATGATGCCAAGAAGATTGCTGACTTTAAAAAGAACAATGAATGAGCTCTTTGTATAATTGGACTAACACTGAGTGACCAGCAGCTAGTCCATATTCATGGAAAAGAGTCTGCTGCCAGGTGTTGGGAGAATTTGAAGAGGATTTATGTTCGTGACAATGTAGGTGCACACATACATCTTACACATAAACTGTTCAGAGCGCGTCTTCTGAAAAGTGGAGATATGTTAGCTCATTTGAATTTCTTGAAAAGAACTTTTCATGAGCTACATGAAAAAGAACTAATATTTTTAGAGCTGCATCAAGTTTACATAATTATTTCCTCACTGGATGAAAGCTTTGATGATTATGTATCTTCATGGGAAGTACTGCCCAGAGATAAACTGACATTGACTGACATAACTGGAAGATTTCTAGAAGAAGCAAGAAGACAGTTGGATAGGGACCAACTGTGGAAGGAACAACCACAAGAAGAGGATTTATCTTCAGCTGCCTGTAATGTTAGGAAATGTTTTTCTTGTGGGGCTAGAGGACAACTAGCTAAATTCTGTAAAAAGGGAAAACAACAGAATACTGGCAAACACCAGTAGGCCAAGAAGAATGTTAGTATAGCTATGTATAGCAATTCAGCTGTAAACAATAATTCGTGGGTTGTTGATAGAGGAGCATCACAATGTATTACTAAAGATAAAAATAGGTTTCTAAAGATGTCCGTGAGGAAACAACATGCATCATTGGCAAATGGATGGAAGATGAAAGCATCAGGTGATGGTACTGCATATTGTTCTTGTGTAAATGAACATTTAACCATGTTATATGTACCTAAACTGAAATTTAATTTATTATCAGTAAGGGCTTTAGTTAATATTGGTTATGTAGTAACCTTTAAGGGAGACAACTGTATAATAGAGAAAGAGGGTAAAAGGGTTACTGCTACTTTAAAAAATGATTTATATGTAATACATGATGATCAGTTGAAGATGGCTAACTCAGTTTATAACAATGTTAAGCCACATGATGAATGTATACATTTACTTCAAAGACATCTAGGGCACATTAATTTCAAAATGCTCAAACAAACTGTTGAATTGTCAGAGGGAGTAATATTGAAACCTTGTAGCAAGTATTTACTCTGTAATGCTTGTAGTCAAGAAAAGAGTAAGGTTACTCCTGCAAACAGACTTAATGGGTTTAAGGCCAAAGAACCTTTAGATGTTGTTTTTGCTGACATAATTGGTCCTAAGGAACCAAGTTTAGGAGGTGCCTGTTATATTTTGAGTATTATGGACCATTACTCATGATATGGTTTCTGCGATCTTATGAAAAACAAAACAGAAACATTCCAACATTTCTTTAACTGGCTCAGGTTTACTGAGAGAAGAATGAAAAGAAAAGTAATTACTTTAGTTACTGATAATGGGACTGAGTTTGTTAACAAAAGATTCCAAACTATGCTGAAATTGGCTGGTGTTGAGCATGAACATTCTGCACCTTACAGACCACAACATAACTAGTTTGTAGAACGGACAGGACATACATTACAAGCCATGGCTCGCACTATGTTATCTGATTCAGATTTACCTGAAACACTGTGGGGTGAAGCCATAATGTGTAGTCATCATGTGTTAAACAATGTAGTTAAACAACTACAACTGGTGAATTGCCATTCATTTGTTGGCATGGTAGAAGGCCAAATTTAAGTTACCTACGCACATTTGGAGCTCCAGCATGGGTGCATATTCCCTCACAAGTAAGACGAAAGGGCAACATAGAGCAAAGAAGTTATTTTTTGTGGGTTATGAGGCCAACCACAGATCGTTTAGATTTTGGGGTCAAGGTACAGCTCATGTTTATTTTAGTGCTAGTGCAAAATTTCTTAAGCACGTTGGGTGGGATAGACTGGAACAGGAATCCAGCAATGATGTTATTATTGACACTTAAATAGTACCTAAAGGTAAACCATGAATAGCCATTAAATAGGAAGCACAGGAGAAAGTAGGAGAACAGGCACAGGAGGAGGTAGAAGAACAGGAGTAGGTGCCACAGAAAAGTCCACTAGTAAGCCCTGTATTACCAAGACATTCAACCCGAGTAACACAACCATCTGATAGATATCAGGCTAGTGTTGTATGCCAAGTGAATACAGTTCCAAGTAATTTTAGTGAAATAAAACTGTACCCTGCTAAAGGTCAGGCTGCTTCGCAGAAAGCAATGGATAAGGAACTGGAATCATTAAAAAGACTGGAGGTATACAAAAATGTTAAGTTACCAGCAGGTAAACATACCATAGGATGTAAATGGATATATAAACTGAAGACAGGTGTACATGGGACTGTTAACCATAAAGCCAGGTTAGTAGCACAAGCATTTAATCAGACAGCAAATGACTACGATTAGGTGTTTGCACCTCGTCTGAAGGCTACTACATTAAGGGCAGCATTACTGTGGGCAGCTAAAGAGAAATATATTGTAAATCATTTGAATGTAGGGACGGCATATCTGCATGCACCGTTGCAACACACTATATATTTATAGAAACCTTTAGGTCTCAAAAAGGATAATACTGATAATAATGATTGCTGGAAATTGAAAAAGAGTCTTTATGGTTTGAAGCAATCAGGTTATGAGTAGAACCAATGTATAGTTACAGAATTAACTAAGATAGGTTTTGTAGCTGGCATGGCTGATCCATGTCTGTTTAAAAGAGAAAGCAGTTGTGTAATTTCGTTGTTTTATTATTTTCCAGCAAAGGAAAATGGCATTTTGTAAGACAAACTTTTCTTCTCTCTAGCTATTATTATCCTGAATACATTTCTCAGAATGTTAAATCAAATCTATTCAGTATATTTGTTGTCATCTTGTTCTAAACTAGATTGCTTATGTATGATAGTATGTGAAGACTTTTTAAAGATATATATCTATATATCTATATCTTTATATCTATATATCTACATATCTCTATCTACATTTCTGTATATCCATATATCTATTACTCACATCTTATGCACAATGAAACCACCAAAAAATAATTTGCAAAAAGATGAATTCAGAGCGTTACAAACCCTGAAAAATGATAACAGCATAATAATACTCCCAGCAGACAAAGGAAATGCCACAGTAGTAATGGACAGAAAAGACTATGAAACAAAATTGACAGACCTACTCCAAGACTCCACATACAAACCTATAAACACAGACCCAACCACATATCTAGAACAATTAACCAAGAAGAAAATTATAACCAGCCACATAAGCAAAGAAATCCAACAGATGATCGTCCCAAGAGAAAAATCTTCTAGATGCCCAAATTATACGGCCTCCCAAAAATACACAAAGAAGGCATACCCCTCAGACCCATAGTCAGCTCCATAGGAGCACCATTACAAAACCTAGGTAAATACTTAGCAAAACAACTACAGCCCCATGCTGAAACCGCAGCTTCATATGTACAAAACTCATACCACTTCTTAGAAATGATCAAAGATCTACACGTAGAACAAGAAGATCTGCTTGTAAGTTTCGACGTGGTTTCACTATTCACTCAAGTCCCAATAAAAGAAACTCTTGAAATCATCAAAAATAAATACCAACCAGCTAAAGACCTCATGGAACTAACAGAACACTGCCTAACCAACACTTATTTCATATACAAAGGACAAAGATACAAGCAAATTGAAGGAGTCCCTATGGGATCACCACTGTCACCCATCATTGCAAACCTGTTCATGGAAGAATTCGAATCCAGAGCCCTGGCTAATGCCACCCACAAACCCAAACTATGGCTAAGATACATTGATGACACATTTGTGATTTGGCCCCATGGAAAAGAAAACCTAAACAATTTCCTAACACACCTAAACAATACACACCCCAAAATCAAGTTCACCATGGAAATGGAAATAAACAAACAACTACCATTCCTAGATGTACTAATCTACAAAAGGACAGATGGCACACTGGGACACACCATATACCAAAAGAAAACACACACCAACCGCTACCTCGACGCCCAATCCCACCACCACCCAGCACAGATAAATTCCGTAGCGAAAACACTAATTACCAGAACCAAATGCCTGGCAGACAAGACACATATAAAGACTGAACTATGCACCCTGACTGAAGTATTGACAGCCAATGGCTTCCACAAAAACAAAATCACCAACTTGATCCACAAAAACACACCAAGACATAACAGAGACCTAGAAGACCAACAGATCTATGGAACAGCTGTCTTGCCCTACATAAGAGGTACCACAGATAAAATCAGTAAGATACTACACAGGCATCACATCAAGACTGCCTTCAAAACAGACAAAAAAATAGCAGCCATCCTGAGGAACCCCAAAGACAAAATTGACCTGGAAAACCAAGGCATATACGAAATTCCCTGTACATCATGCCCGGCCACATACATTGGACAGACCAATAGAAGAATAAGTACCCACCTAGAGGAACACAAAAATGCAGTAAAAAAGCTGGAACACACCTACTCACTAGTCCAACACATGAAAACCACAGGTCACAACATCAACTTCAATGGCACTAAAACCCTGGCCACTATAGAAAACCCCAGCCACAGAATCATCAGAGAAGCCATAGAGATTGAAAAAAGACCTGACAGCATGAATAGAAGAGATGATTCCACCAGACTGTCAATCATTTGGAAGCCTGCACTCTCAAATAGAAAGATCTCCATGCCACAAGCCAGGCAAACACCTGGGCAAAAACAGACTCCCTCTGATAGCTCCAACCTAACCCCCCCACCAAGCACCCAGGTGAAACCCAGCTTGCTAATGAAGAGCAGCCGTCCCTTCACACGGAGCCAAGCTGCACTAAAAGCCTCCAACACAAGAACAGACTGTTGCCAGCCAATCAAAGCCACAAAACAGACAGAAGAAACCAGGAACACCAGTCAATCAAACTCCAAGTCCAATGAAATAGGTCCAGGCTCCCAGCCAATCAGAATGAACCAGCCTCAAATTTAAAAACCAGGAGCTGTAAGACCCACATCCATACAGAAGCCTGATGATGGCAGATGAGATTTTGCTGAAACGTTGCTACAACTTTAACAGAACTACAATGACGTGGGATAATACCCGAAGGAAGCTAAACAGCATTTATATATATATATATATATATATATATAGTACATATAATGTGTATATATTACGTGTGTATATACCTAGCCTCTGGAACCACATACAAAAACATGCAGTATGCATGGAGGATGCCACGCAACAGCATCAGCAAAGTGGTCAGAGAAGTGATACAGGCCATCATTGAAGAATATGTGGAGGAGCTCCTCAGGTGCCCCACCACAGAACAAGCCTGGAGAAAACTTGCAGAAGAGTGGTATCAGAGGTGGAACTTTCCCCACACCATTGGAGCCATAGATGGGAAGCATGTGGACTGCAAAGCTCCAACCAACTCAGGGTCCACTTATTTCAACTACAAGGGCTTCTTCAGTATCATCCTCTTTGCCATGGTTGATGCTGACTACAGGTTCATCTACATCGATGCTTCAGGCAATGGGTCAGCTTCAGATGGCCAGGTATACAACGCAAGTGACCTCAAGGAGGGACTGGAACGCAACCTCATCATGGGCTTCCCAGATCCAGACCCCTGCCCAACGACACACAAGATGTGCCCTACTTCATCGTGGGGGATGATGCCTTCTCCCTCAGAACCTACCTCATGAAGCCCTACACTTCAAGATACCTCATCCGTGAAGAAAGGATCTTCAACTACAGGCTGTCCGGGGCAAGATGGGTGGTGGAGAACGCCTTTGGCATCCTGGCCAACGGTTCCAGATATTTCTCACTACCATGCAGCATGACCCACAGACTGTGAGGAGCATCGTGGAAGCTTGCTGCATCTTGCACAATCTCATGCGCACCCGCTACCCAGTGTTGTAGAACAGATTTGTTGACCGTCAACAAGGGAATGGGGACATGGAGCTTGGTGAATGGAGGCAAGGATGTAACCTGATAGACACTGTGAATGTACAAGGCCCCAACAGAGCTTCACGTGAAGGGAAGAAGCAGCACAAGCTACTGAGACACTGGTGCAACTCCCCAGCTGGAGCAGTGGAGTGGCAAGACAGGATAACAGATGATTAATGGAAGCTTCCTTGAGACTGTTGCATAACACTGATGAGATTGTGCCATGTATGTTGAGTGGTGCTACAATGAATAGGGCATTAATAAAGAGCTTTGTTTATTTTAAAATGTGTTGATCAATGAATAAATTGTTATTGATAATAAAGGTCCATATGTGTGGCAGCCGGGATGGTGGACCATACAGTCCCACTATGCTTGCACTGGAGGTTTATCTATCCCACAACTATCCTTATCTATCCCACAAGCATGCAAAGGTTTAACCATTTTTTCAAAGTTTTTACCAACACTTTAAGTGTCTTAAGTAAAGATAAACTTTATTAAACTTTATTGCCTGACTGACGAACCATGGTTTTCCTGCAAGATGTATCTGGCAGCACGTCTTTCCCCTGAATGCTGACTGCGTGCACGCTGCATCCTTTCATATCCATGGAGCGGATGCAATTCATATTCCCCGCATGTGCAGTGAATGCTTTGCATCCGATATACATCCGCGCGGCATCCCCTTTGTTTCCTATAGGCGTACGTGATGCATCCCCTTCATCCACTATGCATCCACCCCTTCCGCTATGCATCCACTTCGAAATTCTCCCCCGAACCCCTTCGGAGGTGTCATCCGCTTCAATCCGCTAGGCTTCCGATGAATGTCGTTTAACCTCCCCGCTACATACTACCCACGTCCGTTCTTTTCCATTCTGTTTATGCAAATTTTCACCAATTTTTGGAGCGGATGAAAATGGATGGAGGCACCCCTGAAATTTTGCTCGTCCGCTGTTTCCTTTATGCATACATTTTGTGTCCATTGGCCAGTAGGACCGGGCCTTAAGATAGTGATTAATGATGTTTTTGTTGCACAAAAAGTACAATTTGCAGTTGCTTCTTTCAGTCATATCTGATTCAAAAGAACAAGGGAACTTGGTTTAACACTCAAGAAAATAATCTGCATTACTGTAAAAGGCTGATACTTTTTGATATATTCTACTGAATCTATGTCTCAGACATAGATGTGTCTCTTGTAAATAAGTAAAAGCAAGTAAATGTTCTCCTGCTTTGGCTTAAAGTAAGACTATCTTTCTCTCTCTCTCTCTTTCTCTTTCGTGTGTGTGCGTGTGTGTGCATGTGTGTGTGTGTTTGCCTTTGTAGGAACTTTTGTTGCAGAGAAATCCTGCCCTCATATTTGAAAGTCCATGATATTTTAATGATTATTTGTTTACTAATAATGTTTTGGGGACATAATGTCCTCAAATTAATCTCAGGCAAAGCTAGATATGGCTGGAAAATTGTCTATATGAAATTCAGGAAGTCCATTGATTAAAGTAGATATTTGTTCTGGCTCAATATCAAATATTTTCCTCAAGAGACATTTAGTGATATACCAAGTTTCTAGGGTGTGATTATTTTGAAACTCTTTCCCCTTCCACCTCCAATTCAGGACTGTGAAGTCTATTGATTCAGGTCTTCCTCTGGGAAAAATCTCAGTTGGTCAAATCCTCCTGCTCTGCATCTGTAGGTACACATTCCATCACAAATTATAAGAGTAATAGCAAACATCAATGGAAACAATTATATTAAACAGAAAAATGGAATGTGTATTTACAATATAAATATTTTTAGAAATGTATCTTTGTCCCAAATAAGCGCACCAACGTGCCTACCATTCCTGTCCTATTGTTTCTTTCATTTTTCTTATATGTTCCTATTTCATGTATTCATAACTATGTACACACTTATTCCTATTATCTTGTAAGTGATTGACAAATCAAAATAAATAAATAAAAATTTAAAAAAGTGAATATCTATTTGAGTTCCAAGAGTTTCTAATTTTCTAGCCCATATATCTCTTTACTTCTTGGAACTTGGGGGTTCTCTTTTTTCATCTCCTCCACCATACTCATTCAAAAAGACCTAAATATTAATAAAACAAGGCCACCACCTTAGCACATCAATAAACTTGAAGTTAGTTTCATCAAAATCTATTATATTTAGTCTTTTAATTAAAAGCAGAGTTAACACAGGTGTTTCATTAAGCTAGGTTTTACTTTAAATTCCTTCTTACACAGTGGACAAAAGGTGAAAAAGGAAAAAAAAAGATATTCAGGAAGAGAAATTTTGGTATTTAAATGGAAAGCTTAAATCTGAGACACATTTTCAGGCTATGGGTACACAAGGAAAGGGCATATCTTCCATCCATCATAAGGTTATATATAATTATTAATGGTAGTAGTGGAACAGGGTTTTATTTTTGCTCTAAATGAACTTTTTATTCTCATTTTTGACATGTGAACTTTCACTGTGCAATGGATGTTATAATTGGAACTGGTATGTGGCAAAAAGGTTCCTTGGTGAGGTGCACAAAGGCAACATTTCTTTGGTAAATACCTGAGAAAGAATAAATGAGCAGAGGAGGAGAATCAGTGGGAAACAGTTCATGCTAACCTTTCTGAAGAGCTACTAAGTGTTTTTCTTTTTGACCTCTTCAAAGAAAAAATCAGGACAATATAATGGGATCTCATTAAACTGTAGCATAGTTATTTGCTTGCTGCTGTAAAATAGAAGGGCAAGGATGTACAAGTGTTCCTTTATGTTTATCTACACAAATCTGCAAGTAAGATACCTGTTACTTGCAAATTTGCATATTTTTGCCCTTCTATTTTCAAGTATTCTTGAGTAGAGTTTGATTCCTGGTAATAATTATACTCAAGCTCTTTTCTTAAGAGTTGTTATGGAAATTGCTTTTGCTTCAAATACCCAGCCTTAGTTGAACACCTTGGAATTCCTAGCTTCCCTCTATCAGATATATCCTCTCAGATCTTAAGGGGAGTAGTAGTAAAGGAGAAAATTAGAGGGAAAGAACTTCAATTCCTAGAATGAAATATATTCCAAACTCATCTAAATTCTTTTGAAGCAATGCAAAATAGAGTAAATGAAAACAAAATGCTTTACCTTAATACACTACTAAAATTCTACTAACATTGGGGGGAGGGGAACAATGTACTATTTTGTCAATAAGAAAGCAGTCATGGATATCTGTAGAGATCACAAGGGAATGACATTTGCTGAATCTATCACCATGCAAATGCTTACATATTTGCATCAGATGTCATCATGAACATGCCATTTTGGCTCACTGAAAACAGATTTGCAGCACAGTGATGGTTACTTAGACTGCCTTAATTAGGATCCTGCCTTCCACAATTGTCATGTCCATGTTATAAAGCACGTGATAAATCCAGATTCTAATTTATCTTCACATGTCTCTTGAATAACACCTAAATGCTCTGCTTGGTTCAGGAAAAGCCCAGGTCAGAAAAGTAATTTCATAGAGAACCCAAGGTTATCCACAAAGCAAGCTCCCGAGTTAAACTGAGAGCAAGACATAGTAATGCATTTTACAACTAATATACCTCAAGAATCAAAGGACAGGGCCAAGAGTACAGAAATTCAGTTAAGTGAAGAGCCCCTGAGAGATACACTGAGAAACAGATTCCTTTTTTCCTCAAAAGCTAGGACTGGGTTAGAGTGAAAAAAAAAAAAAGACTTATTATAAGCCATTGTTTCTCAAGATAAAACAGGCACAGCCTGCCATGAACAAGACTGTAAATCTTTCCTGTACTCCGAAGCATTTTGTTGGAAAGCAGGTAGATTTATATAGTGGAAAAGAATGCACGGAGAAACATTCTAACAGTAAGAGCATAAGTTTTATAAGAAACTATTCTTGAGGCTAGTCCTGGAATGAAAGAAAATAAATATAAGCTTTATTGAGAGAAAAACATAGTGATAGGAAAGCCTACCTTATTTAAATCAATCTACAACAAAGGAAGAATCTGCATCACAGGTCAGAATCAAAAGAAAATGAGGGTTGAATTGAAAAAAAGAAGAAAGAGATGAAAGTCCAGGGAATATCAATATAACCAATTGGGAGGCATGTTACATAGAAACATGCAAGCTAGGTATTTTTGGAGAGGAAAATGCAATAAAAGTTGAGAATTCCTCTTTCAACTGTCTCTACATCTATTAGTTTTATTGCTCAGTAGATCCATAGATGCAGAAGGATGGTGAAGTCTAACATCCATCCTCTCCTTTCTTCTTGCCCAAATTTTAAAATAATCTTATTTTGGGGTGAGGTAAGCAGCAGGAGTACAATTTCTATCAACCCTCACTTCTAATGAAGCACATGTAGTCCAGTGGTGAGTTGCAAAGTGGTTTACCATCGGTTCAGTGGGCATGGCTTGCTGGATGTGCTTTGTATGCATGCGCACACTTTGCATGCACGTGCCAAACATGCACTTTGCACATGTGCAGAAGCTTTCCTATTCACCTCCTATAATCCTGCACTCTCCCCTGTAGCTTCAACAGCTGATGTGCGACAATCTGCTGTGCCATGCAAAGCAGCTGTGCTTCAAAAACAGGGAATAAAGGTAAGTATGGGATCCCAGGCAGGCAGGTAGGCCCAACTGCAGTTCATCAGAGAGAAACAGTTCGGTCTCCGCTGATCTTCGGCACGACTGGTATGCCAGAACTATGTCAAACTGGTAGAATAGTACCACTGGTGTAGCCTTCCATTCCCTTAATTGTTTTTCCCTTAGCTGAATTATTAAGGGTGCAGCCCTTGCTTATTTTTGAATAGGAAACTATCTCTAAAACTAGAGCATCACAGAAAATCTTTGAAATAATGACATTAAAAAAAATCTCCTCTTGCTCACTGGAGACTGACAGGAAACTTTCACTGTTTTTTGAGGCTGCTTTAAGAAGACACAGCATGAATTTCCAGAGCACCCTTTGATTCGACCATTAGCCTCTGGACTGACTGTCACATCTCCACTGTGCATCTAAATTTCTGTTCACAGAGAGAATGAAATCAAATGTTACTTTAGCAACTACTACTTTGTTTTAGGAGCAGAGACTGAGAAGAGATTGTAGTGGATTTCAATCATTTTCTTAGCCCCATGGTCTCATTAATGTGTCTTTGCCTTTATTTATATTTCAAGCAGAAAAGATAAAAAAGAAAAGAAATCTGAGTTTTGCAGCTGTCTGTGAGCATCCATGGATTCTTCCCCAGAAAGGATTAGCTTATATTTCCCACTGTGGCAAGCATTGCAATTCAAAATATGGACTTTGTTAGCTTTGAACTTCAAAATCTTTGCAAGTTAAGACCCTGTCACACTGGCCGACGGATGCAAAACGTTTGTAAAAAGGACACAGCGGACGAGAAAAATGTTCCATCCGTTGTTATCCGCTCTCAAAAGGGGCAAAAATTTGCATAACCAGAGCGGACAACACGGAAAGGAACGGACGGGGGGAGGACGCAGGGCGGATGGAAAGCGGATGCTCCACTGAAGCCCAGCGGATGGAAGCAGATGAGAGTGGATGGCACATCCGCAAGGCTTCCGGGGGGACTCAGCAAAGCGGATGTGGAACGGATACAGCGGATGCAGAGCGGACGCCGAGTGGATGAAGCGGATGCACAGCAGAAACCTAGCAGATGAAGCGGATGCAGAGCGGAAGCCTAGCGGATGCCTAGCGTTCACTGTGCATGCGGGGAGGATGCATTGCATCAGCCCCACGGATATAAAGGGAAGCAGCTCCCAAGCAGGTCAACATTCAGAGGAAAGACGTGCTTGCAGACACATCGACTGCCTTGTCATCCTTTCCTGCCTGCATGTCTGCCTGCCAGCCTTGCTGCCTGCCTTCCTGCCAGCCAGCCTGCCTGCCAGCCTTGCTACCTGCCTGCCTGCCAGCCTGCCTGCCAGCCTCCCTGCCAGCCTCCCAGCCAGCCTTGCTGCCTGCCTGCCAGCCTGACTGCCAGCCTGACTGCCAGGCTTGGTGCCTGTCTTCCTGCCAGCCTTCCTGCCTGCCTGCCTGCCAGCCTTGCTGCCAGTCAGCTACCCCACAACCATGGGGAAGAAGAGAAAGCCTCAGCCATCTGCTGCCAGCCCTGGCAAGAGGGACAGGGACACCCTCCCACCCCCTGGCCCTCACTCTGCTTCTGCTGGGGCTTCTGTAGCACGGGCTCGCTCTTCTGGGGCTGGGGCTTCTGCTGCTTCTGCTTCTGGAGGAGCTGATGATGATGCTTATGGTGGTGGTGCTTCTGCTGGTGCTTACTCTGTTGATGCTGCTTCTGGCGGTGGTGCTTCTGCTGATGCTGCTTCTGGAGGAGCTGCTGATGCTGCTTATGGCGGTGGTGCTTCTGCTGGTGCTTACTCTGCTGAAGCTGCTTCTGGTGGTGGTGCTTCTGGTGGTGCTTACTCTGCTGAAGCTGCTCCTCGTCCTGCTGGTCCTGCTCATCCTGCTCGTGCTCCTGGTCTTGCTCGTCCTGCTGGTCCTGCTCGTGCTCCTGGTCTTCCTCGTCCTGCTGGTCTTGCTCGTGCTCCTGGTCCTGTTCGTGCTCCTGGTGTTGCTGATGCTGCTGGTGCTGCTGGCACTGCTGGTGCTTACTCTGCTGCTGCTAATCCTGGTCCTGCTGGTCCTGCTGCTGCTGATCCTGGTGCTGCTGGCACTGCTGGTGCTTACTCTGCTACTGATGATCCTGGTCCTGCTGGTCCTGCTGGTGCTGCTGCTGCTGGTGGTGTGGAGGAGCAGCCCCTACAACCTGGAAGCCCCTCTGATGAGGGCCCATCTGGTCCTGCCAAAGGGAGGAAGAGGCATATGCGAGAATGGGAGAGGAGGCAATACTCCATCGAGGAGGAACATGAGGATGAGGTGCTGGAGTGGCTGAGAGAGAATGAGTATCTATGGCGGAAGGGACACAGGCTCTATAGGGACACCAAAAGGAAGCAGGCTGCTTGGAGAGAGAAGGCGGAGAGCCTGGGCTACACTTCGGAGGTGCTCCTCGGCTGGTGGAAGCAGATGCACACCTGGTATGGGAAGCTGCACCTCAAGAAATCTGGCCAGGCCGCGGTCAAGCTGACGGACAGAGAGACCTACGTCATGGCCAAGTGCAGCTTCCTGGAGGGTGAGATCTGCCACCGAGGAGCAGCCCCTCTCACAACCCTCTCTCTCAGGCAGCCCGCTGAGAGCCAGTCCTCTTCCGGCCGAGAGTCAGCTTCTGTCTCCAGGCAGGTGTCTGTGGAGTGTGTCACGGCGGAGAACCCACGGACAGCTGTTCTAACCGTGGTGGAGCACGTGGAGGACTCCCTGACACAGTGGGAGAAAGGAGATGGCACTTCCACCACAGTTCTACCTGCATACACCCCCAGCTCCACCTCCACAGACAGGAGGGGCAGAGCCACACTGTCCTGCTGGAGATAAGAGACACCATCAGGAGCAGCATAGATATCCACTCTCAGCTGGTCCACACCGACTCCTCATCCTCCAACCACAAGCCCTTCCTCACCTATGTCAACCAGACCCTCACGGATATGGTGGAACCCCAGTACCAGGTGGTGAAGGACAGGATCACCGATTTGCTTCACAACACTCCAGATCCAGAGGAACCTGCTCCCACCCAGTCCAGGTCTGCTCCTCCACCCCAGGTGATGTCCCTCCCATACCAAGGCTTTCCACAGGCCCTCACCTACCAGGGCTACGGCTACCAGGAGCTCCAGCAGCACAGGCAGCAGCCCTTCCCAGTCCAGGCACAGGTTCACCGGACGCCACCGTTGCCATCGGTTCCACTGATGCCAGCGATGCCACCCATGCCAATGATGCCACCGATGCCACCCACGTCACCGATGCCACACACGCCAGTCCTCACCCAGCTGCAGACCAGACAGCCCCACTACACTGCTCCTTCCTCCACCCCATAGCCAAGCCCGGCCTCAGTACATCTGTCATCGGTACTGGGGCTGACAACCCCATGGCATGGAGGAAGGATCTCTCAACATCACAGGGCTGAGCCAGCTGTCTGAGAGCTTCCTCAACACACCGTCACCTGTTGTCCTCTTGGGGCCAGGCACCCCAGTGGTGCTTCAGACCAGCACTCCAGCAGCAGCCACCTCCACAGCACCTGGACCCTTCACCCCTGAGACTGGGCACACCTCTGAGTGACCAAGAGGAGTGCCAGAGACTGGCTGACTGGCTACCTGTGGACTTTATTTGGACACTTGACTTGGGTCATTTTTCTTTTACAGCTTTGTTAGGGATAACATTGTTCACCCAAACTGGTTTAGGTGAAATAATAACTATGAATCATAGTTAGTGTATGTTAGAGTGTATACAGCTTTAACTGGGAAATAGCAATGAAAGGAGTGATTAAGAAAACAATATAAAAGTAGCAAGACTACGGCTTGCTCTCTCTCTCTCTGGCTTTGATGATCCCTGATTACTGCTTGGAATCAAGACTGCATTGCTCGAACGGGAGAGAGAACAAAGGACTGATTTTTATGTGAGCTGACATAGGATATTCTACATGGACTTTGCTAACTGAATACCCCTGAATGGACTGACTACATGGTAAATGAATATTGGACTGTTATTTGACTATGCTATTAACTTATAATGGAATAAAATATATTCTTGATAGCACAAGCGTATCTGTTATTTTTACTGTATGTTAATAAACATACAAGCTTAGCTCACTCATTTATCTGTGTGCCTATCTGACTAACGCTGCACATTCTGTTTAGCTTGTCTACCTAACCCTGGTTGGGGAACCCAGGCTTAACACTGGTTATGGGCCCAGAGGCTGCAAAGTCAGTTTAACTAGGTTAAACAGATTTATGTAAAAAGTGAGAGTTTGTATTGTTATACATTACAGTAAACAGACAGCTGTGTTTTATTAATTATATTTTTATATCCATATAAGAAAACATGGCACAAGTCAATCTACAAAGTTTGTCCCTTATGTCCAAGCTGGATGGAACAAACTATGTATCATGGTCTACAAAATGTAGTCTACTTCTACGAGGAGAAGGTCTGTGGAACATAATTGAAAATCCACCAAAACTAGAAGAATGGGATCCAGAGGATGAGAAAGACAGACTAAAGATAGAAGAATTTAAGCATAAAAATCAACAAGCCATTTGCATAATTGCGTTAACCTTAACTGATCAACAGCTTGTTTATATCCACGGAGAGAAAACGGCTTTTGGGTGTTGGCAGAAGCTGAAGAGAATTTATGTTCGAGATAATATTGGTGCTCACATAAATCTAACACGGAAGCTTTTCAGGACACATCTCCAAACAAATGGTGATATGCAGAGTCATTTGAAAACTATGCAAAGCATTTTCCAAGAATTACACGAGAAAGAGCTTATATTCTCTGAACAACATCAAGTTTACATAACTCTATCTTCCCTTGATGAAAGTTATGATAACTACGTAACTTCACTTGAAATTTTGCCAAAGGAAAATTTAACTTTAACTGATATAACTGGCAGATTGATTGAAGAGGCCAGAAGAAGGCATGAAAGAGATGAATTAAGGAGGGAGCAACCTCAAAAAGAAGATAATAAATCTCCTACTGCATACGCAATTAAAAAGTGTTTTAATTGTGGAGGAAGAGGACATTTGGCAAGATTTTGTAAAAAGGCAAAGCGCCAGAACGCTGGCCAGAATACTAAAAATCATCAAAAGATAAATAAACATTTAGAGTTAGCCATGTATACTAACGGAGCTGTAAAAAATAATTTATGGGTGGTTGACAGTGGAGCATCCCACTGTATAACAAATGATAACAAAAATTTTATTAAAATGTCCCAGAGTACACAGCAGATATCGTTAGCCAATGGCTGGAAACTGAAAGCTAAAGGTGAAGGTATAGCATATTGTTCTTTTATAAAAGAGAATGTAAAAATGTTATATGTACCACAACTTAAGTTTAATTAATTTCAGTTAGAATTTTGGTTAAACTAGGATATGATATATACATTTAAGGGAGATAACTGCATACTTGAAAAAGAAGATAAGAAAATTACTGCATCTTTAAGAGATGGATTATATGTGTTAAATGATGATGGTTTAAAGGTGGCTAACACAATTTATGAAAATAAGAAACCTTATGACGAATGTATTCACTTGTTACATAGAAGGCTAGGGCATTTAAATTTTAAAATGCTTAAGAAAACTGTTGAATTGTCTAAGGGAATAAGTTTGAAATCTTGTAATAAGTATTTGCAATGTAATGCCTGTAATCAAAATAAGAGCAGGGTTATACCGGCTAATAGAGTTGATGGATTTACTACTAAAGAGCCTTTAGAAATAGTATTTGCTGATTTAATAGGTCCGAAAAAACCAAGTGTAAGAGGAGCTTGCTACATACTAAGTATAATGGACCACTATTCTAGATATGGGTTTTGCTATTTAATGAAGAGCAAAACTGAAACATATCAAAATCTATTTAATTGGTTAAAATTCTCAGAAAGAAAAACTAAAAAGAAATTAGTAACTCTCATCACAGATAATGGTACAGAATTTACAAATAATAAATTCCAGAACAGACTAAGAATGTTAGGTATTCAACATAAAATGTCTGCACCATATAGGCCGCAACATAATGCCTTTATAGAGAGAAGAGGCCAAACATTACAATCAATGGCACAAACTATGATGTCTGATTCAGGATTACCTGACAATTTATGGGGAGAAGCAATAATGTGTGGTAATCATATATTAAATAATGTTGTTAATTCAACAACAGGTGAATTACCATTCACACTGTGGCATGGTACAAAACCTGATTTAAGTTACATGCACACATTTGGAGCACCAGCATGGGTGCATATCCCTACACAACTTAGATACAAAGGACAGCATAGAGCTAAAAGATTGATTTTTGTAGGTTACACATCTAATCATAGATCTTATAGATTCTGGGAACCAGGTACATCTAGAGTTTACACCAGTGCTAGTGCAAAATTCCTAGAACATGTAGGATGGAATAGATTAGAGCAAGATTTAAATAATGAAGTATTTATTGAACCCTACAAAAAGCAGAAAGATGAGATTAGCTATAAGAAGAGTCCAATTAAAGAAGAAGTCCACGAAGAGCAAATAGGACCAGAACAAGAGGAAATAGTTGATCAGGAAGAGTTACATGATCAAGAACAATAAGTAAATGAAAGTCCACCTGTAAGTCCTATAATACCTAGACGTACTACACGTGTAACTAGACCACCTGATAGGTATCAAGCAAGTATAGTTTGCCAAGTAACTAAAGTTCCAACTAGTGTAGATGAACTTAGGATGTATCCTGCTAAGGATCAGGAGAATTGGCAAAAGGCAATGGAAAAAGAATTAAATTCATTAAAGGTAATGAAAGTGTATGAAGATGCCAAATTACCTCCAGGAGAAAAATCCATTGGGTGCAAATGGATATTTAAAGTAAAAACTGGAAATGATGGGACTGTTACCCATAAAGCTAGGTTAGTAGCTCAAGGATTTAATCAAACTGCATCTGATTATGATGAAGTTTTTGCGCCAAGCCTTAAAGCTACATCTTTAAGAGCAGCATTAGTGTGGGCAGCTAAGAAAAACTATGTCATTAACCATTTAGATGTAGAAACTGCTTATCTACATGCAGCATTGCAGCACACTATATATTTAAGAAAACCAATTGGTATAAATGAAAATAAAGTAAATAGTGATGATTGTTGGAAACTCAAAAAGAGTCTTTACGGGTTGAAACAATCTGGGTTTGAGTGGAACCAATATATTGTGAAAGAATTAAACAATATAGGTTTTAAATCTGGTTTAGCAGATCCGTGTGTGTTTAAAAGAGAACATAATGGAACGGTGTCATTATTATTATTATTTACTGATGATATTGCTTTAATAACTAAGACTAATAATGAAGCTAATGAAATTTTATCATTATTAGCCAAAAAGATAAAAATAAAGCATATAGGTGAAATTGAAAGGTATCTAGGATTGACAATAAATAAAACAAATAATGGTTTTAAGATATCTCAAGAAGATAAAATTTGCAAATTAATTAAAACTTATAAGATGGAACTTTGTAAACCAGCAAAGACTCCAATGAGTCAGGAAGTTTGCCAAACTAATGATCAAAGTCCCAAATTTGATAAGTTCATGTATCAATCTTTGATTGGTAGTTTATCATATATAAGCAATTGGTCAAGGCCAGATATAGCTTATAGTGTAAATCAGCTGGCACGTTTTAATTCAGATCCAAAAGAATGTCATTGGAAATCCTTAAAAAGAATATTGAGATATCTTAAGGGAACAATAAACCATGCATTATATATAGAACCAAAGGATGATTTGAGTCTTAGTGCTTATGCAGATGCAAGTTTTGCAACTGATATAAACACTAGAAAATCAACATCTGGGATGGCTATATTATTTGGTAAGACACTAATAGGATGGAGGTCAATCAGACAACAGCATATTAGCTTATCTACGATGGAAGCTGAATTTTCATGTCTGTCATTATTATGCACTGACTTGATTTTCTACAAACAGTTGTTGTTGGACATGGGTATAACTGTAAAAGATTCCATTATGGTGTATGAGGATAACCAAGCAGCTATAAAGTTAGCTACTAGTATTGCTGTAAAAACTAGATCAAAACATACTGACTTAAGATATTTAAATGTAAGAGAATCAGTGAAAAATGGATTAGTAAAATTGGAATACTGCATGTCAGAAGAAAACATAGCAGACCAATTTACAAAAGCTCAAGGAGCAACTAAGTTTAAAGAAAGTTGCGAAAAATATTTTCTAAAGATGTAAATGATTCATAGTTATTATGTAACCTAAAAGGGGAGAATGTTAGGGATAACATTGTTCACCCTAACTAGTTTAGGTGAAATAATAACTATGAATCATAGTTAGTGTATGTTAGAGTGTATACAGCTTTAACTGGGAAATAGCAATAAAAGGAGTGATTAAGAAAACAATATAAAAGTAGCAAGACTATGGCTTGCTCTCTCTCTCTCTGGCTTTGATGATCCCTGATTACTGCTTGGAATCAAGACTGCATTGCTCGAACGGGAGAGATAACAAAGGACTGATTTTTATGTGAACTGACATAGGATATTCTACATGGACTTTGCTAACTGAATACCCCTGAATGGACTGACTACATGGTAAATGAATATTGGACTGTTATTTGACTATGCTATTAACTTATAATGGAATAAAATATATTCTTGATAGCACAAGCGTATCTGTTATTTTTACTGTATGTTAATAAACATACAAGCTTAGCTCACTCATCTATCTGTGTGCCTATCTGACTAACATTGCACATTCTGTTTAGCTTGTCTACCTAACCCTGGTTGGGGAACCCAGGCTTAACAAGCTTGTTATTAATAAAGTTTATCTTTGCTTCACACATTTGCTTCATTTATTTTTGTAAATAAAGTCTTGGTGGAAACTTTTAGAAATGGTTTAAGCCTTTGCATGCTTGTGGGATGGGTAAGGATAGCAGTGGGGTGGGCAGGGATACCTTTGAGATGGGTAATAGCTGTGGGATGGGCAAGGATACCTTTGGGATGGGTTAAGATAGCTGTGGGATGGGTTGAGATAGCTGTGGGGATAGATAAACCTCCAGTGCAAGCATAGTGGGACTGTATGGTCCACCCTCCCAGGTGCCACACCTATGGCCCTTCATTATCAATACTAATTAATCATTGATCCACACATGTCAACATAAACACAACTCTTTATTAAATGCCCTGTTCATTGTCGGCCCACCCAACAAACATGGCCCAATCTCATCAGTGTGATGAGACAGGCTGAAGGAATCATCCATTAATCATCTATCATCCTGTCTTGCCACTCCACTGCTCCAGCTGGGGAGTTGCACCAGTGTTTCAGGAGGTTGTGCTGCTTCTTCCCTTCATGTGAGGCTCTGTTGGGGCCTTGCACATCCTCAGTGTCTATCAGGTTTCGCCCTTGCCTCCATTCCCCAGGCTCCATGTCCCGGTTGCCTTGTTGGAGGTCCACGAGCCTGTTCTGCAAGACTGGGTAGCGGGTGCGCATGAGATTGTGCAGGATGCAGCAAGCTTCCACGATCCTGCTCACGGTCTCTGGGCGATGCTGCATGGTGGTGAGAAGTACCTGGAACCTGTTGGCCAGGATGCCAAAGGCGTTCTCCACCATCCGTGTTGCCCTGGACAGCCTGTAGTTGAAGATCCTCTCTTCATGGGTGAGGTATCTGCAGGTGTAGGGCTTCATGAGGTAGGTTCTGAGGGAGAAGGCGTCATCCCCCACGATGAAGTAGGGCAAATCTTGCGTGTCGTTGGGCAGGGGGTCTGGATGCGGGAAGCCCATGATGAGGTTGTGTTCCAGCCCCTCCTTGAGGTCACTGGCGTTGTATACCTGGGCATCTGAAACTGACCCGTTGCCTGAAGCATCGATGTACATGAACTTGTAGTCAGCATCGACCATGGCGAAGAGGACGATGCTGAAGAAGCCCTTGTAGTTGAAATAAGTGGACCCCGACTTGGCTGGAGCTTTGCAGGCCACATGCTTCCCATCTATGGCTCCAACAGTGTGTGGGAAGTTCCACTTCTGATACCACTGCTCTGCAACTTTCTTCCATCCTTCTTCAGTGGACGGGCACTGGAGGAGCTCCTCCAGGTGTTCTTCGATGATGGCCTGCACCACTTCTCTGACCACAATGCTGATGGTGTTGTGTGGCACCCTCCAGCCATACTGAATGCTCCTGTAGGTGGTCCCTGAGGCCAGATGGCGCAGAGTCAGTGCCACCTTGAGCCCAGGGTCTAGGCTGGGATGGAAGTTGGTGTTTGCCCTGGTCAACCTGGGTGTCAGCCACTGCACAACTTCATCAAACATGGCTGGAGGCATCCTCATGAAGTTCTGGAATGCCCAAGGGTCTTCGTTCCTTAGCTCCACCTTCAGCTTGTTGTACAGTCCGTACTCTGCTCTTCTCCCGATCCATCTTTGGACTCAGACGCTTCTTGGCCGCCTCCTTTTCTTCCCGTAGAACAGTTGAAAGATCCTGTAGATGGCTTTGCACTGTTGCAGAACGATGGTGGCTACCAAAAGGACTGTGTTACGATCCATGGTAGACATGACTGGATGCTGTGGAAGAGCAAGAGGCAGATGAAGGCTGCAGAGGTCTGCACAGCAGGGCTGCTGGTCTGAAAGTGCGATCCAGGTGAGTTGCTCCCCCTTTTTATAGGCAATATAGGTTTTCCACTATGTGTCCTTTTGCATCCTCTAGGCATCCTCTAGACATCCTTAATATCCGAGATAGGTCCCCTCTGTGAACGTTTTTTCCATTTAAAATGCTTTCTTTGCGAGCTGCATCCGCTTTCATCCTTTCTCCGTCCGTGCTACTAATGCTGCGCGTCCGTTCCACATCCGTTTCACTTCCTCCCTGTGTCCGCTTTCTGCTGGAGCGGATTTGAGTTGCATGGATGCGCAGTGGATGCCTAGCGGATGTAGTGGAGGCGTAATAGATGGCGACGGATGCAGAACGGATGTTCCCCGTATGCCTAGCGGATGCAGAATGGATGCGTTGGATACATTTTCCGCTCAAAAAGTTTTGAGCAGCTCAAAACTTTTTGAGCGGATGGAACCTCAGTCGACGGATGCTGGACGGATAGAGAGGAAGAAAAACGGATGCAGTGAGTACAAAATGGGAGCACTGCGTTAACCAACGGATGGCAAGTGTTTTTCTCCATTTTACATCCTCTTTCCATCCGTTGGTGCAGTGTGACATGGGCTTTAATTTGGTTTACTTGGTATTTCATGATACAAACTGGTGAAAATGATGAAAGATACATTTATATGTATCTGTTTTCTTACTTACAGTCCGTGTGGATTTTACTCCCCTAGCATCAGAGGTGATATTCAGCAGGTTCTGACCAGTTCTGGAGAACTGGTAGCGGAAATTTTGAATAGTTCAGACAACTAGCAAATATCACCTCTGACTGGAGATTTTACAGTATCCTTCCCTTGCCATGCCCACCAAGCCACACTCACAGAACCTGCTGAATACCACCTCTGATGCTAGGTAGTAAAAAAAATTGAATCTCTGTCTACCATTGCTGACTATAATGGGTTGGGTGCTTATGTCCATTTCAAGGCCATTAAGCCAGCATTTATGTGGTCATGTGGCCAGCATGATGTCATGATTTGCTGTTATCCTCCCATTGAAGTGGTAGCTATTTATCTACTTGCATTTGCATGCTTTCCAAATGCTAGTTGGCAGAAGCTGGGGTGAGAACGGAAGCATACCTGTTATGTGGGTCTCGAACCTGGGCTGCCAGCTTTCCAGCAACAAACTCAGCCTCTTAACAGCTGAACCACTGTGCCACTCCTTCTTATTTACAATTTTTAACTGATAACGAATGAAAATATGAATGGAAATTATTTATAAGATTTATATGGCCGCCCATCTTGTAGTAAACAACTCTAGGCAGCTAAAATAATAATAAAAACATAACCAATAAAATCAATTCAAAAAGAAAAGAGTGAGGAAAAAAATCAAGAAAAAAAATCTCAGTTACCTAACTATTCCTGTTTATCCTTTCAATCCCTGGGCTCAAAGATTACAATTCTGGCATCTGAAGGAAAAGCTAGGCTCTTTGCCAGTTTATGGAAGGTAAGTCGATGGGGGTATGCCAAATCTCAAGGGGAAAAGTATTTTATTGAAGACATTCAGCCAACATTGAGATAATTAATGTGGTTTTATATCAAATGAAACTCTATCATAAAGGTTGTTCTGGGCATTAAGTACGCCCCTTAGTTAAATTTTGGATATATGAGTAAGCTTTATCTTTGTTTGGTGATCTGATACATTGTTTCATACTGGGATTTCTCATATACAGTATGGCACAGTTATTAGAATGCAGCACTGCAGGCTAACTCTGACTATTGCCAGAAGTTTAATTCTGACCGGCTCAAAGTTGACTCAGCGTTCCATCCTTCCAAGATTGATAAAATGAGGGCCCAGATTGTTGGGAGCAATATGCTGATTCTGTAAACTGCTTAGACAATGCTGTAAACACTGAAGCAGTATATAAGTCTAAGTGCTATTGCTATGCTGGCATACATGATGTATCATTGAAACTTTTTTCATGCATACTTTTGTATAAAACATTAACTTTCTCTTTTCCCTCCTTAATATTATGCTTCTCATCATTGGTAGAACTTAACAATAAAAATCAGGTTTGAAAATTTAGTCAATTAACTTCCAACAGCACAGTAACTAGTCCAGAAGACCTCCTGTGGCCTTTCAGATTTTGCTTGAATGGCAGCTCCTAGGATCATAATCTTTGGCTAGGCTGACTGAGGTTGCTGGAAACTAAACCTTGACAGTATATTAAATGCTACAAACTGCTCTGGACTAAAAGACCAGTATCAGGAAATTCAGATTATCCACACTCTATTAGAAATTCATTATATAATTATTATAGAGGATTCACCAATTAATTCAGGGAGGGACAGTTCAGTGTAGTGGTTGAGGTGTGAGGGAATGAGTTCTAAACCTGCCTTATGCACCAAGTCAGCGGGGTGACCTTAGGCCAGTCATTCTGTCTTAGCCCTAGGAAGGAGGACAAAATGGCAAATCTCTTCTGAAAAACTGAAAAAAGCCAAAAAAAAAAAAAATCCACCATGTAGGGACGAATCTAAGTAGTTGTCAGAGGGCAACACTGGTTTGAAGGCATAAATAAATAAACAATCAGAGGGATTTTCTGGTCTGTACATTAAAGTGTTAATATTTAATTTGGATTAGGCTATTCCAATGGACTACTGCTCTACAGGAAATTCTCCTTTCCTTTCCTTTGCCTTCCAGTCTTTATTCAATATGATAAAGAAGATTGTGGCTCTCAACATTTCTCTCAAAGAAGAGATTATTGATGATTTTTTCACAGATTGTAAAACTCTTGTGTTTAGTAATTTAACAAGGTGATCAAGAAATATGTGTGGAATGACCCATTTCTCTTACACAAACATTTCTCCACTACAGTCTTTCTGGGGGTATGTGTGTGGCAAAGGGACAAATGCCAATAAACATGTAATGTGTACAACTTCCTAACTTGTGTCAAATGTCAAAAGCAAAAATACGATGGAGATATTTGTTCAATGATTTCATAATGCATGCAACATTTTCAGGACGGTTTCATTGTGGCTTGCTACAGGCTCTGCTGTTTATAAGAGAATTTCAGAAATGACCTCCAGAGGGAACCCTTGCCATTGATTTTTTTTTTTTTTTAATTCCAGAAGTACAGACAGCCAGGTAGGTTTCAGAGTGAGGAAAAGAGATGTAATAAAAAACAAACAAACACCATTTTCTTCCACCTTTAAGAACAAAATTGTTTTAAAATACCGAACAAGACAAATTCAAAAGACCTTTTCGAGCACCCCAAGAACTAGGTGGAAATATAGACTTTGATGAAGCACTGATGATGTTACCTAGTTTGGGTAATAATACATGTGCAAGAAAACAACCAAGCTCAGAGAACATCAAAGACCCCTTATTTCAACCCTGACCTACAAATACTCTCCTTTATTGGTACAAGACTCTTGTTGCAGTGAAATAAACCTCTAACAATTTGCAAAGCAGATTTTGGTACAATGTTAGACCAGAATCATAACTGTCAGGAAATGGTTGCATTCTTCTTCATTATAATGTACTGGCACCTATGTTATCATATCTGCAGAAACAATTGTTCTGGTAATCATAGTTTAATGTTGTCCTAGGAATTTAACCTATTATGACAATTTTTGGAATTATGCTTTAGAAATAATTTGAGATTATTCGCATTCCTTCCCCTTTTTTCTGAAAAGGAATACATCTCTAGACCTCAGAGTTGTCAAGACAGTTCTAAAATAGAAATCCAGTAAAGCCTTAACATTACTGAAACCAAGGGCAACAGAACAATCAGCGTTAATAATAGATTCACAGCATGATAGCCAACATTGATTTCAAACACCACTGAACTCATCTCATCATATAAGATGGTTTCTAGGTTCATTTGCAACCCTTTTGCTGGTTGGATCTGCAGCTCATATGGATTGGTGTTACACATTCTCCTGAAAAATCCATCCATAAATATGGGAGAGTCAATTCATGGCAGATTTCCTAGTAGCTAACATAAATTATTTCTATGGGAAATTCAAGGAGAGATTGGAATAAAGGAGGATGAATGAAGCCTTTGAGTAGGGAATCTAGGATTTTGAAGTAATGACATCTTTCTAGAGTTGGAGAAAATAATTTACATTCTTCACAAGGTTTTCCGAAGAGCTTTTTAAAGGCTTAAAAGTCAGAAGAACTTGGACCAAGATGAGGAAGGGCCAACACTAGTTACTGAGGATGAATTCTTAAGACTGTAGCATGAAGAACAAAAAAGATTTCTCTTCTAAGTAAGACTGAGCTCTATAGAGTGTGCATGTATGTTGTAAGAAGAAAAATAAACAGTTGCAGAACAGTTGCAAATTATTTAAATTTAAGAAGTGCTAATTTTATGTTATTTATTATTTAGCATATGACATCTACAAAGGTCATGTGTTGTAACTATGTATCATTTATGTGTTTGCAACTGTGTATCAATGAAACTATGTATCATTCAGACATTGCAACATTGTATCATTCACGTGTAATCATTAAGCTTCTGTCTTCTCAGTGACCTTTTACAGGGCACGTACAGAGACAAGGAGTCAAACATTTGCAGAAATGGTTTATTCACTTGGGATTACATTGTCTGGCATGCAGCTTTGTGAAGAAGTAATATCCTGATCAAATATAAATCTTGCCATCCTGTCTGTCCTGGTATCTTGCTTTTGTTTGAGCCATTGTTAAATCTGTATATTCCGTCTGACCTAGGCTTAACCTAGGTTCTGAATAAACAATCACCCCCTTTTGAATGAGCATAATAAAAGAGCGTGTACCCGGACATTCGGGGCGCACTCATCGCGAGGAACTTCGTCTCCTGTCGTTTCTCTCTCCTTCCCTCCCTATTATGAGACGCCCATCTAATGCGGGATAGCAGATACCGCAGTCATGCAATAAGTGCTACTGTAGAAGTGCTAATGTAGAGATTGTAATCTTCTACACAAGAGCCTACAGTACAGGGAATACAGTACAGGGAATTCAAAAGGACATTTTTCTAATATTTAGGCTGTAATTTTTGGCATGGATCAATTAAGGGAATCAAGCTACCTCTGCATCATAGAAAAAGAAGACCTATTGATACCTTTGCATTGTCAAATGAGAGGTTGATTCTGGCTTCACCTTTCCCTGCCAGAAAGGGTCAGGTCTGGAGTAGTTTTGGGATCAAGTCATTACATTTGACCCTGATGAATTTGCCAGCATAATTTTATTTATATCAGATGGTCAAGAGCTACAAATTGGAAGACAATAAGAACTTTAGGAAAGGAAGGTCATCCCTGACTTTTTTGTATGTTGGTGACATTGTGTTGCTTGCCTTTTCACTCTGAACTTTAAAAACTAATATCTCACCTCTCATTTTTTCCTTTCCTCAGCTTTCCCTCTTGGGTATTTTATCCTTTTAATCTGGTACCTGAGAGCCAGGCCTGTCTTAATAGATTGAAAGAATCATTCTCTGAAAATCAGGACGAAAGCTTAGCAAATGAATAAATAATATAGAGAGTAACACCAGGTGGTATGTATAATTCAATTTATGAGATAGTCATTTCATTCATATGACCTCAAAAACCCTTGGCAAAGATAGAAAAACTCTTGGCAAAGATAGAAATGGATGTGTGCTGACTTGTCTTTCAATTTGAGAGACAGCCATACACTTGAATCACTTTATGGATTTCATTCCATAGATAAGATAGAAAACTTCACTTTTTAGTCATTCTCTTGATCTACTATATTTGTTCTCTTCTAGGCTATGATTATCAAGAATAATGTATCTATATGGATAGTAGACCCTGATTAACAGCAGTGCTGATGTTTTAACAGACTGATGAACAACATATGTTGTACTAGGCAGTGCAAATTGAAGAGTTTTTCTTTTCTTTTTTTAAAAAATAAAATTTTAGATAATCCTATAACTTGATCAAAGTGATATCCCATATTTTAAATGTATAATTTAGGGATTGTTGGTTAATGCATTTTCCTCTTTCTGAATATCACTTATGACAAATATTGATTATATAAAAATCATCTTTGTAAAAATGAAAAGAAAGCACTCTAATCTGCCAATTAAAGATTGGATTAATAGTAGGCAAGCAGCAAGTTATTTCTTTGGCTTCTTTCATTTATTTATTTATTTTTAAAAAACAAAGTTTTTATTTTTTATAACAAACATACAAAACAAAAAAACAAAACATAAAAACATAAAGCCATCTTTCAATTATATACATACAGTGTGTCAGTTGGTTACAATCTTTTGTGCTATCTTTTTTTTACCATTACTCACAAGTTATATAAATTCTCACCTTATCGATCTAGCTTGTGCTTATATAATATCAATCATTAAACATTCATTCAACTATTTTTCCATCATTTTATACGAGATATTCTAATTTTTATTATGATTTAATCTTATACATTTATCCAATAGTTATATATTTTATATTGTATTCTATATCAATCTATTAACTTTTATTGTAAGGCTTACTAGTCTATTTCTTTACCATGTCCTTTTATCTAAACATTGTTAAAATAAATCCCATATGGCTTCTTTCATTTATTACAGTTGTTGCTTTATAAGAAGTATATAAATAAATTAAAACCATCAAATGTAAGGAAGAAATCACTACAAGTGTTGTTTTTAAAATCTGCTTAGTGGTTCTCAATTTATTTTTATACACAGAAAGGTTAGGAATGTACATCAATTTCAACATGAATCTCTCCTGGCTTATTTACTGCACATATTAAAAATACACCCAATAATATTATATAGTATTATCATTTTAATAACTGATGTTTGAGGTGCTCTATTAAAGTTAAAGGCTTCTCAATTGTCCAATTGTTCCTGTTTGAGAATAATGAGCTTGTTTTGAGCTGCCTATTTGCCTACACATAGTATCAAGTCAGTAGCAGACAAGGTGGGGTTTTTTTGAAATTCTATTATGAAGAAATCCAGCCAGGAGTGTGTCCATCCATAGATTTCATGACTGCGTATACCCACCTCACCCATGCATTTTATTTCATGATTCACAAGCTGTCAGTGATAAGCTCAGTCAGTACAATTTGTGCTCTAACTGGCATGGCAACAACTGCAGGGGATGATGTGATGGCCATAAAAGATATTTAATGGGCCGCACTGTCATGCCCGTTGTAGGCATCCAAATTTATCTCTATCTCTTTCATAGAAACTATTGGTGCCTTCACTACCACAGGCCAAAAATGGCTATATGAAGTCAAGGTAGTATTTCTTTTCTGAATTGAAGCCATGAGATCATCATTCAGGTTCAGTTTAAGAAAACAATATCATCAATATTGCTATCAATTCATGATAATTTAACCCTATCTAAAGGTGCCCAGCACCTATGCATTGTTTGATGTCATTTTAAGATAGCACACAGAAATAAAATAACATCCTTCCTGTCTCGATTTGCAGTAAGTATATAAATCCTTTACTTCAGTTTGTGCAGCACTTTTTCAGACAGAACTAGCTACAGCCCAAAGCAAACAGTTAATTTAGTTATAAGGAAGAATACATTTTTGAATACTAACAAGGAAGAAGGTTCTTAAATATTGAGAAGAATGAGGATTCCATACTTGTCTGTTGATATTTTATCTCTTCAAAGATGCACAGACAATAAAAGGTCAACGTATGTCTTTTCCCCCCTTTACTACAATAACAATTGTAATCAAATAATGAGCAAAGAATCCTTTTAAATGTTGGCTAAAGACATAACATTTATTCTATTTAAATGGCAAAGTTTAATGAAAGTGAAAACATTTATGTGCAAATGGATTGCTGTTCTGAATGCTGCAATATAGTCTGCAAAATTAAAATGAGAAAAATAAGTAAATTTGGGAAAATGTACAATTTCTTTCCTCCTTGTACCAGTAATGAACGACAAAAAGATGTATGTTAGAAAGATGCAAACATAACTGGATATATTACTTATGTTCAAAAAGGACATTGGGAAGATCAATATGAAAATGTGTGTATGTATGTGTATTTGTGTTTTAAGGCAAAATGTTGGGGAAACAGAAAAAAGCTTTCATATGAAAAAGTAGAAGACTGGAGTTCTTCCTTCAGCTGTTGGTTGATTTAGCCATTTAACAATTCATATGTTCGTTCATTCATTCATTCATTCATTCATTCATTCATTCATTCATTCATTCATCACAATGATATGACTGTGAACCTTACAATTAAGTGAATCTGGGTGATATACAACAAAGTCAGAGATGGTATTCAGCAGGTTCTGACCAGTTCTGGAGAACTGGTAGCAAAAAAAATTAGTAGTTTCGGCAAATACCACCTCTGACTGGAGATTTTACAGTATCCTTCCCCTGCCATGCCTACCAAGCCATACCCATAGAACCAGTAGTAAAAATATTTGAATCCCACCACTGAACAAAGTTAAAAACAATATAAATGTAGTCCTTACTTTACAACCGGGAAGTTACAATGGACTGATAAAGGGGACTTATGACCTGGATCTGAATTTTCAAAGGTTGTTGACTCCCATAACCCACTCCCCTCCCCGGGTTATTTGATTGCACTTTGCTCTCTGAGTTCTCTGAACCAAGAAGCATATGTCACTTGAAGAAAGGCCACAGGGTGACTATCTACAGATGCAAGGGTGGAAAAGTACCGGTGCTTTACTGCCCTTACTACTACAAGGAAGGCCTTAATAGCAAGTTCTAATCTATGTCAGGTCAAGTCTGTTCTCTGTAGAATGCCAATGAAACTATACACATCTCTTCTTTTGTTTAAACACCCTTAACTCTATAAATCATAGAAGGTGCTGTGATCTGCAAGATGGGAGAGATTAAATAGGTGTGATATGACAATCAAGACTTCAAATGGACCACGCAGCAGGAACAATGCCCAGGTCCCTCTGAAATCCATCAGGGTCCACCTCTGGGATTTGTTCCACCAAAATTCCATAAAATCCAGGTATATTGTCAAGATTGGAAGGAAATTCAAGAGCTCTGGGCCCAGACTTTGTACTGCAAAAAAATATTGGCTTTTTACATAATCATAATCATTGAAAGAGGATATCTTCTTTCTTGACTAAGATTGTTTAACCTCAATTCCAGAGAATACCCCATTTCTCTCCCCACCCATCTCTCTCTTTCTCTCATCTTTCTCCTTGTCACTCACTTTAGTAATCTGATCTTATTGTTTAATTTTACTAAATCAGCCTTTTTGCTACCTTAAAGCTTGAAGATTAGTTGTTCCCATCTTTGTTTCACTTCCAATATTTCCATTAAATGTTGTCTATCTTTGTAAGAAAAACAGGATTATGTTTTCTGGGGCAGGACATCAGATAGAAATCCCTCAGCTTCACTTACCCATTAACTGGATGGTCTTGGAAAGCCAGCAGGCCAATGGACTTTTGTATAGATATTTTTTGTGTGTACACCTTTGTTTTTAGCCCAGTAGAAGACAAATCATCTGTCCTGGTATTAGAAGAAGGGGTACATTACTCTGCAAGTAAAATGTCATATTGGGTAGTTCCTTAAAATGTGAGCTTATGAGAAAAGAATAGGAATATTCTTAGCAGACCCATGGTCTTCAATACCTAAGGCCAGGCAGAAGTATTGTTTTCCCTAACAGTATCATATAATATAACATAAGAGACTTTGCATGAGAAATGATTTTCAAAACAAAGAGACAGTGAAATTCTCTCTGTTCTTGCACTTATTCAATTACAAGGTGTCCAAGGTACGTGTAAAATATTCAACTTTTCATTCTGCAGTCATCACATCATGCTTTATAGGCTGTCTGGCTCTCTATATTTAGTTGATTTACAAGAGGTGACCTCATGAAGGAATCTGTCCCATCCAGGAGCTGATATTCTACAAATATCAATATACAATGATATTCTACATATTCCTTATGCCCGCTAAGGAAGAAATCAGTCCAGTTGATTTCCAAATGAAAAATTATTAGAGTACTTCCAACAGAATCAACTGTCTTGAGAATGATGGTTGTTACATGGGCTCTCTAGGAATGATCTACTTCAGGGGTGCCCAACCATGGCAACTTGAAGACCTTTGGATTTCAACTCCCAGAATTCCCAAGCCAGCATGACTGGCTAGAGAATTCTGGGAGCTAAAGTCCACCCATCATCTACTTCAAGGTAAGAAGTCAGGAGATTCCAGCTGCATTCTGAAAAATCATGACTTCAGTCCATAAACTTACAGCTCTGCCAACTCTCACGGTTCTGCCGAGAGCCTCACGATTTTTTGTCATGTCTCACAGTCTCACGACAAGGCTCCTCAATCTCACGCCAAATTTAAAATGCTTTTTTTTTTTTCAAATTTGGGGGTCAGCTTATACACGCATAAATCTGATTCTCACACAAACAACATGATGCCACTTCTCAGATCATGCAATATCGATATTACCATACAGTCATATATACATACAACACATTTCTTTTTACTCTGGGTGCCTCCATTTTGCTTTTTCTACCACCGGATATAACACGCTCTGATTGGTTAGTTATTCATGTGACCGTGAATCTCACTATTTTTTATAGAATCTCCAGATTTTTTTTCATGGGTCTCCAGATTTTCCTTTATCAGGGGTTGGCAGGTCTGAACTTATATTGATTTGTGAGCTGCTCATTTGAGTCTTTCTGAGAGAAGAGCAACATAAATGCTTTAAATCTATAACACTCAAAAAGTACCAATGTTTGTCCTGGCATCACAAGGCAAATGATAGGAAAATTGCTGAGAGTTCAGAAAATATGGCAGTCATAGGACCAATGATCTGTAAAGAAGATTCCAATCTTCAAGTGGAAAAACAAATATTTCTGTAGGATTCAATGTGCAATTTTTGGTGGCCTAAGGCTGCACTTACATTTTTCTGATGTCTGAGAATGACAGACTGGTTGAAGGTCACTATGAATCACTATGCTTCAGTGGGAAGTTTTTGAAGGAATCCTTTTTAAAAAAAAATAAAAGTACAGTATATATCTGTTAGGATTTACAATTTACTTTTCATTTGTTTCCTATTTTAAAACTGCAGGAAGCTATCTCAGTTTTCAGCAGTTAGGAACAGCTGAGGCTTCAACAGCTTCAATAAAGTGACAAAAGGACTTGAAGGTTACTAATATAAAGACTCATTTTCTTTAAAAATTCAATTTGCATCTCCCAGGAGTCTCCTTGTATTACACATAAAATTACTGCATGTAGCCTATGAGGGATAAACATGATTGTTCAGCTCTTGTTGTTCCTACATATTCATATCCTGTGCTGAAAAGTGATTTTTATATATTTGCAAAATTCAGCCACCCTTTCAGCCAAAATTCTAAATATTTTACCTTTCCAACAATTCTGGCTTATTATAGGTGACTTATGGTTGTAATGGAGCCTTGTCCATCATAGTTGCAAGTCATGATGGTTATAAAGCAGATCACGCATGATATTATGACCTTTTCTGCAACACTCATTAAGCAATTTTAAAGTGAACCAATGGTTTACTTTGGGTCAGTTTTGCTGAAAACCAGAAGTAAATACAGTAAAATGCAGCCATGTGAGTGTGGAACACTGCAAATAGCTGTAAATGCAGGCCATTTGCTAAATCATGTGACCACTACAATAAGTAACTCCTGGGTAGGTACTGCACACTTTCAAATGTTAACTAACTGATTGATCCTGAGTTGAGGACTACCTGCACTGATCTTTTCTTTCCTTAATTTTGTGTGAATGAATGCTTGAATAAGGTGATTGCCTTACACGTGAAAAATCTTCTGTTTTGGGTTTTCCTCAGATTCGGGAAAGAATTAGTGCAAATAATACTATTATAGATATCATTTAAATCAGGGACAGTAGGTGAAGAAGACACAACTGAAGCTGAGGATAGTACAAGAGAAGACTCCTAGGGTCTTTCCCCAGAAATCCATATGTGTAGTTCATTGTCTAAGTTCCTACTCAAGGAAACACACTATTCTACAACTACAGATGGATCTGTTCTGTAAAGCAAAAAGTGTTACTCCTCGCTACTGTGACACAACTGTGATTTCCATGGAAGCTTCCAAGATTGTTTTGCCAATAATGCAAAGAATCCATAATTCATTTTGACAACCAGAAAGAACAACACAAAACAGTTGCTTCTGCTGCAATAAGATGATCATGGAGATATATACTGTATGACATAAACACATTGCTTTTTAAATCAGCTTTAGGAAGCAATCATGATTAAACTGAGGATTATTAAACAAATGTTACTAAATTGTTAATCTGAATTTATGGGATTAAAACTTCCCATTTCTCCATTGTATTCTCCTCATAGTCTTGTGGAGTACATTAGGCTGAGAGATCATGATCAGCCAAAGACATTCTGTAAACCTCAGATGTAAACTGCCCAAGGAGCTGCTGATACAGTTCTACAGAGGAATTACTGAGTTTGTCATCTGCACTCTATAACTGTCTGGTTTGGTTCTGCAACCCAACATGACAGACACAGACTTCAGAGGATAATTAGAACTGCAGAAAAAACAATTACTACCAACCTGCCTTCAGTTGAGGACCTGTATGCTGCATGAGTCAAAAAGAGGGCTGTGAAAATATTTACAGACCCCTCACAGCAGACATGGCCTTGTCCTTCCTATCAACATTTAATTGAGCAATGGTTAGTAAAAGCTAGAGTTGCAATAGCAACTCACAGCTCAGGTAGAAAACTTTTAACCCCAGGACAAATCCACTTGAGCTCCTGCATCTACCTCTAGTTCTTCTATTTTAGGGCTGTCAAACTGGCAACCTGCGGGCTGAATATGTCATGCACTGGCCACACCCACACCTGGTTTAGTGAAGAGGGAAAAGTTGTGATATGTCATGTGACGATGTTGCGACGATGCAAGTTTGACATCTCTGTTCTATTTCCTTTTCATGCTTGCCACATGATCACTTCTTACAAGCTGTTATGATGTTTGATAATACTTTTATTAAACTTTCTGAAAAGAGCAACAAGAATAGTACAAACTAAAAAACAAAACACACACACACACACACACACACACACACATAGATTACCTCCTCCCTGGAAAGTGAATTCTCACTATGACATCATGACTATTGTAAACAATTTCATGATTTTGTCACCTCTTCATAGTTTACAAATGTAAAACACTTCATCCTAAAATCCATCCCTTAACAATAGGCAAATGAAATCAGTTATGTCATCTCAAATCCAATTATTAGCAAAATGTCCAAACATAGCTCTATAGACCATAATTGACATATATAAAACTCAGTGTTCCACATCTCAACTTCTTGCTCTAAAAAAACCCCATTTAAAAGTCACATGATCACCACAATATCCTAATATGCACAGAGAAAATGAATCTTTTAACAAAGAGACCATTTTGCCTTTACAAAAGACAACCTCCAATATGCAATTTTTCCCCATTTCAAATCCCAAATATTCCAAAAAACTAGCCCAAATAGTAATTTATCCGATTCAAATAAACATTTCATAACTCTTATAAACAGTCCACATTTCACAAATATAAATATCACATAGTGCTTTATGTGACAATCACCAGGAAGGGGGAGGCAGCATTGTTTGTTTCCTCTCCCAGTGACCTCTGCATCACAAGTGAAAATACTGATGACCCATTCTTTGGTTGGATGTAGACATCATCTTAGAACAAGGGTCTTCAAATTTGGTAAGTTTAAGAGTTGTGGACTTCAATTTCCAGAATTCCTGAGCTAATATGACTGGAGAAGGAATTCTGGGAGTTGAAGTCTATGTCTTAAAGCTGTCAGGTTAGAAGACCTTTGTCTTAGAATAATACAGGAGGGAAGCAAGATTGTCAAAGCCTCTCTTTCCCCCAGGGTTCTGCTAAGCAACCATCCTTTTTAAAAACATGAGCATGAGAGCTGAAGCTTTGAAAACTCAACATATTTTTGAAAGCATCCATCTCTATAATTTTTGGTATTGCAGGTTTTTTTTTTTCCTGTCTTCAGTCTTTCTCAAGTTCAGGAATTTAAGGCATGTGGACTTCAACTGCCAGAATTCCCCAGCCATCAAACAAGCTAAGGAATTCTGGGAATTGAAATTCAACTCCTAAAGTTGTTGAAGTTGAGAAACACTAGATTAGTTTGTTATTTTTTGCCATATATATCGAAGAAATATTGTGAAGATACCAACTTTATCTTGACCCAGATGTTTAATTTTTAAGTTCTAAAATTGCAGACTCATAAATAAAGGGCATTTAATCCAATGGCCCAACCCCTTGCATGAATCCAACTTAAAGAATTCCAGGCAGATGTCAACATGCAAAGTTAAATGCAGTTTAAGGCCCTGTCACAGTGCCCAACGGATGCAAAACGGACACAATGGACGAGCAAAATGTTCATTCCATTGTTATCCACTCTCAAAAGGGGCAAAAAATTTGCATAACCGGAGCGGATAACACGGACGGGGGGAGGACGCAGGGCGGATGGAAAGCGGAAGCGGAACGGAAGCCCAGCGGATGGAAGCAGATGGCACATCCGCTAGGCTTCTGGGGGCCGCAGCAAAGCGGATGCGGAATGGATACAGTGGATGCACAGCGGATGCACAGCGGATGAAGCGGATGCACAGCGGAAGCCTAGCGGATGCACAGTGGAAGCCTAATGGATGCCGAGCATTAATTGCGCATGCGGGGAGGATGCATTGTGTAAGCCCCGCGGATATAAAGGGAAGCAGCTCGGAAGCAGGTCACCATTCAGAGGAAAGACCTGCTGCCAGATGGATTGACAGCCTTCCCTGCCCTGCCTGCATGACTGCCTGCAAGCCTTGCTGCCAGCATTGCTGCAAGCCTTCCTGCAAGCCTTGGTGCCTGCCTGCCTGCAAGCCTTCCTGCCAGCCTTGGTTCCTGCCAGCCTCCCTGCCAGCCAGCAACCCCACAACCATGCGGAAGCACAGCAAGCCTCAGCCATCTGTTGCCAGCCCTGGCAAGAGGGACAGGGCTAACATCCCGCCCCCTGGCCCTCACTCTGGTTCTGCAGCACGGGCTCGCTCTTCTGGGGCTGGCGCTTCTGCTGCTTCTGCTTCTGGAGGAGCTGATGACAAGCACTCCAGCACCAGCCACCTCCACACCACCTGGACCCTTCACCCCTGAGACTGAGCGACCAAGAGGAGTGCCAGAGACTCATTTTTGTTTTATAGCTTGTTGTTAATAAAGTCTATTTTTGATTCACACACTTGCTTCATTTCTTTTTTTTAATAAAGTCTTGCTGGAAACTTTTAGAAATGGTTTAAGCCTTTGCATGCTTGTGGGATGGGTTAAGATAGCAGTGGGATGGGCAGGGATACCTTTGGGATGGGTAATAGCTGTGGGATAGATAAACCTCCAGTGCAAGCATAGTGGGACGGGATGGTCCACCCTCCCAGGTGCCACACCTATGGCCCTTTATTATCAATAATAATGTAATAATCATCCACACATGTCAACACAAACACAATTCTTTATTAAATGCCCTTTTCATTGTAGGGCCACTCAACATACATGGCACAATCTCATCAGTGTGATGAGACAGGCTGAAGGAAGCATCCATTAAGCATTTACCATCCTGTCTTGCCACTCCACCACTCCAGCTGGGGAGTTGCACCAGTGTTTCAGGAGGTTGCGCTGCTTCTTCCCTTCACGTGAGGCTCTGTTGGGGCCTTGCACATCTTCAGTGTCTACCCTTGCCTCCATTCCCCAGGCTCCATGTCCCCATTGCCTTGTTGGAGGTCCACGAGCCTGTTCTGCAAGACTGGGTAGCGGGTGCGCATGAGATTGTGCAGGATGCAGCAAGCTTCCATGATCCTCCTCACGGTCTCTGGGCGATGCTGCATGGTGGTGAGAAGTACCTGGAACCTGTTGGCCAGGATGCCAAAGGTGTTCTCCACCACCTGCCTTGCCCTGGACAGCCTGTAGTTGAAGATCCTCTCTTCACGGGTGAGGTATTTGGAGGTGTAGGGCTTCATGAGGTAGGTTCTGAGGGAGAAGGTGTCATCCCCCACGATGAAGTAGGGCACATCTTGCGTGTCGTTGGGCAGGGGGTCTGGATCTGGGAAGCCCACCATGAGGTTGCATTCCAGCCCACCCTTGAGGTCACTTGCATTGTATACCTGGGCATCTGAAGCTGACCCGTTGCCTGAAGCATCGATGTACATGAACTTGTAGTCAGCATCGACCATGGCGAAGAGGATGATGCTGAAGAAGCCCTTGGAGTTGAAATAAGTGGACTCCGACTTGGCTGGCGATTTGCAGGCCACGTGCTTGCCATCTATGGCTCCAACGGTGTGTGGGAAGTTCCACCTCTGATACCACTGCTCTGCAACTTTCTTCCATCCTTCTTCAGTGGAGGGGCACTGGAGGAGCTCCTCCTTGTATTCTTCGATGATGGCCTGCACCACTTCTCTGACCACAATGCTGATGGTGTTGTGTGGCACTCTCCAGCCATACTGCATGCTCCTGTAGGTGGTCCCTGAGGCCAGGTGGCGCAGAGTCAGTGACACCTTCAGTCCAGGGTGCAGGTTGGGATGGAAGTTGCTGCTCTGCTTGGTCAACCTGGGTGTCAGCCGCTGCACAACTTCATCAAACATGGCTGGAGGCATCCTCATGAAGTTCTGGAATGCCCGAGTGTCTTCATTCCTGAGCTCTACCATCAGCTTGTTGTACAGTCCGTCCTCTGCTCTTCTGGCGAACCATCTTTGTACCCAGATGCTTCTTGGCTGCCTCTTTTTCTTCCCGTAGTAGAGTTCACAGAGCTTGTAGATGGCTTCGCACTGTTGCAGAAGGATGGTGGCTGCTGAAAGGACTTTGTTACGATCCACGGTGGACATGACTGGATGCTGTGGAAGAGGAAGAGGCAGATGAAGGCTGCAGAGGTCTGCAGCTGGGCTGCTGTTCTGAAAGTGAGATCCAGGTGACTTGTTCCCCCTTTTTATAGGCAGTATAGGTGTCCCTTTGCATCCTCTAGGCATCCTCTAGGCATCCTCTAGACATCCTTAATATCCGAGATAGGTCCCCTCTGCGAACGTATTTTCTGTTTTACATGCTTTGTTTCCGTGCTGCATCCACTAGGCATCCGTTCTACATCCGTTCCGCGTCCGTTCTGCTTCCTCCGTTTACCGCTGGAGCGGATGGAGTTGCGCGGATGTGCAGCGGATGCCTAGAGGATATAGCAGATGCATAACAGATGCAGAATGGATGCCTAGCGGATGCGTTGCGGATGCAGAACGGATGAATTGGATACATTTTTCGCTCAAAAGTTTTGAGCAGCTCAAAACTTTCTGAGCGGATGAAACGTCAATAAATGGATGCTGGACAGATAGAGAGGAAGCAAAACGGAGGCAGTGAGTACATCGCGTTAACCAACGGATGGCAAGCTTTTTTGTCCATTTTACATCCTCTTTGCATCCGTTGGTGCAGTGTGACATGGGCTTTAAATTAACCATAAATGATGTCAGAGATATGGAAACTGTGGTCAATCAAACATAACTTTATAATTCTATCATCCTTAGCAGTAGTTGGAATTATTTTAGTCAAATCACATATTTTAAGTCCTTATTTACTATTTTTGAAATTAATGGTACTCAGGTTAACTTAACCTGTTGATTTCAATATAATTAAAACATCATTAAACTAGGCTTTGTTCAGACATCATGAAAAAACATAATATTTGATTTTGATGTACTGTAGAGTGTTATATGAACAAACAATTCTAGTTTATTTTAGAATCTATGATTAAGCAATCATATCCCAATCAGGATTCATCCAATAGAGATTAAGGAGGTAATGTTTTCTCCACTGCTGTTTTCTATCTCACAAAAATACTATCTGTACCAGTTCCTGAACCAAATAAGAGTTTGATCATGTGGGGACAAATTAAGGAGGCAAAATCTCAACCTTTGATAAATTATTCCTTTTTGCTTGTGTCTTGGAAAAGAAAACATTGATCTAGTATTTTACATGGTGATGAACTATGGCTCTAATTAATAACATACCATTAGTCATGATTAAGGTTTCTGGGAGCTAGTCAAGCATCATATTGTTCTGACCAAGACTTACTGAGATACTAACAAACACACATTAGTCCCAAAACCTTTTTTTCTGTATTTCAACAGTAATGTGTTTCAAACAGTTTGTAAATAGTCCCATGGATGTCTGCCAAAGTCCTTCAGGATAAGTCTGATAAGCATGCACCTTCATCTTCCTTGAAATGTTGCCAAAGACTAAATTTCCACTTAGTTATACAAGGCCAAATTCAACACAGAGCTTCAGGTTTCAAACTGACTAGTACGAACAAAGTTGCTTCCTGCAAAGGTTCCTGTCCCTTTGCTCCTCCTTTATGTCTGATGGGAGGGGCCAATCATCTTCAAGCCTTACTCCCAAGTTGCCCATTTTGTCTTAATTGTTCTTGCCTTCTGGCAGCTCTGTGTATGTGTGCACTGGGAACAGGCTCCATAGTCTCTTCCTCGCTGCTGTCAGATTCTGGAGGCTCCGGAGTCAGCATATAACTCCCAGATGGCCCTGGCCCCATCTCTGTATTGAATGCAGGACCCTCATTCAAGTCCTCCCCAAACTCCTGGACTGGCCTATGTTCCTCCCCACTGTCCAACTCTGCTGCCATCTCTGCAGGCTGCCGATGGACCACAACACATATTGAGGGCTATGTGTTCCCCATTCTGGCTGAAAAAAGAGCTTAAGACAATGGATATTTATTGAAACAAAGCACAAAATAATCTGATGACAAAAACAAAACTCACAAGCCACAGAGGAAACTTACAAGCCACAGAAATATTCCATCTTTGAAAGTTGGCAAAAAAAAAAAAAAGATGGTAAAAAGTGAAGAGGTACTTTTTCATTTTCCTGGAATAGTGGAATTCAATCAATCACACACAATTTTGTATAATTTGGGATAGCATCCAGTGAAAAACATTGCTTCAACAAATTTGTTTTGACTGCATTTGTTGAATGCTTCTGTCATGGGTTTAATGGGAAGAGAAGAGGGGCAACTCTAAATTTCATGTTGTAAATAAGTGCATAATTTTTCATTGTTCTGGGATTACAGGTATTATAGGATTACAGGAACTAATTGTGACATATTTATTTCAATTTAGCATTTAGTCTATCGATACAGCATATTCTGTCTCTAGTACTGAAAGAATGATAGGCTTCACCTGGACTCTAGGATGTATAAAGTTCAATTCCTAAAGTGCCAAGAAACACAATGGTGGGGCAAACTTTTAGAGGAGTACAACAACTTTATGTACAGATCAGCTGAGAAGGTAGAGTTAATGTTATTGAGCTGCAATAGCTTTTTCAGCTGTGGAGTGCAAGGCAACCCAGTCATGGTTGCTAATGATGCATACAACATATAACATTTTCAGTACGAAAGCTATCTCTTGGTCTGTAGAGATTTCATGTAAAATAAATGCTTAATTTTAAGCATTTATTTATTAAATGTATATGCCAGTAATGCAGTTTTTATGTGTGTGGGAGTCTGGTTTATTTAAAATATATTTATTTAAAATATTTTCCTGAGGATGGGCTCCAGCATGAACCCAAAAGTTTGGAAGAATAAATGTTTGGTCTTGTTGATCAGCTTAGATGGGACCTTGCAACAATCCTACCTTTCATATATTATATATCACAAATACAAGTGGTATATAAGAACACAGACACACACACAGAGAAAATAAACTTATGTACTGTAAATATAGCAAGTGTGGTTAAAGTAACATGACTGAAGTGTACAGTACCAAGGGGAAGAACATTTATTTATGTAGAATGTTTTGTTTTTGTTTTGTTGGAGGAAAACATTCTAAAGGGGAGGAATTACCTAAGAAGTTCACAACTATAGACATGGAAAGCACAGCACAGGAAATCCACAAAGATACTGACACAGCTACATATCAGTTCCAAATATCAGTGGGATTCATCAAAGCCCTGCTGAATTTTATCCACTTGCAGACTCAATGAACTAATTTCGAGCTACTGCTTTTAACTTTCAGCTTAAACTGGCTGCTCCCTAGGCCAATAAAGGCTGGCTAATTGCACAGAGAGCACTGGTTCATAGCATTCAGTTAGCAGGTTGATGCAAAGAATCTTCACGGTTTAGTTTTACTTCCAGGTTGGGGATGAATTTTACACATTTATGAATTGTGCAGAACTTGCAAATTTATCAAGAAATTAGAGCAAATTTTAAGTACAAATACCCTTAGGAATTATATTTCTATATTTCTAAACAGGTGAGTAGCTTCTGACCTTTCATATGTTAAGGCCCTGTCCCACTGCACTTACGGATGCAAAGAGGATGTAAAACGTTAAAAAAAGCTTGCCATCTGTTGGAAAATGCTATGCATCCATTGTGTACTCATTGCATATGTGTTTCATACGCTCTATCCATCGAGGATCCGTCCACTGTGATTTCATCCGTGCAAGAAGTTTTGAGCTGCACAAAACTTTGTGAACGGATGAATTTTCCACTGTGTACGATGTAAAACTGCAACATACAAGCAACAAATGTTCTATGCCCGTTTACCATCCGTTAAACGTCCGCTGTATCCTCTCTGCATCCTCTGGGCATCCTCACAACTCACATCTGCTGCAGCTGAAAATGGAAAGAGGGAGGAAACAAAAGGTACATGGAACGTCTACACAGCGTTAGTAGCACAGAAATAGAAAGTATGCGCAGTGAATGGTTTGCACCCAATATACATCCGCATGGCATCCCCTTTCCTTTAGGCGTACATGATGCATCCGCTTCATCCGCTATGCGTCCCCTTTGAAATTATCCCCCAGAACCCCTTTGGAGGTGTCATCCACTTCCATCTGCTTTCATCCGCTAGGCTTCCTATGAACATCTGTTTAACATCCCCGCTACATACTACCCACGTCCGTTCTTTTCCATTCTGTTGATGCAAATTTTCACCACTTTTTGGAGCGGATAACAATGGATGGAGCCACCCCCAAAATTTTGCTTGTCCGCTATGTCCTTTATGCATACGTTTTGCGTCCGTCGGCCAGTGGGACCAGGCCTTTACTGAACTATAGTATAATTCCAGAACATTCAGAGTCAATATTGGAGTATGTTGGGAGTTGTAATTCAGTTAAGATCTTGAGGGACACACACATATATATATAGAGTCCAGCAACATGAATCAAGACTTGCTACAGTTAGTGGAAATTGTGGCAGGACTCCAGGAGGTTTTTTCCTCGAGTCCTGCTCAGATACATCTCCAAATCTGAATTTTAATTTGGGTAATATGCAGAAGAAATCTTACAGACATATAGTCAACCAGAAAGTTTTCCACTTGATGCAACTAATAATTCTTGTCTGAATGCACATATTGAGATTATTCTATCATTTTTAAAGCTTTATTTAAAATTTAGTTTGATGCTTTCAAAAAACAATTCATCACTTAATAAGAAACCTGCAGGCTATATGGAGAAGAAGAGAAGATCTGGTGATTAGAACAGAAAGCAGATAGCTACTATGGCTATTCTAATGAGATGAAGAAATGATTTTTCCATCAAAAAAGATTAGTGGAAGTATGGATGAATTCTACCCTCGGAAATTCAGTGTCGTACATGTGCCTATGGCATCTTTAAGACAATGACACAAGCTAAAAAGACATCAAAAATAGCTGATTGGGGTATTTCAGGACATCAGCAATGCCAATGACTTTATCGCTGAGTGAATTAGCTACATGGTGAAAAGTAGAATGTGAAGAAGTTACTTGAATTATTCTGACAAGATTTTTAAGGTATTTTATTTAAAAAAATTGCTTAGTTTCCACTCCTGATCTATCTTCAGTATTTTCTCTGGAGCCAACAAGGTTAGATGCTTACTTAACAAAATGCTGAGAATCTTACAGGCTCAGCAGCTGAAACTTTCTAATGAAAACTATGAAGCCTATAATAATTTTGAAAGTGCTGGTTGTCCTCCTCCTTGTTGTGACCCATTTTCCAAATGCTGATACAACAATCAGCCTTGATGTGAATGGGAGTGTAAACTTCATAGCACTTACATCAAAACAAAGAGAAAGGACATTTTCTTTAAACTTCTACAGCATAGGAGTTGTATGGCAACATTCAATTTTTTTTCTTTCCCTTCCCTGAAATTCCTAAAGGAAGCTATGAAAGGCACTAAAAGCTGCTACAGTGCAGGAAGACTTGGGATCAAGGGACATGCCTATTATATTCTTGGAATTCATTTTTATTTTAATTGGCTAAGGCCTAAATTCATGATGAATTGAAACAACCATCCAAAGGGCCTATATATTTGCATCTTTTTCAGAGGTTGATATTCTCTCTGTTGCATCATCATCATCATCAACATCATCACCATATCCTCAGTTACATGATAAAAAATAAACACAAGACTTGTGCCCATTTTTTTCTCTGCCCCTTTCATAAAACACATTCTTTTCTACCAGGAATGGTTCAAAAAGCAAAATAACTTTCATGTCATATGCATAGGGTCATTTCCACACATTGGCATACTGGGATAGAAGCCTTCTGATTCAGAAAAGGAAGACATAAAAAATATGTGGTTTTGGAAACTACTTCTTAATATAATTCATGTCCAGACTCCTGGGGAAAGAATTGTAAGTCTTCAGATGGGAAAAAGCCAAAACACTCAGCTATCCTGCAAGAAGAGAAAGCAATGAGGACAATTGTGGAAGGCAAAAAGCAGGAAAAAAATCCTAGATAATATCCTGGATTGGACTGCAGAACTTTCCAGCAAAAGAGGCATAGTAATACCAGGAAATTTTAAATTTTCAGACTTCTGTTAGAAAACCAACCTGACTATAACTTCAAGGTTTCTAGCATTCGACTCCTACATTTCAGGAGAGCCAATTCCAACAACTTTAGAGAAATACTATTTAGTGTGATGCAATGTAGCCTGGAATCACAGGAGAAAAAGGCTCTTTCCCAAACAAAGCTTAGGATATTTGTTGGGCAGGAAGAGAGCAAGTTGGAATCTCCCCTGCAATTCATAGAGTATATCTACACCAGGGGTGGGATTCAAAATTCTTAAAACCAGTTCTGTGGGCATGGCTTAGGTGGTGGGCGTGGCTTGATGGTCATGTGACTGGGTGGACATGGCTTGGTAGTCATGTTATTGGCTGGGTGTGGCCAACTCAATATCACTCACAGTGAGGCATGCATCTCCTCGCCTGGCCTCTCATGACTGTGGAGATGCTGCAACAGTCATAAGTGTGAAAAATGGTCATAAGTCACTTTTTTCAGTGCCTGTAACTTTGAATAGTCACTCCACATAAGCAAAGTTTCAGCAAAGGAGGGAAAAAAAACTCCAGAGAAGTTCCAGAGACAGGAAATCTAGTCCTGCCAAGAATGTAATAAGGGTTAACAGAGAGGCAATTTCTGTAAGCAACACCAGAATGTTTCCTTCCTTACAGGATTAATTTCTTCTAACAACCAGTTCTCCAAACTGCTTAGAATGTTGACAAATGGTTCTAGAGAATAGGTGCAAACTTGTAGAATTCCACCCCTGATCTACACTGGTAGTTATGGCAGATAATTACTTTAGTCTGGCAAATTCTATTTCTAGGTAAACAATAAAATAACTACTCAGAAATAATTTCTTGTGTTGTTCTTGGTCCTTTGGCCATGGACAGAAATCCTAAGGCCAAAACAACTGCACTAAGATTAGGAATTTATTAAAAACTAAATAACTGAACTACAGTCACAAACTGTTCTAATTAGGAAAGAAAAAGAAAGGCAGGAGGACCATTTAGGAAACCATAGATGATGGCTGAGATAATCATTAAGAGGGGAATATGTGGGAAATGGAAAATGAGTATAATAAGCAAGGAGATGTATCAGCATGTAGTTAAAGCCCCTGTCACACTGCACCAACGGATGGAAAGAGGATGTAAAATGGAGAAAAACACTTGCCATCCGTTGGTTAACGCGATGCTTCCGTTCTGTACTCACTGCCTCCGTTTTGCTTTCTCTCTATCCGTCCAGCATCCGTCTATTGACGTTTCATCCGCTCAAAAAGTTTTGAGCTGCTCAAAACTTTCTGGGCAGAAAATGTATCCAACGTGTCCGTTCTGCATCCGCTAGGCATATGAGAAACATCCGTTCTGCATACGTCGTCATCCGTTACACATCCGCTACATCCACTAGGCATCCGCTGCGCATCCACACAACTCACATCTGCTCCAACGGATAACTACGGGAAGAAAAGGAGGCGGCCAAGAAGCGTGTGGGTCTGAAGATGGATCGGGAGAAAAGCAGAGTACGAACTGTACAACAAGCTGATGGTGGAGCTCAGGAACGAAGACCCTTGTGCATTCCAGAACTTCATGAGGATGCCTCCAGCCATGTTTGATGAAGTTGTGCAGCGGCTGACACCCAGGTTGACCAAGCAGAGCAGCAACTTCCGTCCCAACCTGGACCCTGGATGGAAGGTGGCACTGACTCTGCGGCACCTGGCCTCAGGGACCACCTACAGGAGCATGCAGTATAGCTGGAGGGTGCCACACAACACCATCAGCATTGTGGTCAGAGAAGTGGTGCAGGCCATCATCGAAGAATACCTGGAGGAGCTCCTCCAGTGCCCCTCCACTGAAGAAGGATGGAAGAAAGTTGCAGAGCAGTGGTATCAGAGGTGGAACTTCCCCCACACCGTTGGAGCCATAGATGGCAAGCACGTGGCCTGCAAAGCACCAGCCAAGTCGGAGTCCACTTATTTCAACTTACAAGGGCTTCTTCAGCATTGTCCTCTTCGCCATGGTCGATGCTGACTACAAGTTCATGTACATCGATGCTTCAGGCAACGGGTCAGTTTCAGATGCCCAGGTATACAACGCCAGTCATCTCAAGGAGGGGCTGGAACACAACCTCATCATGGGCTTCCCAGATCCAGAACCCCTGCCCAACAACACGCAAGATGTGTCCTACTTCATCGTGGGGGATGACGCCTTCTCCCTCAGAACCTACCTCATGAAGTCCTACACCTACAGATGCCTCACGCATGAAGAGAGGACCTTCAACTACAGGCTGTCCAGGGCAAGGTGGGTGGTGGAGAATGCCTTTGGCATCCTGGCCAACAGGTTCCAGGTACTTCTTACCACCATGCAGCATCGCCCAGAGACCGTGAGCAGGATCGTGGAAGCTTGCTGCATCCTGCACAATCTCCTGCGCACCCGCTACCCAGTCTTGCAGAACAGGCTCGTGGATCTCCAACAAGGCAATGCGGACATGGAGCCTGGGGAATGGAGGCAAGGGCAAAACCTGATAGACACTGAGGATGTGAAAGACCCCAACAGAGCCTCACGTGAAGGGAAGAAGCAGCGCAACCTCCTGAAACACTGGTGCAACTCCCCAGCTGGAGCAGTGGAGTGGCAAGACAGGATGGTAGATGATTAATGGATGCTTCCTTCAGCCTGTCTCATCACACGGATGCAATCAGGTCATGTATATTGGATGGGCCTACAATGAACAGGGCATTTAATAAAGAGTTCTGTTTATGTTGACATGTGTGGATCAATGATTACATTAGTATTGATAATGAAGGGCCATAGATGTGGCACCTGGGAGGGTGGACCATACAGTCCCACTATGCTTGCACTGGAGGTTTATCTATCCCCACAGCTATCTTAACCCATCCCACAGATATCCTAACCCATCCCACAGGTATCCCTGCCCTTCCCACAGCTATTACCCATTCCAAAGGTATCCCTGCCCACCCCACTGCTATCCTTACCCATCCCACAAGCATGCAAAGGCTTAAACCATTTCTAAAAGTTTCCACCAAGACTTTATTTAATAAAATAAATGAGGCAAGTGTGTGAAGCAAAGATAATCTTTTTTAATAACAAGCTGTAAAAGAAAAATGACCCAAGTCAGGTGTCCAAATAAAGTCTAAAGGTAGCCACCCAGTCTCTGGCACTCTTACCGGTCATTTGGAGGTGTGCCCAGTCTCAGGGATGAAGGGTCCAGGTGCTGTGGAGGTGGCTGCTGCTGGAGTGCTGGTCTGAAGTGCCACTGGGGTGCCTGGCCCTGAGAGGACAACAGGGGACAGTGTGTTGAGGAAGCTCTGAGACAGCTGGCTCAGCCCCGTGATGTTGAGAGCTCCTTCCTCCATGCCATGAGGTGTCAGTCCCAATACCGACGACAGATGTACTGAGGCCAGGCTTGGCTGTGGGGTGGAGGAAGGAGCAGTGTAGTGGGGCTGTCTGGTCTGCAGCTGTGTGAGGACTGGCGTGGCTGGCATCGGTGACATGGGTGGCATCGGTGGCCTCAGTGGCATCAGTGGCATGGGTGGCATCAGTGGCGTGGGTGGCATTGGTAGCATCAGTGGAACCGGTGGCAACGGTGGCGTCTGATGAGCCTGTGCCTGGACTGGGAAGGGCTGCTGCCTGTGCTGCTGGAGCTCCTGGTAGCCGTAGCCCTGGTAGGTGAGGGCCTGTGGAAAGCCTTGGTATGGGAGGGACATCACCTGGGGTGGAGGAGCAGACCTGGACTGGGTGGGAGCAGGTTCCTCTGGATCTGGAGGGTTGTGAAGCAGCTCAGTGATCCGGTCCTTCACCACCTGGTACTGGGGTTCCGCCATGTCCGTGAGGGTCTGGTTGACATAGGTGAGGAAGGGCTTGCGGTTGGAGGATGAGGAGTCGGTGTGGACCAGCTGAGAGAGGATATCTATGCTGCTCCAGATGGTGTCCCTGATCTCCAGCAGGACAGTGTGGCTCTGCCCCTCCTGCTCTCTGGCTCTCTGCCTTTCTGTGGAGGTGGAGCTGGGGGTGGATGCGGGTAGGACTGTGGTGGAAGTGCCGTCTCCTTTCTCCCACTGCGCCAGGGAATCCTCCATGCGCTCTGCCATGGTTAAAACAACTGCCTGCGGGTTCTCCGCTGTGGGACACTCCACAGAAACCTGCCTGGAGACAGGAGCTGACTCTCGGCCGGAAGAGGACTGGCTCTCAGCAGGCTGCCGGAGAGAGAGGGTTGTGAGAGGGGCTGCTCCTTGGTGGCAGATCTCACCCTCCAGGAAGCTGCACCTGGCCATGACATAGGTCTCTCTGTCTGTCAGCTTGACCGTGGCCTGGCCAGATTTCTTGAGGTGCAGCTTCCCATACCAGGTGTGCATGTGCTTCCACCAGCCGAGGAGCACCTCCGATGTGTAGCCCAGACTCTCCACCTTCTCTCTCTAAGCAGCCTGCTTCCTTTTGGTGTCCCTGTAGAGCCTGTGTCCCTTCTGCCATAGATAGCCATTCTCTCTCAGCCACTCCAGCACCTCATCCTCGTGTTCTTTCTCAGTAGAGTATTGCCTCCTCTCCCGTTCTCGCATATGCCTCTTCCTCCCTTTGGCAGGACCAGATGGGCCCCCATCAGAGGGGCTTCCAGGTTGTAGGGGCTGCTCCTCCACACCCCCAGAAGCAGCACCAGCAGGATCATCAGCAGCAGCACCAGCAGCACCAGCAGGATCATCCTCATCATCAGCAGCAGCAGCACCAGCAGCGCCAGGAGCACCAGCAGGACCAGGAGCACGGGCAAAACCAGGAGCACAAGCAGGATGAGCAGGACCAGCAGGACCAGCAGGACCAGCAGGATGAGGAGCAGCTACAGCAGAGTAAGCACCAGCAGAAGCACCACCAGCAGAAGCAGCAGCATCAGCTCCTCCAAAAGCAGCATCAGCAGAAGCACCAGCACCAGGAGCAGTGCCAGCAGGGTAAGCCAGAAGCAGCATCAGCTGAGTAAGCACGAGCAGAAGCAGCATCAGCAGAGTAAGCATGAGCAGAAGCACCACCGCCAGAAGCAGCATCAGCAGAGTAAGCACGAGCAGAATCACCACCACCATAAGCATCATCATCAGCTCCTCCAGAAGCAGAAGCAGCAGAAGCCCCAGCCCCAGAAGAGCGAGCCCGTGCTGCAGAAGCCCCTGCAGAAGCAGAGTGACAGCCAGGGGGTGGGAGGGTGGCCCTGTCCCTCTTGCCAGGGCTGGCAGCAGATGGCTGAGGGTTTCTCTTCTTTCCCATGGTTGTGGGGTAGCTGGCTGGCAGCAAGGCTGACAGGCAGGCAGGCTGGGAGGCTGGCAGGCAGGCAGGCAGGGAGGCTTGCAGGAAGGCTGGCAGGAAGACAGGCACCAAGGCTGGCAGGCAGACTGGCAGGCAGGCTGGAAGGCAGGCAGCAAGGCTGGCAGGGAGGCTGGCGGCGAGGCTGGCGGCGAGGCTGGCAGCAAGGCTGGCAGCAAGGCTGGCAGGGCAGGCTGGCAAGGCACTCGATGTGTCTGGAAGCAGGTCTTTCCTCTGAATGGTGACCTGCTTGGGAGCTGCCTCCCTTTATATCCGGGGGGCTGACGCAATGCATCCTCCCCACATGCACATTGAACGCTAGGCATCCGCTAGGCATCCGCTAGGCATCCGCTAGGCTTCCGCTGTGCATCCACTTCATCCGCTCGGCATCCGCTCTGCATCCATTGTATCCGTTCCATGTCCGCTTTGCTGCGGTCCCCCGGAAGCCTTGCGGATGTGCCATCCACTCCCATCCGCTTCCATCCGCTAGGCTTCCGTTCCGCATCCGCTTTCCATCCGCCCTGCGTCCTCCCCCCATCTGTTCCTTTCCATGTTATCCGCTCTGGTTATGCAAATTTTTGCCCCTTTTGAGAGCGGATAACAACAGATGGAACATTTTTCTCGTCCGCTGTGTCCTTTTTACTAACATTTTGCATCCGTCGGCCAGTGGGACAGGGCCTTAATATCTTAAGTAATGACTGTGTTCAAAGCAAGACAATTACAACTTAAATTATTTATTGCAACTCTTTTTCTGAACGGACAGAATTTATACAAGATAGGCAAGGTATTTTTCAATCAAATGCTAAACATCTGAATTATGAAAAATTAAACTGTTCTTTCCTACTTTGAATAATTGCATACTTTGAATTTCGTCTTTCTCATCTACACAAGAATGAATTGACATCTACCTATGTTTTGTCTCGAAGAGTTTTTTGAATCAGAAATTATAGAATGTTGTAGACCAATTTCTCTACAAAAAGTAAGTTAAGAAATACATTTAAAAAAAAAAATCAATAGCTTATTGCTAAACTATAGCAAAGGATGGATGGAGAACTGCTCAAAATAAAAGCAATCATGAAAAGCATTTTAAATACTGTATACATTTTAGACATGCACGTGCGCACACTCTTATACAAAGTGAAACATACTTGCGCGCACACACGTACTTAAATAACAAATAACTCTAATGTGAAATAAAAATCCTTGCACACTGTATATTAGCATTCCTTCACTCAATTGTTATTACTACAAAATGTGATTATTTTAACCATGCCATAAGTTTGTTATTATTTGGCACTCTGGGGACTTCATTTTTGCATACACAAGCAAAGCACAAGCAGTTGTTCTTTAGTTTCTAAGCATCATTGAAGGAGACAGGGTTTGCAATGCCTAAAAGATATGAGAACCTCAGCCCCAGACCATTATTTATTTTCATGCTTTCACTTGCAAATGTAGCTAGCATACAACATATTTTAAGCCTGTGGCCTGTTACGATCAATATAAAATATTCATTAACGCTGTACAAAATAGCAGAAAGGAATGCTTAATATTTTCCCATACATATGATAAATATTTTAAGGGTATTTTGTACTGTATGATTGTATTATGGCACAGAGAATTAATGCTTAATAAAATTGTTTTATTGGAGTGTGATACATAATTAACATATCACCAGAGGATCATGGCAATTGATAATGTTTATTCAAAGTACAATGGACAATTCTACATTGTCCGTTGAAAGATTCTTTGTCCTATATATTGCTGTCAAGTCTACATCTTGACTTCTGGAACCCTTTGCTACATTCTTATTTTTAGATTTTTTTTTTCCTTTTAGGACATGGTTAGGTTTGTTTGTGGTAAGAAAGGATAACTGAAGATTCGGTCTCAGGTTCACCTTCCCTTTCTAGTTAATTTCCATCGTGTGGGAAGGGACTAGTGCAGACATCCTGGACCTTGTCAGATAGAGGTCCCCAAACTTGGCAACTTTAATAGTTGTGGATTTCAACTCCCAGAATGAAGTCCACAAGTCTTAAAGTTGCCAAGCTTGGGGACCCCTGTTGTAAGATTTCAAGTTAAAGCATTCCTGGCAGATGGTTGTCCTGTCTCTGTTTGCATACCTCAATGAAAGAAGGCTTATAATGTTCCTAACCCTAATCCCCATGGCCCTGTGCTCTTTTTCTCATTTCCCATCCAGTGAATTTTCTCTTTCTCTTTCTCTTTCTCTTTCTCTTTCTCTTTCTCTTTCT